>CM057784.1:5790000-6140285 GCA_030064435.1 Trapa incisa | reverse complement strand
TTATAGGGTTTCTTAGTGTTTTTTAGGTTTTTATAGGGTTTCTTAGAGTTTCTTAGCCATTATTAGTGTTTCTAAGGGTTTATTAGCATTTCTAAGTATTTTTTACGCGTTTCTTAGCATTTTTTAGTGTTTCTTATGTTTATTAATGTTTTTTGGTGTTTCTTATAATTTCTTAGCATTTATTAGGGTTTCTTAGAGTTTCTTAGTGATTCTTAGTGTTTCTTAGGGTTTCTTAGGATTTATTAGGGTTTATTAGCGTTTCTTAGCAATTCTTAGTATTTTTTTAGGGTTTCTTAGTGTTTCTTAGTGATTCTTAGTGTTTCTTAGGGTTTCTTAGGATTTATTAGGGTTTATTAGCGTTTCTTAGTGATTTTTTAGGTTTTTATAGGGTTTCTTAGAGTTTCTTAACCATTATTAGTGTTTCTAAGGGTTTATTAGCATTTCTTAGTGTTTTTTAAGCGTTTCTTAGCATTTTTTAGTGTTTCTTATGTTTATTAATGTTTTTTAGTGTTTCTTAGCATTACTTAGTGTTTCTTATAATTTCTTAGCATTTATTAGGGTTTCTTAGAGTTTCTTAGTGATTCTTAGTGTTTCTTAGGGTTTCTTAGGATTTATTAGGGTTTATTAGCGTTTCTTAGCAATTTTTTAGCATTTATTAGCAATTCTTAGCAATTTTTAGCGTTTCTTGTGTTTATTAATGTTTTTAGGGTTTCTTAGCGTTTCTTAGGTTTTTATAAGTTTTCTTAAGATTTCTTAGAATTTTATAGGGTTTCTTAGGATTTATTAGTGTTTCTTAGCGATTCTTAGTATTTTTTTAGTGTTTCTTGGGTTTGTTAATGTTTTTTAGGGATTCTTAGCATTACTTAGCTCTTCTTATTGTTTCTTACCATTTTTTAGGGTTTTTTTAGTATTGCATAGGGTTTTATAGGGTTTCTTAGTGTTTTAAGGTTTTAAAGGGTTTCTTAGAGTTTATTAGCATTTCTTAGGGTTTCTTAAGAGTTTATTAGCATTTCTTTGGGTTTCTTAAGAGTTCTTAGAGTTTATTAGGATTTCTAAGGTTTTCTTAAAGTTTTTTAGCGTTACTTAGCATTTATTAGGGTTTATTAGCGTTTCTTAGGGCTTTATAGGGTTTCTTAGGATTAATTAGCATTTCTTAGGGTTTTATAGGGTTTCTTAGAATTTTTTAAGATTTATTATGGTTTATTAGCATTTCTTAGCGATTATTGGCATTTTTTTTAGCGTTTCTTACATTTCTTAATGTTTTCTTGGGTTTCTTAGCGTTATTTAGCATTTCTTATAGTTTCTTACCATTTCTTAGAGTTTTTTAGGGTTTTACATGGTTTCTTAGAGTTTCGTAGCATTTCTTAGTGTTTCTAAGTGTTTCTTAGCATTTACTATTATTTTCTAGTGTTTCATACCGTTTCTAAGTGTTTTCTAGGATTTATTAGCATTTCTTAGGGTTTGTTAGCAATTCTTAGCATTTTTTTTGCGTTTCTCAAGGTTTCTTAGAGTTTTTTAGGGTTTCGTTACTAAGCATTTCTTATAGTTTCTTAACATTTCTTAGGATTTCTTAGCATTTCATAGAGTTTTTTTAGTGTTTTTTAGGGTTTCTTATGATTTATTATGGTTTATTAGCATTTTTAGTGTTTATTAGCATTTCTTAATGATTCTTAATATTTTTTTAGTGTTTCTTGGGATTCTTAATATTTTTTAGGGTTTCTAAGCATTACGTAACATTTTTTATAGTTTCTTAGCATTTCTTAGGGTTTTATAGTGCTTCTTAGGGTTTATTAGCATTTCTTATGGTTTCTTAGCGATTCTTAGAATTTTTTAGCATTTCCTAGCATTTCATACCGTTTCTTAGCATTTTTTATTATTTCTTCAGGTTTCTTAGGATTTATTAGTGTTTATTTGCGATTCTTAGCATTTTTTTAGATTTTCGTTACTTAGCGTTTCTCACAGTTTCTTTGCATTTTTTTGGGTTTCATAGCATTTCTTAGGGTTTTATAGGGTTTCTCAGAGTTTTTAAACATTTCTTAGGGTTTCTTAGGATTTATTAGGGTTTATTAGCATTTTTTAGGGTTACTTAGTGTTTGTAAATATTTTATAGGGTTTCTCGGAATTTTCTAGCATTTCTTAGGTTTTCTTAGGATTTATTAGGTTTTATAATCATTTCTTAGGGTTTTATATGGTTTTTTTGTGTTTCTTAAGATTTTATAGGGTTTCTTAGAGTTTTTTCATGTTTCTTAGGGTCTCTTAGCGTTTCTTAGCATTTATTAGCGTTTCTTAGCATTATCTAGCGTTTCATACTATTTCTAAGGGTTTGCTAGGGTTTATTAGTGTTTCTTAGCATTTCATAGGATTTCTTAGCGATTCTTAGCATTTTTTAGTATTTCTTGGGGTTTCTCAGTATTTTTTAGGGTTTATTAGCGTTATTTAGCGTTTCTTATGGTTTCTTAGCATTTCTTAGGATTTCTAAGTATTAGTCTTTTATAAAATTTCTTAGTATTTCTTAGGATTTCTTAGGGTATCTTAGGATTTATTAAGGTTTACTAGTGTTTCTTAGTGTTTTTAGTGATTCTTAATATTTTTTTAGCGTTTGTTGGATTCCTTAATGTTTTTTTAGGGTTTCTTAGCCTTACTTAGGGTTTCTTATAGTTTCGTAGTATTTCTTTGGGTTTCTTACATTTTATAGGGTTTCTTATCATTTCTTAGGGTTTTATAGGTTTTCTTAGTGTTTCTTAATATTTTTTAGGGTTTCTTAGCGTTACTTAGCGTTTATTAGCGTTTTATAGGGTTTCTAAGAATTTCTTAGGGCTTTATAGGGTTTCTTAGAGTTTCTTAGCATTTCTTAGGGTTTTTTAGGATTTATTAGGTTTTACTAGTGTTTCTTAGGGTTTTATAGGGTTTCTTAGAGTTTCTTAGCATTTCTTAGTGTTTCTTAGCATTTATTAGCGTTTCTTGCCATTTCCTAGCGTTTCATACATTTGTAAGGGTTTCCTTGGGTTTATTAGCGTTTCTTAGCATTTCATAGGGTTTCTTAGCTTTTTTTTAGCGTTTCTTGGAGTTTCTCAGTGTTTTTTTTATGGTTTCTTAGTGTTACTTAGCGTTTCTTATAGTTTCTTAGCATTTCCTAGGATTTCTTAGTATTTCTTAGTGTTTTATAGAGTTTCTTAGTGTTTTTTAGGATTACTTAGGGTATCTCATGATTTATTAAGATTGATTAGCATTTCTTACTGTTTATTAGCAATTCATATGATTTTTTTAGCGTTTCTTAATGTTTTTTTGGGTTTCTTAGCGTTACTCAGTGTTTCATATAGTTTCTTAGCATTTCTTAGGGTTTATTAGCGTTTCTTATGGTTTTATAGTGTTTCTTAGGGTTTCTTAGTTTTCCTTAGGCTTTTATAGGGGTTCTTAGATTTTATTTGCGTTTCTTAGGGTTTCTTAGCATTTCCTAGAGTTTCATACCGTTTCTAAGTGTTTCCTAGGTTTTATTAGGGTTAATTAGTGTTTCTTAGGGTTTCTTTGCGATTCTTAGCATTTTTTAGCGATTCTTACCGTTTCTATGTATTTTTAGAATTTCTTAGCGTTTTATAAGATTTATTAGGGTTTATTCATGTTTATTAGTGTTTCTAAGCATTTTTTTTTACCGATTCTTAGCATTTTTTAGTGTTTCTTCAGTTACTTAATGTTTCTTTTTAGGATTTCTTAGCATTACTTTGCATTTCTTAGCATTTTTAGGGTTTTTTTAGGGTTTTTTATTTTTTTCTTAGGGTTTCTTAGCGTTACTTAGCCTTTCTTAGCATTTATTAGGGTTTCCTAGCGTTTCATAGGGTTTTATAGGGTTTTTTAGGATTTGTTAGCATTTCTTAGGGTTCTATAGGTTATCTTAGAGTTTCTAAGCGTTTCTTAGGATTTATTAGGGTTTATTAGCGTTTCTTAGTGATTCTTGCCATTTTTTTAGCGTTTCTTGTGTTTCTTAATGTCTTTTAGGGTTTCTTAGCGTTATTTAGTGTTTCTTATAATTTCTTAGCATTTATTAGGGTTTCTTAGAGTTTCTTGGTGTTTCTTTGTGTTTTACAGAGTTTTTTAGAGTTTTTATAGCGTTTCGTATTGTCTCTTAGTGTTTTATAGGGTTTTTCAGAGTTTCTAAGTGTCTATTAGTGTTTCTTAGCATTTCTTAGTGTTTCTTAGCGTTTCATCCCTTTTCTAAGGGTTTTCTAGGGTTTATTAGCATTTCTTAGTAATTTTTAGCATTTTTTTAGCGTTTATTGTGTTTTTTAATGTTTTTTAGGGTCTCTAAGCGTTACTTAGCATTTTTATAGTTTCTTAGCATTTCTTAGGTTTTCTTAGGGTTTCTTCATGTTTCCTAGGGTTTTATATGGTTTCTTTGCATTCCTTGGTGTTGTTTCATAGGGTTTCATTGCATTTTTTATCGTTTCTTAGCAATTCTTAGCATTTTTTAGTGTTTCTTTGGTTTATTAATGTTTTTTTTGGGTTTCTTAGCATTACTTTGTGTTTCTTATAGTTTTTTAGCATTTCTTAGGGTTTTATAGGGTTTCTTAGGATTTCTAAGGGTTTTATAGTGTTTGATTTATTAGGGTTTGTTATCATTTCTTAGCATTTTTAGTGTTTCTTGGGTTTCTTAATATTTTTTGGGTTTATTAGCGGTACTTGGCATTTCTTATAGTTTCTTAGAATTTCGTAGAGTTTTTTAGCATTTATTAGGGTTTTAAAGGGTTTCTTAGCTTTATGTTAGTGTTTCTTATAGTTTTTTTTAGCATTTCTTAGGGTTCCGTAATGTTTATTATGGTTTTATAGGGTTTATTAGAGTTTCTTAGCATTTCTTAGTGTTTCTCAGGGTTTCTTAGCATTTCCTTGTGTTTCATACCGTTTCTAAGGGTTTTCTAGGTTTTATTAGCGTTTCTTATGGATCCTTAGCTATTCTTAGCATTTTTTAGCGTTTCTTGGGGTTTCTTATTGTTTTTTTAGGTTTCTTAGCATTTCTTATTGTTTCTTAGTATTTCTTAGGGTTTCTTAGCATTTCTTAGGGTTTTGTAGGGTTTCTTAGAGTTTTTTTAGAGTTTCTTAGAATTTCTTAGGAAATTATTATGGTTTATTTTCCTTTTTTAGTGTTTACTAGTGTTTCTTAGCGATTATTAGTATTTTTTTAGCGTTTCTTGGGTTTCTTAATGTTTTTTAGGGTTTCCAAGCGTTACTTAGCATTTCTTATAGTTTCTTAGGTTTTATAGTGTTTCTTCTTGTTTCTTAGGGTTTTATAGGGTTTCTTAGAGTTTATTTGCATCTCATAGTATTTTTTAGGGTTTCATAGCTTTTTTTAGCATTTGTTAGCGTTTCTTAGTATTTCCTAGTTTTCATTCCGTTTCTTAGTGTTTCCTAGGGTCTATTAGGGTTAATTTGCATTTCTTAGGGATTCTTTGTGATTCTTTGCATTTTTTTTAGCATTTCTTAACGTTTACTTGGGTTTTCTAGCGTTTGTTACTATTTTTAGTATTTTTAGCATTTCGTCGGGTTTCTTAGGATTTACTAGGGTTTATTCACATTTATTAGCACTTCTTAGTGATTCTTCGCATTTTTTAGCTTTTCTTCTGGTTCTTAATATTTTTTAGGGTTTGTTGGAATTTACTAGGGGTTATTAGCGTTTACTAGTATTTGTTTTAGCATTTCTTAGCAATTCTTAGCATTTTTTAGCGTTTCTTGGGTTTTTAAATGTTTTTTAGGGTTTCTTAGAATTACTTAGTATTTATTAGGGATTATTAGCTTTCTTAGCAATTTTTTGCATTTTTTTTACATTTCTTAGGTTTCTTAATATTTTTTTGGGTTTCTTAGCTTTACATAGCGTTTCTTAGAGTTTCTTAGCTTTTTTTTGCGTTTCTTAGCTTTTTTTAGTGTTTCTTCGGTTTCTTAGCATTACTTAGAATTTCTTATAGTTTCTTTGCATTTCTTAGCGTTTCTTAGTGTTTTATAGGGTTTTTTTTAGGGATTCTTAGTATTTTTTAGCGATTCTTAGAGTTTCTTAGGATTTATTAGGGTTTTTTTTTAGCATTTCTTATTATTTTTTTAAATTTTATTAGCAATTCTTAGCATTTTTTAGTGTTTATTAATGTTTTTTAGGGTTTCTTAGCGTTACTTATAATTTCTTAGCATTTATTAGGGTTTCATAGCCCTAATAAACCCTATGAAACACATAGAAATGGTATGAAAGGCTAAGAAATGCTAAGAAACACTAAGAAACCCTAGAAAACACTAAGAAATGCAATGAAACTCTATGAAACCCTAAGAAACACTATAAAACCCTAAGAAACCCTAAGAAATGCTAAGAAACTATAAAAAAAAAATGCTAAGTAACGCTTAGAAACCCTGAAAAACATTGAGAAACCCAAGAACACTAAAAAATGTTAAGAATCACTAGGAAACACTAATAAACACTAAAAAAAATGCTAATAAACCCTAGGAAACACTTAGAAACGGTATGAAACCCTAACAAACACTAAAAAACTCTATGAAATGCTAATAAACACTAAGAAACACTATGGAATGCAAAGAAACTCTAAGAAACTCTATAAAAGACTAAGAAACTCTATAAAACTTTAAGAAGTACTTAGAAATCCTAAGAAATGCTAAGAAATTATAAGAAACGCTAAGTAACCCTAATAAACACTAAAAACACTCAGAAACCCCAAGAAACACTAACAAAATGCTATGAATCGCTAAGAAACCCTATGAAACACTAAGAAACACTAAGAAACCCTAAGAAACACTAAGAAACCCTATAAGACCCAATAAACCCTAACAAATGCAAAGAAACTATAAGTAATACTCACAAACCCACAAAAACATTCAGAAACTGAAGAAAAGCTAAAAAATGCTAATAATCGCTAAGAAATGCTAATAAACGCAAACAAACCCTAATAAATTATCAGAAACCCGAAGAAATACTAACAAAATGCTAAGTAACTATAGGAAACCCTACTAAACACTAAGAAATGCTAAAAAAATGTAAAGAATCGCTAACAAACGCTAATTAAACCTAATAAACCCTATGAAACACTTAGAAACCATATGAAACACTAGGAAATGCAAAGAAGCCCTAAGAAATGCTAGAAATGCTAAGAAATAGTAAGGAACGCAAAGAAATCATATAATACCCTAAGAAATCCTAAGAAACTATAAGAAACACTAAGTAACGCTAAGAAACCCTAAAAAACACTAAAAAAACCCCAAGAAATGCTAAAAAAAGTTAAGAATCGCTAAGAAACCCTATGAAACTCTAAGAAACGCTAATAAAAACTTAGAAACCCTAAGAAACACTAAGAAATTCTAAAAAACCTATAAAACGCTAAGAAACGTTAATAAACTCTAATAAATCCTAAGAAACCCTAAGAAATGCTAAGAAACTCTAACAAACCCTATAAAACTCTAAGAAATGCTATGAAATCTTAAGAAACCCTATAAAACCCTAATAAACGCTAAGTAACCCTAATAAATGCTAAGAAACTATATGAAACGCTAATTAACGCTAAGAAATCCTAAAAATCATTAAGAAACTCTAAGAAACCCTACAAAACCCTAAGAAATCCTAAGAAACTATATAAAACCCTAAGAAATGCTAATAAACTCTAAGAAATGCTAAAAAAACTATAAGAAACTCTAAGTAACGCTAATGAACCTAAAAAAACATTACGAAACCCAAGAAACGCAAAAAAAATTCTAAGAATTTCTAAGAAACGCTAATAAGCCAAATAAATCCTAAGAAACTGTAATAAACACTATTAAACACTAAAAAACTCTAAGAAATTCTAAGAAACTATAAGAAATGCCAAGTACCGCTAATAAACCCAAAAAACATTAAGAAACCCAAGAAACACTAAAAATGCTAAGAAATGATAACAAACCCTAATAAATCAAACACTATAAAACCCTAAGAAACCCTATAAAACCCTAAGAAATGCTAAAAAAACTTTAAGAAACACAAAGTAATGCTAAGAAACCCAAAAAAACATTAATAAACCAAAGAAACACTAAAAAATGCTAAGAATTGCTAAGAAACGATAAAAAATGCAATGAAACCCTATGAAACAACACCAAGGAATGCAAAGAAACCCTATAAAACCCTAGGAAACATGAAGAAACCCTAAGAAAACCTAAGAAATGCTAAGAAACTATAAAAATGCTAAGTAACGCTTAGAAACCCTAAAAAACACAATAAACGCTAAAAAAATGCTAAAAATTACTAAGAAATGCTAATAAACCCTAGAAAACCCTTAGAAAAGGGATGAAACGCTAAGAAACACTAAGAAATGCTTAGAAACTCTAATAGACACGAAGAAACTCTGAAAAACCCTATAAAACACTAAGAGACAATAAGAAACGCTATAAAAACTCTATAAAACACAAAGAAACACCAAGAAACCCTATGAAACGCTAATAAACCATAATAAATCCTAAGAAATGCTTAGAAACTCTAAGATAACCTATAAACCCTAAGAAATGCTAACAAATCCTAAGAAACCCTATAAAACCCTAAGAAACGCTAGGAAACCCTAATAAATGCTAAGAAAGGCTAAGTAATGCTAAGAAACCCTAAGAAAAAAATATAAAAAACCCTAAAAAATGCTAAGAAATGCAAAAAAAAAAAAAACTAGAAGAAATGCAAAGTAACGCTAAGAAATCCTAAAAAGAAACATTAAGTAATTGAAGAAACACTAAAAAATACTAAGAATCGGTAAAAAAAATGCTTAGAAACACTAATAAACGTGAATAAGCCCTAATAAATCTTATAAAACGCTAAGAAATGCTAAAAATACATAGAAACGGTAAGAAACGCTAAAAAATACTAAGAATCGTAAAGAAACCCTAAGAAACACTAATTAACCCTAATAAAACCTGGGAAACACTTAGAAACGGTATGAAACTCTAGGAAGTGCTAAGAAACCCTAAGAAACGCAAATAAAATCTAAGAACCCCTATAAATGCCTAAGGAAAACTAAGAAACCCTAAGAAACACTATAAAACCATAAGAAACGCTAATAAATACTAAGAAATGCTAAGAAACTATATGAAACACTAAGTAACGCTAAGAAACCCAAAAAAACATTAAGAAACGCTAAAAAAATCATATGAATTGCTAATAAACACTAAGAAATGCTAACCAATCTTAATAAATCATGAGATACCCTAAGTAATCCTAAAAAACACTAAGAAACTCTATAAAACACTAAGAAATACTAAGAAATCCTAGGAAATGCTAAGAAACTATAAGAAACGCTAAGTAACACTAAGAAACCATAAAAAACACTGAGAAACTCCAAGAAACGCTAAAAAAAAAGCTAAGAAACCCTATGAAATGCTAAGAAACGCTAATAAACCCAAGGAAACCCTTACAAATGTATGAAACACTAGGAAATGGCAAGAAACACTAATAAATGCTAAGATACACTAAGAAATGATAAGAAACCCTATAAAACCCTAAGAAACACTAGTAAAACCTAATAAATCCTAAAAAACCCTAAGAAATGCTAAGAAACTCTAAGAAACCCTATAAAGCCCTAAGAAATTCTTAGAAACCCTATAAAACGCTAAGTAACACTAAGAAACCCTAAAAAATATTAAGAAACTCTAAGAAAACCTATAAAACCCTAAGAAATGATAAGAAATCCTAAGAAACCCTATAAAACGTAAGAAACCCTAAGAAATACTACGAAACTATAAGAAACCCTAAGTAAGGCTAAGAAACCCTAAAATAACATTAAAGAACCCACCAAACGCTAAAAAAATGTTAAGAATCTATAAAAACACTAAGAAACACTAGTAAACCTTAATAAATCCTAAAATACCCTAAGAAATCCTAAGAAACTTTATAAAAGACTAATACTTAGAAATCCTAAGAAATGCTAAGAAACAATAATAAACGCTAAGTAACGCTAATAAACCATAAAAAACACTAAGAAACCCCAAGAAATACTAAAAAATGCTAAGAATCGCTAAGAAACCCTATGAAATGCTAAGAAACGCTAATAAACCCTAGCAAACCCTTAGAAATAGTATGAAACGCTAGGTAATGCTAAGAAACGCTAATAAATGCTAAGAAACGCTAAGCAACCCTAAGAAACATGAAGAAACGCTAAGAAACTCTAAGAAACCCTATAAAATCTTAAGAAACACAAAAAAACCATATAAAACCCTAAGAAATGATAATAAAACCTAATAAATCCTAAGAATACCTAAGAAATGCTAGAAAATTCCGAGAAACCCTATAAAATATTTAGAAACACTAAGTAACCCTAAAAAATGCTAATAAACCCTAATAAATCCTAAGAAACCCTAAGAAATGTTTAAAAACTCTGAGAAACCCTATAAAACCCTAAGAAATGCTATGAAACCCAAAAAAATGCAAAGAAACTGTAATAAACGCTAACGAAAATCTAAAAAAATGCTAAGAATCGTAAATAAACACTAATAAATCCTAAGAAACCCGAAGAAATAATAAAAAATGCTAAGAAACGGTATGAAACGCTAGGAAATGCTAAGAAATGCTTAGAAATGCTAAAAAATGCTAAAAATCCTAAGAAACCATAAGAAATGCTAATTAACCCTAATAAACCCTAAGAAACACTATAAAACCCTAAGAAATGCTAAGAAACTATAAAAAATGTTACGTTACGCTTAGAAACCCTAAAAAATATTAAGAATCCCAAGAAACGCTAAAAAAATATTAAGAATCATTAAGAAATGCTAATAAACACTAAAAATGCTAATAAACCATAATAAATCATAAGAAACCCTAAAAAACACTAAAAAACTCTATGAAATGCTAAGAAATGTTAATAAACTATAAGAAATGCTTAGTAACGAAACCCTAAAAAACTCTAAGAAACGCAAAAAAAAATGCTAAGAATTGCTAAGAGACCCTAAGAAATGCTAATAAATCCTAGAAAACACTTAGAAACGGTATGAAACGCTAGAAAATAATAGTAAATGCTAAGAAACAGTTAGAAACACTAAGAAACGCTACGAAACTCTAAGAAACCATGTAAAACCCTAAAAAACTCTTAGAAATGGTAAGAAACTATAAGAAATGCTAAATAATGCTAAGAAACCCAAGAAAACATTAAGAAATGTAAGAAACGCTAAAAAAATGCCAATAATCGCTAAGAAATGCTAAAAAACCATAATAAATCTTAAAAAATTCTAAGAAACCCTATAAAACCCTAAGAAATGCTAATTAATCCTAAGAAACCCTATAAAGGCCTAAGAAACGCTAATAAACCCTAATAAATGCTAAGTAACACTAAAAAACTTTAAGAAAACCCCAGAAACCCAAAGAAATGCTAATAAACTCTTAAGAAACCCTAAGAAATGCTAATAAACTCTAAGAAACCCTTTAAAATCTTAAAACGCTAAGAAACCCTATAAAACCCTATACAATACTAAAAAAACACTAAAAAATGGTAAGAAACAATAAGAAGAGCTAAGTAATGCTAAGAATCCCTAAAAAATATTAACAAACCCAAGAAACGCTAAAAAAATACTAAGAATCGCTAAGAAACACTAATAAATCCTAAGAAACCCTATAAAATTCTAAGAAATCTTAATAAAACTTATAAAAACCTAAGAAACCCTAAAAACATTAATAAACACAAGAAACGCTAAAAATTGCTAAGAATTGCTAAGAAACGCTAAAAAAAATACTAAGAATTGCTAAGAAATGCTAATAAACCCTAATATATCCTAAGAAACCCTAAGAAACACTAAGAATCTCTAAGAAACTCTAAGAAACCCTAATAAATGCTAAGAAATTATAAGAAACACTAAGTAATGCTAAGAAACACTAAAAAAACATTAATAAACATAAGAAACACTAAAAAATGCCAAGAAACGCTTAAAAAATACTAAGAAATGCTAATAAACCCTTAGAAACACTAATAATGGCTAAGAAACTCTAAGAAACCCTATAAAAATCTAAAAAACACTAAGAAACCCTATAAAACACAAAGAAACGCTAATAAATCTTAAGAAACACAAAAAAAAACTCTACAAAACCCTAAGAAATATTAAGAAATGCTAAGAAACTATAAGAAGCGCTAAGTAACGCTATGAAACCCTAAAAAACACTAAGAAAGGATAAGAAACCCTATAAAACCCTAAGAAATGATAAGAAATCCTAAGAAAACCTATAAAACCCTAAGAAACACTAATAAACCTTAAGAAATGCTAAGAAACTATAAGAAACGGTAAGTAACGCTAACAAACCTAAAATAACATTTAGAAACCGAAGAAACGCAAAAAAATGCAAAGAATTGCTAAAAAACGCTAATAAACCCTAATAAATCCTAGGAAATCCTAATAAATACTATGAAACACTAAGAAATGCTAATAAAATCTAATAAATCCTATAAAACCCTAAGAAATGCTAAGAAACTATAAGAAATGCCAAGTAATGTTAAGAAACCCAAAAAAACAATAAAAAACGCTAAAAATGCTAAGAATCATTGAAAAACCCTAAGAAACACTAATAAACCCTAGGAAAAATTTAGAAACGGTATGAAATGCTAGGAAATGCTAAGAAACACTAAGACATGCTAAGAAACCCTATAAAATTCTAAGAAACCCTAAGAAAATGCTCAGAAACACTAAGAAATTCTAAGAAATTATAATAAATGTTACATAACACTAAGAAACCCTAAAAAAACATTAAGAAACCCAATGTTGACTAAAAAAATGCTAAAACTCGCTAAGATACGCTTATTAACCCTAAGAAATCCTAATAAACACTATGAAATGCTAAGAAATTCTAATAAACCATGTAAAACCTTAAGAAATGCTAATAAATCTTAAGAAACCCTATAAAACCTTAAGAAATGCTAAGAACCCCTAGTAAATGTTAAGTAACGCTAAAAAAATGCTAAAAAACGCTAAGAAACCCTAACAAACCTAATAAAATCTTCAGAAACAATAAGAAACCCTATAAAACCCTAAGAAACAATAATAATTCCTAATAAATCCTAAGAAACCCTATGAAATGATAAGAAACTCTGAGAAACCCTATAAAATCATAAGAAATGCTAAGAAATCCTTAGCAACCCTAATAAATTTTAAGAAACTATAAGAAACACTAAGTAACGCTAAGAAACCCCAAAAAACATTAAGAAACCATGTAAAACAATAAGAAATGATGATATATACCAAGAAACCCTATAAAACCCTATGAAACACTAATAAACCCTAGGAAATGCTAAGAAACTATAAGAAACACTATGTAATGCTAAGAAACCCAAAAAACAACATTAACAAATCTAAGAAATGCAAAAAAAAATGCAATGAATTGCTAAGAAACAATAAGAAATGCTAAGAAACCCTAAAAAAACACTAAAAATCCCCAAGAAACGCTAAAAAATGCTAAGAATAGCTAAGGAATCCTAAGAAACCCTAATAAATCCTAGAAAACCCTTAGAAACAATATGAAATGCAAAGGAGTGCTAGGAAATGCTAAAAAACCCTAAGAAACACTAAGAAACTCTAATAAACACTACAAAACTGTTAGAAACCCTAAGAAATGCTAAAAAAACTAAAAGAAACGCTAAAATAACGCTAAGAAACCTAAGTTACGCTAAAAAAATGCTAAGAAACGCTAAGAAATACTAAGAAAAGCCATGAAACCCTAAAAACACTATGGGACGCAAAGAAACTCTAAGAAAACCTAAAAAACCCTAAGAAACAAGAAGAAACACTACAAAACCTAAGAAACCCTAAGAAATGCTAAGAAACCATAATAAATGCTGAGTAACGCTAAAAAATGCTAAGAAACGCTAAGAAACCCTAACAAACACTAAGAAATGCTAATAAACTCTAAGAAACACTATAAAACCACAAGAAACCCTAAGAAATCCTAAAAAATGCTAAGAAACTATAAGAAATGCTAATTAATGCTAAGAAACCTTAAAAAATATTAAGAAACGCTAAAAAATACTAAGAATTGCTAATAAACGAGAATAAACCCTAATAAAATCCTATAAAACCCTTTGAAATGCTAAAAAATGCTAAGAAATGCTATAAAACCCTAAGAAACGCTAATAAATGCTAAGTAACCCTAAGAAACCCTATAAAACTTTAAGAAACCCGAAGAAATCCTAATAAACTCTAAGAACTCTTGAGAAAGCCTAAGAAACGCTAATAAACATTAAGAAACCCTTTAAAACCCTAAGAAATACTAAGAAATACTAAGAAAACCTACAAAACGCTAAAAACTCCTAAAAAATGCTAAGAAAGAGTAAGAAGCACTAAGTAATGCTAAGAAACCCTAAAAAATATTAAAAAAACCAAAGAAACGCTAAAAATGCTATGAATCGCTAAGAAATGCTAATAAACTCTAATAAATACTAAGAAACCCTATAAAATGCTAAGAAATGCTAAGAAATCCTAAGAAAGCCTAAGAAATGCAAAGAAACTCTAATAAATGCTAAGAAATTATAAGAAACACTAAGAAACCCTAAAAAACCATTAATAAACACAAGAAATGCTAAAAAAATACTAAGAAACGCTAAAAAAATACTAAGAAATGCTAATAAACCCTAAGAAACACTAATAATGGCTAAGAAACCCTATAAAAACCTAAAAAACACTAAGAAACCGTAAGAAACCCAATAAAACTCTAAGAAATGCAAGGAAACTATAAGAAACGCTAGTAATACAAAGAAACCCTAAAAAACATTAAGAAATCAAAGAAACGCTAAAAAAATGCTAAGAATCATTAAAAAACGCTAAGAAACTATAATAAACGAGAATAGGCCCTAATAAAATCCAATAAAACCCTAAGAAATGCTAAAAATGCAAAGAAACGGTAAGAAATGCTAGGAAATCCTAGTAAACACTATGAAACGCTAAAAAATGCTAAGAGTCACTAAGAAACACTAATTAACCCTAATAACCCTAGGTGACACTTAGAGACGGTATGAAATGCTTAGAAATGCTAAGAAACCCTAGGAAACTCTAAGAACCCTATAAAAACATAAGAAAAACTAAGAAACCCTAAGAAACACTATAAAACCATAAGAAACGCTAATATACCTTAAGAAATACTTAAAAAACTACAAGAAACGCTAAGTAATGCTAAGAAACCCTAAAAAGGATTAAGAAACCCAAGAAACGCTAAAAAATGCTAAGAATCGCTAATAAACCCTAAGAAATGCTAATAAACCTGATAAATCCTAAGATACCCTAAGTAATCCTAAGAAACACAAAGAAACTTTATAAAACCCTAAGAAATATGAAGAAATCCTAGAAAATGATAAGAAAATATAAGAAACACTAAGAAACCCTAAAAAACACTAAGAAAACCAAAGAAATGCTAAAAAAAAAATCAAAGAATCATTAAGAAACCCTTAGAAACGCTAATAAACCCTTAGAAACCCTTAGAAACGGTATGAAACACTAGGAAATGCTAATAAATGCTGAAACAATAAAGGCCAAGAAACGGTAAAAATGCTATGAATTGCTAAGAAACCCTATAAAACCTAACAAATCCTAATAAACCTATAAAACCCAATAAAACCCTATAAAACCTAACAAATCCTAAGACAGCCTAAGAAACGCTAAGAAACCCTAATAAATGCTAAGAAATTTATAAGAAATTATAAGACGGCCTAAGTAACGCTTAGAAACCCTAAAAAACATTAAAAAAGCCAAGAAACGCTAAAAATGCTATGAATCGCTAGGAAACGCTAATAAACTCTAATAAATCCTAAGAAACCCTATAAAACCTAACAAATCCTAAGACAGCCTAAGAAACGCTAAGAAACCCTAATAAATGCTAAGAAATTATAAGAAACACTAAGTAACGCTAAGAAACCCTAAAAAATATTAAGAAACAAGAAACGCTAAAAAATGCTAAGATTTGCTAAGAAACGCTAAAAAATACTACGAAACGCTAATAAAACCTAGGAAACACTAATAATGGCTAAGAAACCCTAAAAAAACAAAAAAAAAAACACTAAGAAACCCTATAAAACCCTAAGAAATGCAAGGAAACTATAAGAAATGCTAGTAATGCTAAGAAACCCTAAAAAACATTAAGAAACGCTAAAAAAATGCTAAAACAAATGCTAGTAAACGCTAATAACCCCTAGTAAATTCTAACAAACACTATAAAACGCTAAAAAACTCTAAGAGACCCTATAAAACCCAAAGAAACACAAACAAACCCTATAAAAACCTAACAAATGCTAAGAAACACTAAAAAATGCAAAGAAACTATAACAAACGCTAAGTAATGCTAAGAAACCCTAAAAAATATTAAGAACTAGAAGAAAAGCTAAAAAATGCGAAGAATCACTAAGAATTGCTAATAAATGTGAATAAACCCTAGTAAATCCTAAGAAACCCGACGAAATACTAAAAATAGTAAGAAATGCTAGAAAACCCAAGTAAACGCTAAGAAATGCTAAAAAATGCAAAGAATCACTAAGAATCCCTAAGAAATGCAAATTAACCCTAATAGACCCTAGGAAATACTAAGAAACGCTAAGAAATGCTAAGAAAAGCTATGAAACCCTAAAAAACACTATGAGACGCAAAGAAACTCTAAGAAATCCTATAAAACCCAAAGAAACAAGAAGAAACACTATAAAACCTAAGAAACCCTAAGAAATGCTAAGAAATTATAAGAAATGCTAAGTAACGCTTAGAAACCCCAAAAAAACATTAAGAAACCCAAGAAACGCTAGAAAAATGCTAATAATCGCTAAGAAACACTAATAAACACTAAAAAAGGAAAATAAACCATAATAATTTCCTAAGAAATTCTAAGAAACTCTAAAAAAATTCTAAGAAACAATAAGAAATGCTAAGAAACCCTAAAAAACACTAATAAACCCCAAGAAATGCTAAAAAATGCTAAGAATAGCTAAGGATCCCTAAGAAACGCTAATAAAAACTAGAAAACCCTTAGAAACGGTATGAAATGCAAGGAAATGCTAGGAAATGCTAAGAAACCCTGAGAAACACTAAGAAATACTAAGAAACTCTAATAAACCCTAAGAAATACTAAAAAAAACTATAAGAAACACTAACATAAATCTAAGAAACCCTTTAAAACCCTAATAAATGCTAAGAAACAATAACAAATGCTAAGTAACGCTAAGAAACCCTATAAAACCCTAAGAAATACTAAGAAACACTATAAAACACTAAGAAACGCTAATAAACACTAACAAAAGCTAAGAAACTATAAGAAATGCTAAGTAACGCTAAGAAATCTAAAAAACATTAATAAACCCTACAAACGCTAAAAAATGCTAAGAATTGTTAAGATACGCTAAAAAAATACTAAGAATCGCTAAAAATCACTAAGAAAGACTAATAAATCCTAAGAAACCCTATTAAATCCTAAGAAAGCCTATAAAACCCTAAGAAATACTTAGAAATGCTAAGTAACCCTAAGAAACACTTAGGAACCCCAAGAAACAATAAAAAAAAGCAATGAATCTTTTAGAAACCCTATGAAACGCTAAGAAACACCAATAAAACCCTAAGAAACCCTAAAAAACTATAAGAAACCCTATAAAACCCTAACAAATGCAAAGAAACCATAAGTAACGCTATCAAACCCACAAAAAAATTCAAAAACTGAAGAAAAGCTAAAAAAATGCTAAGAATCGCTGAGAATCACTAAGAAATGCTAATAAACGCAAATAAACCCTAATAAAACATAAAAAAAAACCCGAAGAAATGCTAAATAAATGCTAAGAAACTATAGGAAACCCTACTAAACCCGAAGAAATGCTAAAAAATGCAAAGAATCGCTAACGAACCCTAAGAAAAGCTAGTTAACCCTAATAAACCCTATAAAACACTTAGAAACAATATGAAATGCTAGGAAATGCTAAGAAACGCTATGAAATGCTAAAAAAATGCTAAGAAACACTAAGAAACGCAAAGAAACCCTATAAAACCCTAAGAAATCCTAAGAAACTATAAGAAATGCTAAGTAACTATAAGAAACCCTAATAAATGCTAAGAAATGCTAAAATATGCAAAGAATCACTAACAAACCCTAAGAAACACTAATTAACCCTAATAAACACTATGAAACACTTAGAAATGGTATGAAAGGCTAAGAAATGCTAAGAAACACTAAGAAACCCTAGCAAACACTAAGAAATGCAAAGAAACTCTAAGAAACCCTATAAAACCCTAAGAAACACTATAAAACCCTAAGAAACCCTAAGAAATGCTAAGAAATTATAAAAAAAATGCTAAGTAATGCTTAGAAACCCTGAAAAACATTAAGAGACACAAGAACACTAAAAAATGTTAAGAATCACTAGGAAACACTAATAAACACTAAAAAATGCTAATAAACCCTAGGAAACACTTAGAAACGGTATGAAACCCTAACAAACACTAAAAAACTCTATAAAATGCTAATAAACGCTAAGAAACACTATGGAACGCAAAGAAACTCTAAGAAACTCTATAAAAGACTAAGAAACTCTATAAAACTCTAAGAAATACTTAGAAATCTTAAGAAATGCTAAGAAACTATAAGAAACACTAAGTAACCCTAAGAAACACTAAAAAAAACACTCAGAAACCCCAAGAAACACTAACAAAATGCTATGAATCACTAAGAAACCCTATGAAACGCTAAGAAACACTAAGAAACCCTAAGAAACTACAAGAAACCCTATAAGACCCAATAAACCCTAACAAATGCAAAGAAACTATAAGTAATGCTAACAAACCCACAAAAACATTCAGAAACTGAAGAAAAGCTAAAAAATGCTAAGAATCGCTAATAAATGCTAATAAACTATAAGAAACCCGAAGAAATACTAATAAAATGCTAAGAAACTATAAGAAACCCTACTAAGCACTAAGAAATGCTAAAAAATGTAAAGAATCGCTAACAAACCCTAACAAATGCTAATTAACCCTAATAAACACTATGAAACACTTAGAAACCGTATGAAACACTAGGAAATGCGTAGAAGCCCTAAGAAATACTAAAAATGCTAAGAAACCCTAAGAAACACTAAGGAACGCAAAGAAATCATATAATACCCTAAGAAATCCTAAGAAACTATAAGAAACACTAAGTAACGCTAAGAAACCCAAAAAAACACTAAAAAAAACCCCAAGAAATGCTAAAAAAAGTTAAGAATCGCTAAGAAACTCTAAGAAACGCTAATGAAAACTCAGAAACCCTAAGAAACACTAAGAAATTCTAAGAAACCTATAAAACGCTAAGAAATGTTAATAAACTCTAATAAATCCTAAGAAATGCTAAGAAACTCTAAGAAACCCTATAAAACTCTAAGAAATGCTATGAAATCCTAAGAAACCCTATAAAACCCTAATAAACGCTAAGTAACCCTAATAAATGCTAAGAAACTATATGAAACGCTAATTAACACAAAGAAATCCTAAAAATCATTAAAAAACTCTAAGAAACCCTACAAAACCCTAAGAAATGCTAAGAAATCCTAAGAAACTATATAAAACCCTAAGAAATGCTAATAAACTCTAAGAAATGCTAAAAAAAACTATAAGAAACTCTAAGTAACGCTAATGAACCTAAAAAAATATTACGAAACCCAAGAAACGCAAAAAAAAATTCTAAGAATTTCTAAGAAACGCTAATAAGCCAAATAAATCCTAAGAAACCATAATAAACACTATTAAACACTAAAAAACTCTAAGACATTCTAAGAAACTATAAGAAATGCCAAGTACCGCTAATAAACCCAAAAAACATTAAGAAACCCAAGAAACACTAAAAATGCTAAGAAATGATAACAAACCCTAATAAATCAAACACTATAAAACCCTAATAAATCCTAAGAAACCCTATAAAACCCTAAGAAATGCTAAAAAAACTATAAGAAACACAAAGTAATGCTAAGAAACCCAAGAAAACATTAATAAACCAAAGAAACACTAAAAAATGCTAAGAATTGCTAAGAAACGATAAAAAATGCAATGAAACCCTATGAAACACTAATTAAAACCCTAATAAATCCTAAGAAACTCTAAGAATCGCTAAAAAATACTAAGAATTCCTAAAAAACACTAAGAATCGGTAAAAAAAATGCTTAGAAACACTAATAAACGTGAATAAACCCTAATAAATCTTATAAAATGCTAAGAAATGCTAAAAATACATAGAAACGGTAAGAAACGCTAAAAAATGCTAAGAATCGCAAAGAAACCCTAAGAAACACTAATTAACCCTAATAAAACCTAGGAAACACTTAGAAACGGTATGAAACTCTAGGAAATGCTAAGAAACCCTAAGAAACGCAAATAAAATCTAAGAATCCCTATAAAAGCCTAAGGAAAACTAAGAAACCCTAAGAAACACTATAAAACCATAAGAAACGCTAATAAACCCTAAGAAATGCTAAGAAACTATATGAAACACTAAGTAACGCTAAGAAACCCAAAAAAAACATTAAGAAACGCTAAAAAAATCATATGAATTGCTAATAAACACTAAGAAATGCTAATCAATCTTAATAAATCATGAGATACCCTAAGTAATCCTAAAAAACACTAAGAAACTCTATAAAACACTAAGAAATACTAAGAAATCCTAGGAAATGCTAAGAAACTATAAGAAACGCTAAGTAACACTAAGAAACCATAAAAAACACTGAGAAACTCCAAGAAACGCTAAAAAAAAGCTAAGAAACCCTATGAAATGCTAAGAAACGCTAATAAACCCAAGGAAACCCTTAAAAATGTGTGAAACGCTAGGAAATGGCAAGAAACACTAATAAATGCTAAGAACCACTAAGAAATGATAAGAAACTCTAAGAAACCCTATAAAAAGCCTAAGAAACACTAGTAAAACCTAATAAATCCTAAGAAACCCTAAGAAATGCTAAGAAACTCTAAGAAACCCTATAAAGCCCTAAGAAATCCTTAGAAACCCTATAAAACGCTAATAAATGCTAAGAAATGCTAAGTAACACTAAGAAACCCTAAAAAATATTAAGAAACTTTAAGAAATCCTATAAAACCCTAAGAAATGATAAGAAATCCTAAGAAACCCTATAAAACGTAAGAAACCCTAAGAAATACTACAAAACTATAAGAAACCCTAAGTAAGGCTAAGAAACCCTAAAAAAACATTAAGGAACCCAACAAACGCTAAACAAATGTTAAGAATCGCTAAAAACACTAAGAAACACTAGTAAACCTTAATAAATCTTAAGATACCCTAAGAAATCCCAAGAAATACTAAGCAACTTTATAAAAGACTAATACTTAGAATACCTAAGAAATGCTAAGAAATTATAAGAAACGCTATGTAACGCTAAAAAACCCTAAAAAACACTAAAAAAAACCTAAAGAAACGCAAAAAAAAAAGCTAAGAATCGTTCATAAAGCCTATGAAATGCTAAGAAACACTAATAAATCTTAGGAAACCCTTAGGAAATGCTAAGAAACATTAATAAATGCTTAGAAATGCTAAGAAACCCTAAGAAACGCTAAGAAACTCTAAGAAACCCAATAAAATCTTAAGAAACACTAATAAACCCTAATAAATCATAAGAAACACTAAGAAATGCTAAAAAACTCTAAGAAACGCTATGAAACTCAAAGAAACCCTATAAACCCCTAAGAAACGCTAATAAAACCTAATAAATCCAAAAAAAACCCTATAAAACCCTAAGAAATGCTAAGAAATGATAAGAAACCCGATAAAACCCTAATAAATGCTAAGAAACTATAAGAAACGCTAAGAAACTATAAGAAACGCTAAGTAACACTAAGAAACCCTAAAAAATATTAAGAAACTCTAAGAAACCCAATAAAACACTAAGAAATGATAAGAAATCCTAAGAAACCATATAAAACTCTAAGAAACCCTATAAAACACCAAGAAACCCTAAGAAACACTATAAAACCATAAGAAACGCTATGAAATCCTAAAAAAATGCTAAGAAACTATAAGGAACGCTAATTAATTTTAAGAAACCCTAAAAACCATTTAGAAACAAAAGAAGCGCTAAAAAATGCTAAGAATCGCTAATAAACACTAAGAAACGCTAATAAACCTTAATAAATCATAAGATACCCTAAGAAATCCTAAGAAAAACTAAGAAACTCTATCAAACACTAAAAAATGCTAATAAACCTTAATAAATCATAAGATACCCTAAGAAATTCTAAGAAAAAATAAGAAATTCTATAAAACCCTAAGAAATATTAAGAAATGCTAAGAAACTATAAGAAACGCTATGTAACGAATAGAAACCCTAAAAAACACTAAGAAACCCAAAGAAACGCTAAAAAAATGCTAAAAATCGCTTAGAAAACTTATGAAACGCTAAGAAACACTAATAAATCTTAGAAAACCCTTAAAAACGGTATCAAACACTAGGAAATGCTACAAAACGCTAATAAATTCTAAGAAACGCTAAGAAACCCTTAGAATCACTAAGAAATTCTAAGAAACCTTATAAAATCTTAGGAAACAATAAGAAACCCTATAAAACTCTAAAAAACGCTAATAAATCCTAAGAAATGATAAGAAACTCTGAGAAACACTAAAAAAAGCTTAGAAATCCTAAGAAACCCTATAAAACCCTAATAAACCCTAATAAATGCTAAGGAACTAAGAAACGTTAATAAACCTTAATAAATCATAAGATACCCAAAGAAATCCCAAGAAAAAATAAGAAACTCTATAAAACCCTAAGAAATATTACGAAATCCTAAGAAATGCTAAGAAACTATAAGAAACCCTATGTAACACTTTGAAACCCTAAAAAACACTAAGAAACCCCAAGAAACGCTATAAAAATGCTAAGAATCGCTTAGAAAACCTACGAAACACTAAGAAACACTAATAAATCCTCAAAAACTCTTAAAAACGGTATCATACACTCTCCAAGAAACACTAAGAAACTCTAAGAAACACTATAAAATCTTAAGAAACAATAACAAACCCTAAGAAACCCTATAAAACTCTAAGAAACGCTAATAAATCCTAATAAATCCTAAGAAATGCTAAGAAACTTTGAGAAACCCTGAAAAATGCTTAGAAGTCCTAAGAACCCTATAAAACCCTAATAAATGCTAAGGAATTATAAGAAACGCTAATAAACCCTAAAAAACATTAAGAAACCCTATAAAACCCTAAGAAATGATAAGAAATCCTAAGAAACCTTTTAAAACCCAAAGAAACGCTATGAAACCCTAATAAATGCTAAGAAACTATAAGAAACACTAAGTAACACTAAGAAACCCTAAAAAATATTAAGAAAACCAAGAAACGTTAAAAAATACTAAGAATCGCTAATAAACCTTAATAAATCCTTAGATACCCCAAAAAAACCTAAGAAACACTAAAAAACTCTATAAAACCCTAAGAAATATTAATAAATGCTAAGAAATTATAAGAAACGCTATGTAACGCTAAGAAACCCTAAAAAACACTAAAAAAACCCAAAGAAATACAAAAAAAATGCTAAGAATCGTTCAGAAAACCTATGAAATGCTAATAAACACTAATAAATCTTAGCAAACCCTTAGGAAATGCTAAGAAACATTAATAAATGCTTAGAAACCCTAAGAAACGCTAAGAAACTCTAAGAAACCCAATAAAATCTTAAGAAACCCTAAGAAATGCTAAAAAAACTCTAAGAAACCCTACAAAATCTTAAGAAACACTAAGTAACCCAATGAAACCTAAAGAAACGCTAATAAATGCTAAGAAATCCTATGAAATGTTAAAAAACTCTGAGAAACCCTATAAAACCCTATGAAATCCTAAGAAACCCTATAAAACCAACACTAATAAACCTAAGAAATGCTAAGAAAACCAAAAAAATGCAAAGAAACTGTAACAAATGCTAAGTAACGAAAATCTAAAAAAATCCTAACAATCGCAAATAAACACTAGTAAATCCTAAGAAACCCGAATAAATGTTAAGAAATGCTAAGAATCGCTAAGAAACGCTAATTAACCCTAATAAACCCTATAAAACCCTGAGAAACACTATAAAACCCTAAGAAATGCTAAGAAACCATAAAAAAAAAATGCTAAGTAATGCTTAGAAACCCTAAAAAATATTAAGAATCCCAAGAAACAGTAAGAAAATGTTAAGAAACATTATGAAACGTTAATAAACACTAAAAAATGCTAATAAACCATAATAAATCATAAGAAATCCTAAAAAACACTAAAAAAAAAAACTCTATGAAATGCTAAGAAATGCTTAGTAACAAAACCCTAAAAAACTCTAAGAAATCTCGAGAAACGCAAAAAAATGCTAAGAATAGCTAAGAAACCCTAAGAAACGCAAATAAATCCTAGAAATCCCTTAGAAACGGTATGCAACATTAGAAAATGCTAGTAAATGCTAAGAAACCCTAAGAAACACTTAGAAACACTAAGAAACTCTAAGAAACCATGTAAAACCCTAAGAAACTCTACGAAACTCTATGAAATGGTAAGAAACTAAAAGAAATGTTAAATAAAGCTAAGAAAACCAAGAAAACATTAAGAAATGCAAGAAACACTAAAAAATGCCAAGAATCGATAAGAAATGCTAATAAACCATAATAACTCCTAAAAAATTCTAATAAACACTATAAAAACTTTAAGAAACTCTAATTAATCCTAAGAAACCCTATAAAGCCCTAATAAACGCTAATAAAACCTAATAAATGCTAAGAAATTCTAAGTAACGCTAAAAAACTTTAAGAAACTCTCAGAAATCCTAATAAACTCAAAGAACTCTTAAGAAACCCTAAGAAATGCTAATAAACTCTAAGAAACCCTTTAAAACTTTAATAAACGCTAAGAAACACTTTAAAAGTTTAATAAACGCTAAGAAACCCTATAAAACCCTATATAATGCTAAAAAAAACCCTAACAAATGGTAAGAAATAATAAGAAGAGCTAAGTAACGCTAAGAAAGCCTGGAAAACATTAAGAAACCCAAGAAACACTAAAAAATACTAAGAGTCGCTAAGAAATGCTAATAAATCCTAAGAAACACTAAGAATTGCTAAGAAACCCTATAAAACCCTAAAAAAAAACAACAAGAAACACTAAGAAACCCTATAAAACCGTAATAAACGCTAAAAAATGCAAAGAAACTATAAAAAACGCTAAGTAATCCTAAGAAATTCTAAAAAACCCTAAGACATGATAAGAAACCCTATAAAACCCTAAGAGATAATAAGAAATCCTAAGAAAACTTATAAAACCCTAAGAAACGCTAATAAACCCTAAGAAATACTAACAAGCTATAAGAAACGCTAAGTTACGCTAAGAAACCTAAAATAACATTTAGAAACCCAAGAAACGCAAGAAAAATGCAAAACAATTACAAATAAACCCTAATAAATCCTAGGAAATCCTAATAAACACTATGAAACACTAAGAAATGCTAAAAAACTCTAAAAAACCTATAAAACCCTTAGAAATGCTAAGAAATGCCAAGTAATGTTAAGAAACCGAAAAAAATAATAAGAAACACTAAAAAAATGCTAAGAATCACTGAGAAACCCTAAGGAGCACTAATAAACCCTAGGAAAAATTTTGAAACAATATGAAACGCTAGGAAATGCTAAAAAAACACTGAGAAAAGCTAAGAAACTCTAAGAAACCCTATAAAATCCTAACAAACCCTAAGAAATGATAGGAAACACTAAGAAATTATAATAAACGCTAGGTAACACTAAGAAACCCAAGGTAGACTAAAAAACTGCTAAAACTTGCTAAGAAACATTTATTAACCCTAATAAATCCTAAGAAATCCTAATAAACACTAAGAAACGCTAAGAAATTCTAATAAACCCTATAAAACCCTAAGAAATGCTAATAAATCCTAAGAAACCCTATAAAACCCTAAGAAACGCTAAGAAACCATAATAAATGCTGAGTAACGCTAAAAAATGCTAAGAAATGCTAAGAAACCCTAAGAAATGCTAATAAACTCTAAGAAACACTATAAAACCACAAGACACGCTAAGAAATCCTAAAAAATGCTAAGAAACTCTATAAAATCCTAAGAAACGCTAAGAAATGCTAAGAAACTATAATAAACGCTAGGTAACGCTATGAAACCCTAAAAAACACTAAAAAATGCTATGACTCGCTAAGAAACGCTAATAAACCCTAATAAATCCTAGGAAACCTTAAGATATACTAAGAAATTCTAATAAACCCTATAAAACCCCAAAAAATGCCATTAAACCCTAAGAAACCCTAATAAATGCTAAAAAAAACCCTTTAAAACCCTAAGAAATGCTAAGAAACCCTATAAAACCCTAAGAAACACAAAGAAAGCCTAAAAATACTAAAAAAATTATGAGTAACGCTAAGAAACCCTAAAAAACATTAAGAAACCCAAATAAATCCTAAGAAACTCTAAGAAATACTATGAATTGCAAATAAACTCTAAGAAACCCTATAAAAACCTAAGAAAGGCTAAGAAATCCTAAGAAACCTTAAGAAATGCTAAGAAACTATATAAAACACTAAGTAATGCTAAGAAACCCTAAAAAACATTTAAAACCCAAGAAACGCTAAAAATGCTAAGAATTGCTAAAACAAATGCTAGTAAACGCTAATAACCCCTAGTAAATTCTAACAAACACTATAAAACGCTAAAAAACTCTAAGAAACCCTATAAAACCTAAAGAAACACAAACAAACCCTATAAAAACCTAACAAATGCTAAGAAAGACTAAAAAATGCAAAGAAACTATAACAAACGCTAAGTAATGCTAAGAAACCCTAAAAAATATTAAGAACCAGAAGAAAAGCTAAAAAATGTGAAGAATCACTAAAAAGTGCTAATAAATGTGAATAAACCCTAAGAAACCCGACGAAATGCTAAAACTACTAAAAATAGTAACAAACGCTAGAAAACCAAAGTAAACGCTAAGAAATGCTAAAAAAATGATAAGAATCCCTAAGAAATGCAAATTAACCCTAATAGACCCTAGGAAACACTAAGAAACGGAATGAAAACTAGGAAATACTAAGAAACACTAAGAAATGCTAAGAAAAGCTATGAAACCCTAAAAAACACTATGGGACGCAAAGAAACTCTAAGAAACCCTATAAAACCCTAAGAAACATGAATAAACACTATAAAACCTAAGAAACCCTAAGAAATGTAAGAAATGCTAAAAAAATGCCAATAATCGCTAAGAAATGCTAATAAACCATAAGAAATGATAAGAAATCCTAAGAAACCTAAGAAAACCTATAAAACCCTATTAAACCCTAAGAAATGATAAGAAATCATAAGAAAACCTATAAAACCCTAAGAAACGCTAATAAACACTAAGAAATGCTAAGAAACCCAAAATAACATTTAGAAACCCAAGAAACGCAAAAAAAAATGCAAAGAATTGCTAATAAACCCTAGTAAATTATAAGAAACCTGAAGAAATGCTAAAAAACAGTAACAAACGCTAGAAAACCTACGTAAACGCTAAGAAATGCTAAAAAATGCAAAGAATCACTAAGAATCCCTAAGAAATGCCAATTAACCCTAATAAACCCTAGGAAAACTAAGAAACGGAATTAAAGGCTTGGAAATACTGAGAAATGCTAAGAAACGCTATGAAACCCTAAAAAACACTATGGGACGCAAAGAAACTCTAAGAAACCCTATAAAACCCTAAGAAACAAGAAGAAACACTATAAAACCTAAGAAACTCTAAGAAATGCTAAGAAACTATAAGAAATGCCAAGTAACGCTTAGAAACTCTAAAAAATCATTAAGAAACCCAAGAAACGCTAAAAAAAATGCTAAGAATCGCTAAGAAACACTAATAAACACTAAAAAACGCTATATGAAACACTATGACATGCTAAGAAACCCTAAGAAATGCTAAAAATGCTAAAAAAATGCAAAGAATCACTAAGAATCCCTAAGAAATGCCAATTAACCCTAAAAAATATTAAGAAACTCTAAGAAAACCTATAAAACCCTAAGAAATGATAAGAAATCCTAAGAAACCCCATAAAACACTAAGAAACCTTATAAAACATAAGAAACCCTAAGAAATACTACGAAACTATAAGAAACGCTAAGGCTAAGAAACCCTAAAAAAATATTAAGGAACCCAACAAACGCTAAAAAAATGTTAAGAATCGCTAAAAACACTAAGAAACACTAGTAAACCTTAATAAATCCTAAGATACCCTAAGAAATCCTAAGAAACACTAAGAAACTTTATAAAAGACAAATACTTAGAAATCCTAAGAAATGCTAAGAAACTATAAAAAAAAACACTAAGTAACGCTAATAAACCCTAGAAAACACTGAGAAACCCCAAGAAATACTAAAAAATGCTAAGAATCGCTAAGAAATACTAAGAAATGCAAAGAAACTCTAATAAATCCTATAAAACCTTAAGAAACCCTAAGAACTGCTAAAAAACTATAAGAAACGCTAACATAACACTAAGAAACCCTAATAAATGCTAAGAAACTATAAGAAATGCTAAGTAATGCTAAGAAACTCAATTAAACCCTAAGAAATCCTAAGAAACACTATAAAACACTAAGAAACGCTAATAAACCCTAAGAAATGCTAAGTAACACTAAGAAATTTAAAAAAACATTAATAAATCCTACAAATGCTAAAAAAATGCTAAGAATTGCTAAGATACGCTAAAAAATACTAAGAGTCACTAAAAATCGCTAAGAAACACTAATAAACAATAATAAATCCAAAGAAACCCTAAAAAAACTAGGAAACTAAATCCTAAGAAACCCTAAGAAATGCTAAGAAATCCTATAAAACCCTAAGAAATCCTAAGAAACCCTAATAAATTTTAAGAAATTATAAGAAACACTAAGTAACGCTAAGAAACCCCAAAACACATTAAGAAACCCTATAAAACAATTAGAAATGATAATATATCCTAAGAAACCCTATAAAACCCTAAGAAACACTAATAAACCCTAGGAAAAGCTAAAAAACTCTAAGAAACACTATGTAACGCTAAGAAACCCAAAAAAATATTAAGAAATCTAAGAAATGCAAAAAAAAAATGCAAAGAATTGCTAAGAAAGCTAATAAACCCTAATAAATCGTAAGAAATCTACGAAACACTAAGAAACTCTAAGAAACCCTATAAAACCATAAGAAATACTAAGAAATTATAAGAAAAGCCAAGTAACGTTAATAAACAAGAAAAAACATTAAGAAACCCAAGAAGCGCTAAAAAATGCTAAGAATTGCTAAGAAACGATAATAAATAAATCCTAAGAAACCCTATAAAACCCTAAGAAATTTCCAAGTAACACTAAAAAACCGTAAAAAACAATAAGAGACCCAAGAAATGTAAAAAATGCTAAGAATTTCTAAGAAACGCTATGAAACACTAAGAAAAGTGAATAAACCTTAATAAACCATAGGAAACATTTAGAAACATTATGAAACACAAGGAAATGCTAAGAAATACTAAGAAACTCTAAGAAACCCTATAAAATCCTAAGAAACACTAAGAAACACTAAGAAACTATAATAAACGCTAGGTAACGCTATGAAACCCTAAAAACACTAAAAAAAAATGCAAGGTATGCTAAAAAATGCTATGACTCGCTAAGAAACGCTAATAAACTCTAATAAATCCTATGAAACCTTAAGAAACACTAAGAAATACTAAGAAATTCTAATAAACCCTATAAAACCCCAAAAAATGCCAATAAACCCTAAGAAACCCTAATAAATGCTAAGTAACGCTAAGAAACTCTAAAAAAAACTTTAAGAAACCCTAAAAATCCAAATAAACTCTAAGAACCCTTAAGGAACCCTAAGAAATGCTAAAAAAACCCTTTAAAACCCTAAGAAATGCTAAGAAACCCTATAAAACCCTAAGAAACACAAAGAAAGCCTAAAAATACTAAAAAAATTATGAGTAACGCTAAGAAACCCAAATAAATCCTAAGAAACTCTAAGAAATACTATGAAATGCAAATAAACTCTAATAAACCCTATAAAAACCTAAGAAAGGCTAAGAAATCCTAAGAAACCTTAAGAAATGCTAAGAAACCATAAGAAATGCTAAGAAACTATATAAAACGCTAAGTAATGCTAAGAAACCCTAAAAAACATTAAAACCCCAAGAAACGCTAAAAAATGCTAAGAATTGCTAAGAAACGCTAAAACAAATGCTAGTAAATGCTAATAACCCCTAGTAAATTCTAACAAACACTATAAAACGCTAAAAAACTCTAAGAAACCCTATAAAACCCAAAGAAACACAAACAAACCCTATAAAAACCTAACAAATGCTAAGAAACACTAAAAAATGCAAAGAAACTATAACAAACGCTAAGTAATACTAAGAAACCCTATAAAAATATTAAGAACTAGAAGAAAAGCTAAAAAATGTGAAGAATCACTAAAAAGTGCTGATAAATGTCAATAAACCCTAGTAAATCCTAAGAAACCTGACGAAATGCTAAAATACTAAAAATAGTAACAAATGCTAGGAAACCCAAGTAAACGCTAAGAAATGCTAAAAAAATGGAAAGAATCACTAAGAATCCCTAAGAAATGCAAATTAACCCTAATAGACCCTAGGAAACACTATGAAACGGAATGAAAACTAGGAAATACTAAGAAACACTAAGAAATGCAAAGAAAAGCTATGAAACCCTAAAAAACACTATGGGACGCAAAAAAACTCTAAGAAACCCTATAAAACCCTAAGAAACAAGAATAAACACTATAAAACCTAAGAAACCCTAAGAAATGCTAAGTAACGCTTAGAAACCCTAAAAAAACAGTAAGAAACCCAGGAAACGCTAAAAAATGCTAAGAATCGCTAAGAAACACTAATAAACACTAAAAAAAGGAAAATAAACCATAATAATTTCCTAAGATATTCTAAGAACCTCTAAAAAAAACTCTAAAAAACCCTACAAAACCCTAAGAAATGCCAAGAAATCCTAAGAAATACTAAGAAACAATAAGAAATGCTAAGAAACCCTAAAAAACACTAAGAAACGCTAAAAATGCTAAGAATAGCTAAGGAACCCTTAGAAACGCTAATAAAACCTAGAAAACCCTTAGAAACGGTATGTAACGCAAGGAAATGCTAGGAAATGCTAAGAAACCCTGAGAAACACTAAGAAATACTAAGAAACTCTAATAAACCCTATAAAACCTTAATAAACCCTACGAAACCCTAAGAAATGCTAAAATAAACTATAAGAAACACTAACATAAAGCTAAGAAACCCTTTAAAACCCTAATAAATGCTAAGAAACTATAAGAAATGCTAAGTAACGCTAAGAAAACCTATAAAACCCTAAGAAATACTAAGAAACACTATAAAACACTAAGAAACGCTAAAAAAACTATAAGAAACACTAACATAAAGCTAAGAAACCCTTTAAAACCCTAATAAATGCTAAAAAATTATGAGAAATGCTAAGTAACGCTAAGAAACCCTATAAAACCCTAAGAAATACTAAGAAACACTATAAAACACTAAGAAACGCTAATAAACACTAACAAAAGCTAAGAAACTATAAGAAATGCTAAGTAAAACTAAAAAATCTAAAAAAACATTAATAAACCCTACAAACACTAAAAAATGCTACGAATTGTTAAGATACGCTAAAAAAATACTAAGAATCACTAAAAATCGCTAAGAAACACTAATAAACACTAATAAATCCTAAGAAACCCTAAAAAACACTAAGAAACCCTATAAAATCCTAAGAAAGCCTATAAAACCCTAAGAAATACTTAGAAATGCTAAGTAACCCTAAGAAACACTAAAAAACACTAAGGAACCCCAAGAAACACTAAAAAAAAGCAATGAATCTTTTAGAAACCCTATGAAACGCTAAGAAACACTAAGAAACCCTAAGAAATACTAAGAAACTATGAGAAACCCTATAAAACCCAATAAAACCCTAACAAATGCAAAGAAACCATAAGTAACGCTAACAAACCCACAAAAACATTTAAAAACTGAAGAAAAGCTAAAAAAATTCTAAGAATCGCTAAGAAATGCTAATAAATGCAAATAAATCCTAATAAATCATAAGAAATAAATGCTAAGAAACTATAGGAAACCCTACTAAATGCTAAGAAATGCTAAAAAAATGCAAATAATCGCTAACGAACCCTAAGAAATGCTAGTTAACCCTAATGAACCCTATGAAACACTTAGAAACGATATGAAACGCTAGGAAATGCTAAGAAACGCTAAAAAAAACGCTAAGAAACCCTAAGAAACACTAAGGAACACAAAGAAACCCTATAAAACCCTAATAAATCCTAAGAAACTATAAGAAATGCTAAGTAACGCTAAGAAACCCTAATAAACGCTAAGAAATGCTAAAATATGCAAAGAATCACTAACAAACCCTAAGAAACGCTAATTAACCCTAATAAACCCTATGAAACACTTAGAAATGGTATGAAATGCTAAGAAATGCTAAGAAACACTAAGAAACCCTAGCAAACACTAAGAAATGCAAAGAAACTCTAAGAAACCCTATAAAACCCTAAGAAACACTATAAAACCCTAAGAAACCCTAAGAAATGCTAAGAAACTATAAAAAAGATGCTAAGTAACGCTTAGAAACCCTGAAAAACATTAAGAAACCCAAGAACACTAAAAAATGTTAAGAATCACTAGGAAACGCTAATAAACACTAAAAAATGCTAATAAACCCTAGGAAACACTTAGAAACGGTATGAAACCCTAACAAACACTAAAAAAACTCTATGAAATGTTAATAAACGCTAAGAAACACTATGGAACGCAAAGAAACTCTACAAAGACTAAGAAACTCTATAAAACTCTAAGAAATACTTAGAAATCCTAAAAAATGCTAAGAAACTATAAGAAATGCTAACCCTAAGAAACACTAAAAAACACTCCAAAACCCCAAGAAACACTAACAAAATGCTATGAATCACTAAGAAACCCTATGAAACGCTATGAAACACTAAGAAACTGCAAGAAACCCTATAAGACCCAATCAAACCCTAACAAATGCAAAGAAACTATAAGTAATGCTAAAAAACCCACAAAAACATTCAGAAACTGAAGAAAAGCTAAAAAATGCTAAGAATCGCTAAGAAATGCTAATAAACGCAAACAAACCCTAATAAATCATCAGAAACCCGAAGAAATGCTAACAAAATGCTAAGAAACTATAGGAAACCCTACTAAACAATAAGAAATACTAAAAAATGCAAAGAATCGCTAACAAACCCTAAGAAACGCTAATTAACCCTAATAAACCCTATGAAATACTTAGAACCATATGAAACACTATGAAATGCTAAAAAAACCCTAAGAAATGCTAAAAATGCTAAAAAAATGCAAAGAATCCCTAAGAAATGCCAATTAACCCTAAAAAATATTAAGAAACTCTAAGAAAACCTATAAAACCCTAAGAAATGATAAGAAATCCTAAGAAACCCTATAAAACACTAAGAAACCTTATAAAACATAAGAAACCCTAAGAAATACTACGAAACTATAAGAAACGCTAAGGCTAAGAAACCCTAAAAAAACATTAAGGAACCCAACAAACGCTAAAAAAATGTTAAGAATCGCTAAAAACACTAAGAAACACTAGTAAACCTTAATAAATCCTAAGATACCCTAAGAAATACTAAGAAATACTAAGAAACTTTATAAAAGACAAATACTTAGAAATCCTAAGAAATGCTAAGAAACTGTAAAAAAACACTAAGTAACGCTAATAAACCCTAAAAAACACTGAGAAACCCCAAGAAATACTAAAAAATGCTAAGAATCGCTAAGAAACCCTATGAAATGCTAAGAAACGCTAATAAACCCTAGCAAACCCCTAGAAATAGTATGAAACGCTAATAAATGCTAAGAAACGCTAAGAAACCCTAAGAAACACTAAGACACGCTAAGAAACTCTAAGAAACCCTATAAAATCTTAAGAAATATAAAAAAACCATATAAAACCCTAAGAAATGATAATAAAACCTAATAAATACTAAGAAAACCTAAGAAATGTTAGAAAATTCTGAGAAACCCTATAAAATATTTAGAAACACTATGTAACCCTAAAAAATGCTAATAAACCCTAATAAATCCTAAGAAACCCTATAAAATGAACACTAATAAACCCTATAAAACCCTAAGAAATGCTATGAAACCCAAAAAATGTAAAGAAACTGTGACAAACGCTAAGTAACGAAAATCTAAAAAAATGCTAAGAATCGCAAATAAACACTGATAAATACTAAGAAACCCGACGAAATGCTAAAAAAATACTAAGAAACGGTATGAAATGCTAGGAAATGCTAAAAAATTCTAAGAATCGCTAAGAAACCATAAGAAATGCTAATTAACCCTAATAAACCCTATAAAACCCTAAGAAACACTATAAAACCCAAAAAAATGTTAAGAATCATTAAGAAACGCTAATAAACACTAAAAATGCTAATAAATCATAAGAAACCCTAAAAAAACTTAAAAAAACTCTATGAAATGCTAAGAAATGTTAAGAAACTATAAGAAATGCTTAGTAACGAAACCCTAAAAAACTCTAAGAAACCTCGAGAAACGCAAAAAAAATGCTAAGAATAGCTAAGAAATACGAATAAATCTTAGAAAACCCTTAGAAACGGTATGAAACGCTAGAAAATACTAGTAAATGCTAAGAAACACGTGGAAACACTAAGAAACGCTAAGAAACTCTAAGAAACCATGTAAAACCCTAAGAAACTTTAAGAAATGGTAAGAAACTATAAGAAATGCTAAATAACGCTAAGAAACCCAAAAAAAACATTAAGAAATGTAAGAAACGCTAAAAAATGCCAATAATCGCTAAGAAATGCTAATAAACCATAATAAATGATAAGAAATCCTAAGAAAACCTATAAAACCCTAAGAAACCCTATTAAACCCTAAGGAATGATAAGAAAACCTATAAAACCCTAAGAAACGCTAATAAACACTAAGAAATGCTAAAAAAACCCAAAATAACATGTAGAAACCCAAGAAACGCAAAAAAAAATGCAAAGAATTGCTAATAAACCCAAGTAAATTCTAAGAAACTCGAAGAAATGCTAAAAAACAGTAACAAACACTAGAAAACCTAAGTAAACGCTAAGAAATGCTAAAAAAATGCAAAGAGTCACTAAGAATCCCTAAGAAATGCCAATTAACCCTAATAAACCCTAGGAAAACTAAGAAACGAAATGAAAGGCTAGGAAATACTGAGAAATGCTAAGAAACGCTATTAAACCCTAAAAAACACTATGGGACGCAAAGAAACTCTAAGAAACCCTATAAAACCCTAAGAAACAAGAAGAAACACTATAAAACCTAAGAAACCCTAAGAAATGCTAAGAAACTATAAGAAATGCCAAGTAACGCTTAGAAACCCTAAAAAAATCATTAAGAAACCCAAGAAACGCTAAAAAAATGCTAAAAATTGCTAAGAAACACTAATAAACACTAAAAAACGCTAATAAACCATAATAATTTCCTAAGAAATTTTAGGAAACACTAAAAAAACTCTAAGAAAACCTACAAAACCCTAAGAAATAATAAGAAACGCTAAGAAACCCTAAAAAACACTAAGAAACGCTAAAAAATGCTAAGAATAGCTAAAGAACCCTAAGAAACGCTAATAAACCCTAGAAAACCCTTAGAAACGATATGAAATGTAAGGAAATGCTAAGAAACCATAAGAAATACTAAGAAATGCAAAGAAACTCTAATAAATCCTATAAAACCTTAAGAAACCCTAAGAACTGCTAAAAAACTATAAGAAACGCTAACATAACACTAAGAAACCCTAATAAATGCTAAGAAACTATAAGAAATGCTAAGTAATGCTAAGAAACTCAATTAAACCCTAAGAAATCCTAAGAAACACTATAAAACACTAATAAACGCTAATAAACCCTAAGAAATGCTAAGAAACTATAAGAAATGCTAAGTAACGCTAAGAAATCTAAACAAACATTAATAAATACTACAATTGCTAAAAAATGCTAAGAATTGCTAAGGTACGCTAAAAAATACTAAGAGTCACTAAAAATCGCTAAGAAACACTAATAAACCCTAATAAGTCCTAAGAAACCCTAAAAACACTAAGAAACCCTATAAAATTCTATGAAATACTTCGAAATGCTAAGAAATTATAAGAAATACTAAGTAACGCTAAGAAACACTAAAAAACACTGAGAAACACTAATAAACACTAAGAAACAATAAGAAACCCTATAAAACCCAATAAACCCTAACAAATGCAAATAAACTATAAGTAATGCTAAGAAACCCTAAAAAACATTCTAAAACCGAAGAAAAGCTAAAAAAATCCTAAGAATCACTAAGAAATGTTAATAAATGCAAATAAACCCAACTAAATCCAAATAAACCTGAAGAAATGCTAAAAAAATGCTAAGAAACGGTAAGAAACGCTAGGAAACCCTAAGAAATGCTAAAAAATGCAAAGAATCGCTAACAAACCCTAAGAAATGCTAATTAACCTTAATAAACCCTATGAAACACTTAGAAACGGTATGAAATGCTAGGAAATACTAGGAAACTATAATAAACGCTAGGTAACACTAAGAAACCGTAAAAAACATTAAGAAACCCAAGGTAGACTAAAAAAAATGCTAAAACTTGCTAAGAAACGCTTATTAACCCAAATAAATCCTAATAAACACTAAGAAACACTAAGAAATTCTAATAAACCCTATAAAACCCTAAGAAATGCTAATAAATCCTAAGAAACCCTATAAAACCCTAAGAAACGCTAAGAAACCATAATAAATGCTGAGTAATGCTAAAAAATGCTAAGAAACCCTAAGAAACGCTAAGAAACCATAATAAATGCTGAGTAATGCTAAAAAATGCTAAGAAATCCTAAGAAACACTAAGAAATGCTAATAAACTCTAAAAAAACACTATAAAACCACAAGAAACCCAAGAAACGCTAAAAAATGCTAAGAATTGCTAATAAACGAGAATAAACCCTAATAAAATCCTATAAAACCCTTTGAAATGCTAAAAAATGCTAAGAAACCCTATAAAACCCTAAGAAACGCTAATAAATGCTAAGTAACCCTAAGAAACCCTATAAAACTTTAAGAAACCCGAAGAAATCCTAAACTCTAAGAACTCTTGAGAAAGCCTAAGAAACGCTAATAAACACTAAGAAACCCTTTAAAAACCCTAAGAAATGTTAAGAAAACCTACAAAACGCTAAAAACCCCTAAAAAATGCAAAGAAGGAGTAAGAAGCGCTAAGTAATGCTAACAAACCCCAAAAAAACATTAAAAAAACCAAAGAAATGCTAAAATGCTATGAATCGCTAAGAAACGCTAATAAACTCTAATAAATACTAAGAAACCCTATAAAATGCTAAGAAATCCTAAGAAACGCTAAAAAAATACTAAGAAACGCTAATAAACCCTAAGAAACACTAATAATGGCTAAGAAACCCTATAAAAGCCTAAAAAACACTAAGAAACCCAATAAAACTCTACGAAATGCAAGGAAACTATAAGAAATGCTAGTAATACAAAGAAACCCTAAAAAACATTAAGAAACCAAATAAATGCTAAAAAAATGCTAAGAATCATTAAAAAATGCTAAGAAAATATAATAAACGAGAATAGGCCCTAATAAAATCCAATAAAACCCTAAGAAATGCTAAAAATATAAAGAAACGGTAAGAAATGCTAGGAAACCCTAGTAAACACTATGAAACGCTAAAAAATGCTAAGAATCACTAAGAAATGCTAATTAACCCTAATAACCCTAGGAGACACTTAGAGACGGTCTGAAATGCTTGGAAATGCTAAGAAACCCTAGGAAACTCTAAGAACCCTATAAAAACATAAGAAAAACTAAGAAACCCTAGGAAACACTATAAAACCATAAGAAACGCTAATATACCTTAAGAAATACTTAAAAAACTACAAGAAATGCTAAGTAACGCTAAGAAACCCTAAAAACGATTAAGAAACCCAAGAAATGCTAAAAAATGCTAAGAAACGCTTATTAACCCTAATAAATCCTAAGAAATGCTAAGAAACGCTAAGAAATTCTAATAAACCCTATAAAACCCTAAGAAATGCTAATAAATCCTAAGAAACGCTAAGAAACCATAATAAATGTTGAGTAACGCTAGAAAATGCTAAGAAACACTACGAAACCCTAAGAAACACTAATAAATGATAATAAACCCTATAAAACCACAAGAAACGCTAAAAAATCCTAAAAAATGCTAAGAAACTATAAGAAATGCTAATTAATGCTTAGAAACCTTAAAAAAACATTAAGAAACCCAAGAAACGCTAAAAAATGCTAAGAATTGCTAATAAACGCTTATTAACCCTAAGAAATCCTAATAAACACTATGAAACGCTAAGAAATTCTAATAAACCATGTAAAACCCTAAGAAATGCTAATAAATGCTAAGTAACGCAAAAAAATGCTAAGAAACCCAATAAAATATTCAAAAACAATAAGAAACCTAATAAAATATTCAAAAATAATAAGAAACCCAATAAAATATTCAAAAACAATAAGAAACCCTATAAAACCCTGAGAAACGTTATGAAACCCTAATAAATGCTAGGTAACTCTAAAAAATACTAAGAAACTCAATAAAATATTCAAAAACAATAAGAAACCCTATAAAACCCTGAGAAACGCTAATAAACCCTAATAAATCCTAAAAAAACCTAAGAAATGCAAAGAAACTCTAAGAAACCCTATAAAACCCTAAAAAATCCTAAGAAAGGCTAATAAATTTTAAGAAATTATAAGAAACACTAAGTAACGCTAAGAAACCCCAAAACAAATTAAGAAACCCTATAAAAGAATTAGAAATTATAATATATCCTAAGAAACCCTATAAAACCCTAAGAAACACTAATAAACCCTAGGAAAAGCTAAGAAACACTCAGAAACGCTATGTAAAGCTAAGAAACCCAAAAAAATATTAAGAAACCTAAGAAATGCAAAAAATTGCTAAGAAAGCTAATAAACCCTAATAAATACTAAGAAATCCTAAGAAACACTAAGAAACTCTAAGAAACCCTATAAAACCATAAGAAATGCTAAGAAATTATAAGAAAAGCTAAGTAACGCTAACAAACAAAAAAATTAAGAAACCCAAGAAGCGCTAAAAAATGCTAAGAATTGCTAAGAAACGATAATAAATAAATCCTAAGAAACCCTATAAAACCCTAAGAAATTCCTTGAAACGCCAAGTAACGCAAAGAAACCCAAAAAAACAATAAGAAACCCCAAGAAATGCAAAAAATGCTAAAAATTGCTAAGAAACCCTATGAAACACTAAGAAAAGCGAATAAGCCTTAATAAACCATAGGAAACCTTCAGAAACATTATGAAACACAAGGAAATGCTAAGAAATGCTAAGAAACTCTAAGAAACCCTATAAAAACCTATGAAACACTAAGAAATGCTAAGAAACTATAATAAACGCTAGGTAACGCTATGAAACCCAAAACATTAAAAAAACGCAAGGTATGCTAAAAAATGCTATGACTCGCTAATAAACCCTAATAAATCCTAAGAAACCCTAAGAAACCTAAGAAATACTAAGAAATTCTAATAAACCCTATAAAACCCTAAAAAATGCAAATAAACCCTAAGAAACCCTAATAAATGCTAAATAACGCTAAGAAACTCTAAAAAACTTTAAGAAACCCTAAAAATCCAAATAACCTCTAAGAACCCTTAAGGAACCCTAAGAAATGCTAATAAATGTGAATAAACCCTAGTAAATCCTTAGAAACCCGACGAAATGCTAAAAATACTAAAAATAGTAACAAATGCTAGGAAACCCAAGTAAACGCTAAGAAATGCTAAAAAAATGGAAAGAATCACTAAGAATCCCTAAGAAAATGCAAATTAACCCTAATAGACCCTAGGAAACACTATGAAACGGAATGAAAACTAGGAAATACTAAGAAACACTAAGAAATGCAAAGAAAAGCTATGAAACCCTAAAAAACACTATGGGACGCAAAAAAACTCTAAGAAACCCTATAAAACCCTAAGAAACAAGAATAAACACTATAAAACCTAAGAAACCCTAAGAAATGCTAAGTAACGCTTAGAAACCCTAAAAAAACAGTAAGAAACCCAGGAAACGCTAAAAAATGCTAAGAATCGCTAAGAAACACTAATAAACACTAAAAAAGGAAAATAAACCATAATAATTTCCTAAGATATTCTAAGAACCTCTAAAAAAAACTCTAAAAAACCCTACAAAACCCTAAGAAATGCCAAGAAATCCTAAGAAATACTAAGAAACAATAAGAAATGCTAGAAACCCTAAAAAACACTAAGAAACGCTAAAAATGCTAAGAATAGCTAAGGAACCCTTAGAAACGCTAATAAAACCTAGAAAACCCTTAGAAACGGTATGAAACGCAAGGAAATCCTAGGAAATGCTAAGAAACCCTGAGAAACACTAAGAAATGCTAAGAAACTCTAATAAACCCTATAAAACCATAATAAACCCTACGTAACCCTAAGAAATGCTAAAAAAAACTTTAAGAAACACTAACATAAAGCTAAGAAACCCTATAAAACCCTAAGAAACACTATGAAACCTAATAAATGCTAAGAAATTATAAGTAACGCTAAGAAACCCTAAAAAACATTAATAAACACAAGAAAAAGTAAAAAAATGCTAAGAATTGCTAATAAATGATAAAAAAAATACTTAGAAATGCTGAAAACCCTAATAAATCCTAAGAAACTCTAAGAATCGCTAAAAAACACTAAGAATCCCTAAGAAACCCTATAAAACACAAAAAAATGCTAAGAAATGCAAAGAAACTATAAGAAATGCTAAGTAATGCTAAGAAACCCTAAAAAATATTAGAAACCGAAGAAACACTAAAAAAAGCTAAGAACGCAAAAAAATGCTAAGAAACGCTAATCGGCGAGAATAAACCATAATAAAATCCTATAAAACCCAAAGAAATACTAAAAAATGCAAAGAAATGGCAAGAAACGCTATAAAATCCTAATAAATGCTAAGTAACGCAAAGAAATCCAAAAAAAGTTTAAGAAATCCTAATAAGCTCTAAGAACTCTTAAGAAACGCTAATAAACTCTAAGAAACCCTTTAAAACCCTAAGAAATGCTAAGAAAACCTATAAAATGCTAAAAAAATACTAAGAAAAAAATAAGAAGCACTAAGTAATGCTAAGAAACACTAAAAAAATATTAAGAAACCTAAGAAATGCTAAAAATGCCAAGAGTCGCAAAGAAATGCTAATAAACCCTAATAAATCCAAAGAAACCCTATAAAATCGTAAGAAATGCTTAGAAATCCTAAGAAACTCTACAAACCCTACAAACACTAAGAAACGCTAAGAAATGCTAAGTAACGCTAAAAACCCTAAAAAACATTAATAATCACATGAAATGCTAAAAACTGCTAAGAATTGTTAACAAACGTTAAAAAAATACTAAGAAACACTAATAAACCCTAATAAATCCTAAGAAACCCTCATAAACACTATTAAGAAACGAAGAAACGCTAAAAAAATGCTAAGAAATTGTAATAAACAAGAATAAACCCTAATAAAATCGTAATAAAACCCTAAGAATTGCTAAAAATTGCTAAGAAATGGAAAGAAATGCTATAAAACCCCTAAAAAAACCTATAAAACCTTATAAAATACTAATAAAACCTAAAAAAACCCTAATAAATGCTAAGTAACGCAAATAAATCCTAAAAAACACTAAGAAACCCCTAGAAACGCTAAAAATGCTAAGAATAGCATGAAACCCTAGAAAACATTTAGAAACGCTAATAAACTCTAAGAAACCCTTTAAAACCCTAAGAAAACGATAAAAAAAGACTAAAAATGCTAAGAACCAATAAGAAGTGCTAAGTAATGCTAATAAACCCTAATAAATCCAAAGAAACCCTAGAAAATTGTAATAAATGCTTAGAAATCCTAGGAAATCATACAAACGCTAAGAAATCCTAATAATTACTAAGAACTTATAAGAAACGCTAAGTAATGCTAAGAAACCCTAAAAAATATTAATAAACACAAGAAATGCTAAAAATGCTATGAATTTCTAGGAAACACAAAAAAAAACTAAGAAATAGTAATAAATTCTAAGAAACCCTATAAAAGCCTAAAAACACTATGAAAACCTATAAAACCCAAAAAAACACTAAGAAATGCCAAAAAAACTATAAAAACGCTAAGTAACGCTATGAAAACCTAACAAACATTAAGAAACTAAAGACATGCTAAGAATCCCTAAAAATGTTAAGAAACTATAATAAATGAAAATAAACCCTAATAAAATCCTATAAAACCCCTAAGAAATGCTAAAAATAGCTAAGAAACGCTATAAAACCTAAGAAACCCTATAAATGCTAATAAAACCTAAAAAACATAATAAATGCTAAATAATGCAAATAAATCCTAAAAAATACTAAGAAATGATAAAATACTAAGAATAGCATGAAACCCTAGAAAACCCTAAGAAACGCTAATAAACTCTAAGAAATCCTTTAAAACCCTAAAAATGCAAAGAAATCATATAAAACCCTATAAAATGATAAAAAAAAACTAAAAAATGCAAAGAAGCAATTAGAAGTGCTAAGTAATGCTAATAAACCCTAAAAATCATTAAGAAACCCAAGAAACTCCAAAAAAATGCTAAGAAATGCTAATAAACCCTAATAAATCCTAAGAAAACCTATAAAACCGTAATAAATGCTTAAAAATCCTACAAACGCTAAGAAACCCTAATAATTGCTAAGAACTTATAAGAACCGCTAAGTAATGCTAAGAAACCCTAAAAACATTAATAAACACAAGAAACACTAAAGTGCTATGAATTTCAAAGAAACGCAAAAAAAATACTTATGAAACATTAATAAACCTTAATAAATCCTAAGAAACCCTAAGAATCACTAAGGAAACCCTAAAAAACATATAAAACCCTAAGAAATGCTAATAAATGCAAAGAAACTATAAGAAACACTAAGTAACGCTATGAAACCCTAAAAAATATTAAGAAACTGAAGAAATGCTAAGAATCCCTAAAAAATGCTAAGAAACTATAATAAATGAAAATAAACCCTAATAAAATCCTATAAAATCATAAGAAATTCTTAAAAATGCTAAAAAATGGTAAGAAACGCTATAAAACACTAAGAAACCCATAAAACCCTATCAAATGCTAAGAAACGCTAATAAACCCTAATAAATGCTAAGTAACATAAAGAAACCCCAGAAAACACTAAGAAACCCCAAGAAACGCTAAAAAATACTAAGAATAGCATGAAACCTTAGAAAACCCTTAGAAATGCTAATAAACTCTAAGAAACCTTTAAAACCCTAAGAAACGCTAAAAACTGTAAAAAAATGATAAGAAACAATAAGAAGCGCTAAGTAACGCTAATAAACCCCAAAAATTATTAAGAAACCCAAGAAACTCTAAAAAAATACTATGAAACACTAATAAACCCTAATAGATCTCAAAAACCTTATAAAATAGTAAGAAATCCTACAAATGCTAAGAAACCCTAATAATTGCTAAGAACTTATAAGAAACGCTAAGTAATGCTAAGAAACCCTAAAAAAACATTAATAAATAGCTAAAAATGCTATAAATTTCTAAGAAACGCAAAAAAAAATACTAAGAAACATTAATAAACCCTAATAAATCCTAAGAAACCCTAAGAATCGCTAAAAAACTTTAAGAAACCCTAAGAAATCCTAATAAACTCCAAGAATTCTTAAGAAATCCTAAGAAACGCTAAAAAAATGAAAGAAACACTAAGAAAACCTATAAAATGCTAAAAAAAACCCAAAAAATGCTAAGAAACAATAAGAAGCACAAAGTAATGCTAAGAAACACTAAAAAATATTAAGAAAACCCAAGAAATGCTAAAAAATGCCAAGAGTCGCAAAGAAATGCTAATAAACCCTAATAAAGCCTAAGAAACCCTTTAAAATCGTAAGAAATGCTTAGAAATCCTAAGAAACCCTACAAACCCTAAGAAATGCTAAGAAACACTTAGAAATGCTAAGTAACGCTAAAAAACCTAAAACACATTAATAATCATAAGAAACGCTAAAAAATGCTAACAATTGCTAAGAAACGCTAAAAAAATACTAAAAAACACTAATAAACCCTAACAAATCCTAAGAAACTTTCATAAACACTAAGAATCGCTAAGAAACTCTAAGAAACCTATAAAATACTAAAAAACACTAAGAAACCCTATAAAACCCTAAGAAACTCTAAGAAATGCAAAGAAACTATAAGAAACGTTATGAAACCCTAAAAATATTAAGAAACTGAAGAAACGCTAAAAAAATACTAAGAAACTGTAATAAACGAGAATAAACCCTAATAAAATCCTATAAAACCCTAAGAAATGCTAAATATTATAAGAAACAGAAAGAAATGCTATAAAACCCTAAGAAACTTTATAAAACCTTATAAATGCTAATAAACCCTAAAAAAACCCTAATAAATGCTAAGTAACACAAATAAACCCTAAAAAATACTAAGAAACCCCAAGAAATGCTAAAAAGTGCTAAGAATAGCATGAAACCCTTAGAAACGCTAATAAACTCTAAGAAACCCTTTAAAACCCTAAAAAAACGCAAAGAAAATCCTATAAAACCCTATAAAATGATAAAAAAATACTAAAAAAATGCTAAGAAGCAATAAGAAGCGCAAGGTAATGCTAATAAACCCTAAAAATCATTAAGAAATCCAAGAAACTCTAAAAAATGCTAAGAAACGCTAATAAACCCTAATAAATCCTAAGAAACCCTATAAAACCGTAAGAAATGCTAAGAAATCCTACAAATGCTTAGAAACCCTAATAATTGCTAAGAACTTATAGAAAATGATAAGTAATGCTAAGAACCTTAAAAAACATTAATAAACAGCTAAAAATGCTATAAATTCTAATAAACACACAAAAATACTAAGAAATATTAATAAACCCTAATAAATCCTAAGAAACATTAAGAATTGCTAAGAAATTCTAAGAAACCCTATAAAGCCCTAAAAAACACTAAGAAAACCTATAAAACTCAAAGAAACGCTAAGAAATGCAAAAAGACTATAAAACGCTAAGTAACGCTATGAAACCCTAAAACCATTAAGAAATAGAAGAAACGCTAAAAAAATGCTTAGAATTCTTAAAAAACACTAAGAAACTATAATGAATGAGAATAAACCCCTAATAAAATCCTACGAAACTCTAAGAAATGCTAAAAACGGTAAGAAACGCTATAAAACCCTAAGAAACCCTATAAAACCGTATAAAACGCTAATAAACTCTAATAAATACTAAATAACGCAAAGAAACCCTAAAAAATACTAAGAAACTCGAAGAAACGCTAAAAAAATACTTAGAATATCTAAGAAACGTTAATAAATTCCTAGAAAACCCTTAGAAACGATATGAAATGCTAGGAAATGCTCAGAAACCCTAATAAACGCTAAGAAACTCTAATAAACCCTAGAAACCTTATGAAACCCTACGAAACCCTAATAAATGTTAAAAAAACTATAAGAAACGCTAAAATAATGCTAAGAAACACTAAAAAACATTAAGAAACCTAAGAAACGCTAAAAAAGTATAATAAATTCTAAGAAAAACTAAGAAACACTAAGAAATTCAAAGAAACCCTATAAAACCCTATGAATCTTAATAAATCCTTAGAAACCCTATAAAACACTAAGAAACGCTAATAAACCCTAATAAATGCTAAGAAATGCTAAGTAATGCTAAGAAAAACTAGAAAACTTTAATATACCCTAAGAAATCCTAATAAACACTAAGAACTCTAAAGAAGCCCTAAGAAACGCTAATAAACTGTAAGAAACCCTTTAAAACCCTAAGAATCACTAAGAAATCCTATAAAACCCTATAAAACGCTAAAAACACTAAAAAAATATTAAAAAATGCTAAGAAGCAATAAGAAGCGCTAAGTAACGCTAATAAACCCTATAAAATGCTAAAAACTCTAAAAATGCTAAGAAACGCTAAGAAACCCTAATAAAAGCTAAGAACTTCTAAGAAACGCTAAGTAATGCTAAGAAACCCTAAAAAGCATTAATAAACACAGGAAACACTAAAAAAAATGCTAAGAATTGCTAAGGAACGCAAAAATATACTAAGAAAAACTAATAAACCCTAATAAATCCTAAGAAACATTTGGAATCGCTAAGAAACCCTATAAAACCCTAAAAAACACTAAGAAACCCTATAAAAACCTAAGAAATGCTAAGGAATGCAAAGAAATTATAAGAAACACTAAGAATTGCTAAGAAACCCTATAAAACCCTAAAAATGCTAAGAAATGCAAAGAAACTATAAGAAACGCTATTAAACCCTAAAAAATATTAAGAAACCAAAGAAACACTTCAAAATGCTAAGAATCGCTAAAAAATGCTAAGAAACTATAATAAACGAGAATCAACCCTAATAAAATACTATAAATTATAAGAAAAGCTAAAAATTAATAAAAAAAATAGTAAGAAATGGTATGAAACGCTAGAAAATGCTAAGAAACGCTAACAAACTCTAATAAACCCTATAAAACCTTAAGAAAGCCTACGAAACCCTAAAATTGTTAAAAAAAATAAGAAACGCTAAAATAACGCTAAAAATGCTAATAAACCATGATAAGTCCTAAGAAACGCTAAGAAATTCATCAAGAAATAAGAAGTAAGAATCGATAAAAAAATACTAAAAAAATGCTAAGAAGCAATATGAAGGGCTAAGTAACGCTAATAAAACCTAAAACTCATTAAGAAACCCAAGAAACACTAAAAAATGCTAAGAAACCCTATAAAATCGTAAGAAATGCTTAGAAATCCTAAGAAACCCTACAAACCCAAAGAAACGCTAAGAAACCCTAATAAATGCTAAGAACTTATAAGAAACACTAAGAAACCACTAAAAAACATTAATAAACACAAGAAACGCTAAAAAAATGCTAAGAATTGCTAAGAAATACAAAAAAAATACTAAGAAACACTAATAAACCCTAATAAATCCTAAGAAACACTAAGAATCGCTAAGAAATTCTAAGAAACCCTAAAAAACACTAAGAAACCCTATAAAACCATAAAAAATGCTAAGAAATCAAAGAAACCATAAGAAATGCTAAGTAACGCTATTAAACCCTAAAAAACATTAAGAAATTGAAGAAATACTAAAAAAAATTCTAAGAATCACTAAAATACGCTAAAAAACTATAATACACAAGAATATAACCTAATAAAATCCTATAAAATACTTAGAAATGCTAAAAAATATGGTAATAAACGCTATAAAACCCTATAAAATGCTAATAAATGCTAAGTAACGCAAATAAACCCTAAAAACACTAAGAAACCCCAAGAAACACTAAAAAAAATGCTAAGAATAGCTAAGAAACGATAATAAACCTTGGAAACCCCTTATAAACGGTATGAAATTCAAGGAAATGCTAAGAAACCCTAAGAAACTCTAAAAAACGTAAGAAACTCTTATAAACCCTATAAAACCTTAAGAAACGCTAATAAATTTTAAGAAACCCTATAAAACCCCAAGAAACGCTAATAAACCATAAGAAATGCTAAGTAATGCTAAGAAACCCTAAAAAACATTAAGAAACCCTAAGAAATCCTAATTAACTCTAAGAACTTTTAAGAAACGCTAATAAACTCTAAGAAACCCTTTAAAACCCTAAGAAACGATAAGAAAACCTATAAAACCTTATAAAACGCTAAAAACACTAAAAAATGCTAAGAAGCAATAAGAAGTGCTAAGCAACGCTAATAAACCCTAAAAATCATTAAGAAAGCCAAGAAATGCTAACAAATGCTAAGAATCACTGTGAAATGCTAATAAACCCTAATAAATCCTAAGAAACACTATAAAATGCTAAGAAACGCTAATAAACCCTAATAAATGCTAAGTAACGCAAAAAAAAACCCTAAAAACACTAATAAACCCCAAGAAACGCTAAAAAATGCTAAGGATAGCTAAGAAACCCTAAGAAACAATAATAAACCCTAGAAAACCCATAGAAACGGTATGAAATGCTAGGAAATGCTAAGAAACCCTAAGAAACTCTAAAAAACGCTAAAAACTCTAATAAACCCTATAAAACCTTAAGAAATGCTAATAAAATTTAAGAAACCCTACGAAACTCTAAAAAATGCTTAAAAAAACTATAAGAAACGCTAAAAAACACTAAAAAACATAAAGAAGCCTAAGAAACGCTAAAAAAATACGATGAATCTCTAATAAACGCTAATAAACCATAATAAATCCTAAGAGACACTAAGAAACACTAATAAATTCAAAGAAACCCTATAAAACCCTAAGAAATGCTAATCAATCCTATGAAACCCTATAAAACCCTAAGAAACGCTAATAAACCCTAATAAATGCTATGTAATGCTAAGAGACCCTAAAAAATCCTAATAAACTCTAAGAACACTTAAGAAACTCTAATAAACTCTAAGAAACCCTTTAAAACCCTAAGAAACGCTAAGAAAGCCTATAAAATCCTATAAAATGCTAAAAACACTAAAAAATGCTAAGAAGCAATAATGCTAAGTAACGCTAATAACCCCTAAAAATTATTAAGAAACGCTAAAAAATGCTAAGAATCGCTAAGAAATGCTAATAAACTCTAATAAATCCTAAGAAACCCTATAAAATAGTAAGAAATGTTTAGAAATCCTAAGAAACCCTACAAACCCTAAGAAATACTAAGAAACCCCAATAAATGCTAAGAACGTATAAGAAATGCTAAGTAACACTAAGAAACCCTAAAAAATATTAATAAACACAAGAAACGCTAAAATTGCTAAGAATTGCTAAGAAATGCAAAAAAAAAATACTAAGAAACACTAATAAGCCCTAATAAATCCTAAGAAACACTAAGAATCGCTAAGAAATTCTAAGAAACCCTATAAAACCCTAAGAAACACTAAGAAACCCTATAAAACCCTAAAAAAACACTAAGAAACCATATAGAACCTTAAAAAAATGCTAAGAAACCCTATAAAACCCTAAAAAATGCAAAGAAATGCAAAGAAACTATAAGAATCACTAAGTAACGCTATTAAACCCTAAAAAACATTAAGAAACTGAAGAAACGCTAAAAAAATTATAAGAATCACTAAAAAATGCTAAGAAACTATAATAAACGAGAATAAACCCTAATAAAATCCTATAAAACCCTAAGGAATGCTAAAAAAACGGTAAGAAAGGCTATAAAACCCTAAGAAACCCTATAAAACCCTATAAAATGCTTAGAAACGCTAATTAACCCTAATAAATGCTAAGTAATGCAAAGAAACCCTAAAAAATACTAAGAAACCCCAAGAAACGCTAAAAAAATGCTAAGAACAACTAAGAAACTCTAAGAAACGTTAATAAACCCTAGAAAACCCTTAGAATCAATATGAGATGCTAGGAAATGCTAAGAAACCCTAAGAAACGCTAATAAACTATAATAAACCATATAAAACCTTAAAAAACCCTACGAAACCCTAACAAATGCCAAAAAAACTATAAGAAATGCTAAAATAACGCTAATAAACACTAATAAATATTAAGAAACCTACGAAACGCTAAAAAAATGCCTTGAATCGCTAAGAAACGCTAATAAACCATAATAAATCCTAAGAAACATTAATAAATTCACATAAACCCTATAAAACCCTAAGAAATGCTAATAAATCCTAAGAAACCCTATAAAATGCTAATAAACACTAATAAATGCTAACAAATGCTAAGTAATACTAAGAAACCCTAAAAAATTTTAAGAAATCCTAATAAACTCTAAGAACTCTTAAGAAACGCTAAGAAATCCTATAAAACCTTATAAAATGCTAAAAAACACTAAAAAATGCTAAGAAGCAATAAAAAGAGCTAAGTAATGCTAATAAACCATAAAAATCATTAAGAAACCCAAGAACCACTAAAAAATGCTAAGAATCGCTAAGAAACCCTAATAAATCCTAAGAAACCCTATAAAATCGTAAGAAATGCTTAGCAATCCTAAGAAACCCTACAAATCCTAAGAAACGATAAGAAGCACTAATAAATGCTAAGAACTTTTAAGAAACCCCAAGTAACGCTAAGAAACCCTAAAAAACACTATTAAACACAAGAAACACTTAAACAAGCAAAGAATTATTAAGAAACGCAAAAAAAAATACTAAGAAACACTTATAAACCCTAATAAATCCTAAGAAACCCTAAGAAACACTAATAATCTCTAAGAAACTCTAAGAAACCCTATAAAACCCTAAAAAAACACTAAGAAACCCTAAAAAACCCTAAAAATGCTAAGAAATTAAGAAACCGAAGAAATGCTAAAAATGCTAAAAATCACTAAAAACGCTAAGAAACTATAATACATGAGAATAAAACCTAATAAAATCTTATAAAACCCTAAGAAATGCTAAAATATTTTTAAAAAAATGGTAAGAAACGCTATAAAACCCTAAGTAACGCTAATAAACACTAATAACTGCTAAGTAATGCCAAGAAACCCTAAAAAATATTAAGAAACCCTAAAAAACTTTAAGAAACCCTAAGAAATCCAAATAAACTCTAAGAACTCTTAAGAAGCGCTAAGAAAAGTTAATAAACTCTAAGAAACCCTTTAAAACCATAAGAAATTCTAAGAAACCCTACAAAACGCTAAAAATCTCTAAAAATGTAATGATTTATATTTAATATTTTATTTAAATTAAATTACATATAATTTTTATTAATAACTTAAAATATATAATTTTATATTATATTAGAATAAAATATTTAATTTATTGTTTAAATTTTATACACAAAATTTTAAAAATATATATTTTTCATTTATACTTTTATTAAGTGGATATTATATATAATTTATGCTTTTAAAACATATACATAATTTAAGTTAAATAAAACATTTATATAAATTTAAACGTGATATGATTTTTAATTATATTTTTATTAAGTGAAAATTATATATAATTTATACTTTTAGATAAATATGTATATAAATTATGAGTGTATCATATTTTATATATAATATGTATTATATTATAATTTATATATAATTTGTGTGATGTTATGTTTTATATATAAATATTTTTATTTAAAATAAATTATATATAAAATTTTAATAAATAAAATATACCTAATTTTGTATTATATTGTGTAATTTTTTATTTCAAATTTATTAAACAATATTTTAATTATATCTAAATTCTATTTATAATTTTGCTAAATGAAAAATATATAATATATAATTTTAAATATATAAATAATTTAAGTTAAATTATATTTGTATATATATATATATATATTAAAATATAAGTTAATTTAGTGCAAAAAAATATAGGTTGACGGTGGATGTATTAGATTATAAATTAAGTTCAATCATATTTTTTAAGTAAATTGATTATTTAAAATGATTAAAATATTACAAAACAAATTCAATATCATATAATAAAATTAGTGTTTTGCGTTTTTAAATAATATTAAAATTGACACTAAAATGTCAATTTTACCAAAATTTTGTTCATAAAATGCTCATTTAATTTAGTCTATAATTAAATGTTAGTGAATTATTATATTAAAATTATAACTATGAAAATTAATAAAATTATTACTAAATATAAATAGAATTAATAAAAATACAATATCCTAATATGGGGTCGATACCAATTTTTTATATGGTTATTTACTTTTTTTTAAGTATTTTTTATCAATATAGAAAACACTAAAAATCAAAATTTAAATTATAAAAAAAAAAAATCAATCGTCCAACATTCATGGAGTGGATAGGGTGGAATGGACAGCTAATAATAGCGCCAGTGGGAGCCCACAGACCAGGACACACTTGTTGTCAAGCTTCCAACTTTGCCGGCATAATTGGGACCACAATTCAAGCGGTTTCTTTTGGTTTCTTTTTAATGACGTCACCATTTGGTTCCTCATGAGGTCATCGTGCTTCACTCATTGATCACGGAAAGGGAAGGCAAGCTGGAATTGTGCCGATGGAGATGGAGGATAAGCGTTTGGTTAGTGACAAATATGTCAATAACAGATCAGTGCTGAATTTTATGGATATTTGGTAGGAATGAGGCAAGTTGTAATTTTTGGATAATGCATCCCTCCCTTGACGGATGCACTTCAAATAGGTCTCCTCCAAGCATTTATGAACCCTTCAAATAGGCTTCACCAAAATCCAAATCTAAAATTGGGTGTGCATAATAGTGATATATATGTATTGGTTATGAAGGAAGAACTATAATCATATAGTTTAAACTGCATTGATTATTTGAAGTGTATATCCAGAACTACTAGAACAACAACAACATCAACATATGAGAGATATATGGCTCTGCCTAGTCTTGCCTGCACTAGTTCTGTCGTACTATTCAACTATCGATTGAATACCACGATGAACTATGCGCAAACAAGCTGGGGACATCACACAGTTATGATTAAAACAAGCTCTCTCTGAGATGAGTATGATCGTTGTAGTTAGTTTCGGCTGATGCAGCCTCCACGTCATTATTTTTTCTGTCGGAAACCGTGCCGGTGGTTGTCGACGGCGGCCGGAAATCGATGGGGGTATCGAGGATGTAGAGAGTGAAGACGAGCACAGAGCAGCTGAGGAACATGGGGATGGGGCCGAAGATCCAGAGGTAGATGGGGAAGGAGAAGTAGAAGGCCCTGAGACCGATGGACCAGAAGATGCCGCCCCTGTTGATGGTCGCCGCCACGTACTCCACCGTGGCCGCCTGCTGCAGGGGGTCCGACGACATTTTCTTGTACGGCACGTTTATCAGTATACTCCCATGGCTGAAGTACCTGCAGTATATATATATTTATATATATATATAATTATATTCTCTCTGTCTATTTCATTTTTTTACTATATATATATATATATATATGTAGATGTACCTTACGGACTGCACATTGAAGAGGAAAGTGGTGAGGAAGCAGAGGAGGATGGAGAAGTCCTTTGACGGAGAAGCTGAACTGGCTCCGTTCGCCCAACACATTCAAGAAGGAGGAGTGGCTATGCTTCCCGCTCGCCATCAGAATGGCGATGAGTGAGCTCAGCATGACATTATGTTGTTCCTCAGCGTCTGGACGGCCAACACACCGTTCTTCGACACATCCTGTGCAATCCATCATCCAGTACAGTACCGATCTGCCATAGTCAGCAACTCACGAGAATCAAAGATCCATTCCAATATAAGTTACTAACCTCCATCATGGATAGGACCCAGAAACGGCGGCTGATGGCGTTAACGCCGATGAAGGTCTTGGTCGGGTGCTTGACGATCCGGTAGAGGAGCCACAGGTGATAGGCAAACAGAATGAGCAAGCCGAGAGGGACTAGGGTGAATTCGAGAAGCCTATTTTGATCTTCCATGGCCGAGTCAACAGACAAAACCGCTCTCCGGCAGCCTACTACCTGCTTGGCCTGTCTTCAAAACGTATGGCTATATCGATCACTACACCCAAACCCAACACATGCATGAATCTATTTAATACGCCCAGACAACCCTCCATTTTCAATCGTCTTTTGTCTCATGCATGCGTTGATTGACCAAATGAGGCCTTATGGGCTTTGGGCCTCTTTTCCGGACACCGAAGATCGTTTGGGCCTGAATGTAAAACAATTCACCAATCAGTCTGCCGTATCGTATGTACAGCTGCTGCAGCTGCACTGTCCTAACTACTCTCCTCTGCTGCGACTGCGAGTCCCCTCCTAACCTCCCTTTTGACTGTTATCTCCACTTTTCGCGTCAACACTTTCCTTCTCCTCTGCTATAAATACCCAAACTCCACTCCTCCAATTGCCGTTCCTCGTTCCAAAGAGTCGTTGTCTTTTATCAGAGAGAGAGAGAGATTAGGGTTTTGAGTTCTTGACTTCTTGCACAGGTATGTTCTTCTCCCTCTCCTTCTGTTTCTCTAGTTTACATCATCTTATGACGTTCTTTTTAAATCTCATCTTCTCCGCTGGGTTTACTTTTGGGCTTTCCTGGTTCGCTAGCGGTGTCATGGTTCTTGGAATACTTTCTGCGTATTTATGGTTGTTTTAGTTTAGATCTGCTCGGGTTGTTTTCTTTCTCTGTCGTTATATGACATGGAGTGGAGATTGGGATGGAGATGGATCCCGTTCTATTCCCCCTTTACATCTCTTCCATCCATACGGAGAACAAAAATTGGATTTTGGATGGTACTGCGAGGAGAATTCTCTTGTTGAATTGCGCTGAAGTAGCTACGAGGAGGTGGAGGAGGGAGATGAGAAGGGGAGTCTTTTATCTTTCTTAACAGTGCCCCTACCGCCTGAAACTGATGCTTTGGCCCGGCTATGTTAAAAACACTTACTTTCTTGCTTGATCGGCTTCTTTATAGACTGGAACGAAGCTACCATGGGCAGAGAAAGGAGTCTGATCACTTTATTTTTATTCCAATTCCGTTCCCTTAATTCCCTTCATCCGATCTGACTTACTGCTAATCTAAACCCTGATGGGTACAGCGTTTCGCTCTGGCAGGATTCTGACCCCTCTCCTTGTTATATTTTGGGATCTGCAGACTATATTAGGGCGATTGGGATTTCTGGGGTTTAACTTGCAGGGGATTCACTTGATAGTCCAGTGGAAATCAGCAATGGAGGTATGTGGAAAATCCATCTTGGGAAGACCTGCAAATGTTATTTACATCTCTACTATTCTGGGCAGAGACGGGCCTGCCTCTGTCCACAAATGTGACTGGAAATGTCAAAACGAACATGTCTGGGGGAACGTGTACTATTGCAAACTAACAGGGCTCACCCACATATGTGACAAGAACTGTGATCAGAGGATTCTGTACGATAACCATAGTTGTCTTTGCCTTGCGAGTGGGAAGATCTTCCCACTTTCCCATGCAGAAGAACAGGCTGTACGAGGAGTCCGTCGGAAGCTTGAAGCAGAGAATTCTCCTCCCACTGAAAGCTGTAACTTTAAGCGGAGGAGAGATTCCCAACGTCATCCTTCTCCATTTGAGAAATCTTTCTCTGCTGTCAGTCCCATCTGCAGCCCAGTGGGAGATGGGATGGACATGAGCTAATCTATCTATTTTCTATCTATATAACATTCAGAAGAGACTTGACTATCTTTGTTGCTTAAACAGAAACAAAAAATTCACCCTTTACTATTGATGGAACATAGTATTAACTGTGTTGTGGACACCGAGTGCCTTGGCCTTATGTGCCTGCCTATTGTAGGAGGACTTTATATCCTCTCAACTTTAATGCGATGTTTTCTCTTCTTTTGGCTGGACTATTTCTTATTCCCATTACTCCTGGTTTTTTATCCAACCGCTCTAGTTCATTCCACTTCAATCTGTTATACATGTCTCTTCATTTTTTTAATTGTTGTCTTAATTGTTTGATGACTTCCCTGTTTGAGGAGCAGAGTGGTGTAGTTTGGAGCAGATATTCTAGCTATTGTGGTGGTCTATTTGTGGACGATTATCTTACTAATTTTGCGATAGTTTAATTCTAATGGCTGATGGATTGTTGGATTTTGCAGCACAGTTTTCCAAGTCATGCGCGTCGAGGTTACTTACCTTAGAATAACATTTTGTTTATAATTGAAATGTTGTAGCTAGAAGATGGTTGTATTATTTATTTCTTGTGGATGTTGATTTCTTCACTGGTTTTCCAGTTATTGATGATCTATGTGATTTTTTGCAGGTTGAATCGTGTCTCCCTGCTGCAATGTTTTTACTATGTTTCTTTCAAACTTATATGCTGCAGGTAGCAAATTGTAGGACTTTCTCATTTCCATTTTCTGTTTGTATAGGTAAAAAAGCTAATGGACTTCCAAGGGTTGCGGAGGGGCTTTCCACTGGGATTTCACTTGGGTGGATAGTAACTAAATTTGTGGAAATACAAGCTGGCAAATACTGGGCACCTCCAAGAGAATGTGGTCTTCATAGCAGCAGCAGAAGGAAGCTATGGTTCAGACCTTGGTGGAATTCCCATGTATCCGCTGCATCTTCTGCTCATTTGATAATTGGAATCTCATGCCCCGCCTGACCCTAGCATGGTCAAAGTATGTGTTTGACACAAGCATTGGGACTTTCCTTGTATTACATTAATGGAGTTGATAGAGCTGATGGAATCAAAGATATGGCTGACCTATTTTCAGACATCTAACCTATACTAAGGAATAAAGTATTGTAGTTGCGATATGGTAGGCACGAATGCCACACCTGGCTTGGCTAACAGAAGATGTTCATATCCATCAGCACTGCTCTCCTTTGTTTCTACTGGATTATTTATTTTTTCCCATCAATGTAACCCTACCTACCCAGCAAGTTCTTAATACTCAAGTGTGAGTGAGTGGTGTTTGTCTTGAAGTCTGAGAGCCCCTTCTTGGTTTTGGAGTGTTTTCTCTTTCCTGAAATATTTCATTTTTCCTAAATCAAATATTTTAAATTTCATTTTAATTATTTCTTTAAATTCATTTAACGCGTATTTGTTACTATTAAAATAAAGTAAATCATTTAACTATTAATATTCATATGTTTTATTTATGTTTAATAAATAACTTACTCAGAATAATATTTAACAAAACGGTAATTTTCAAAATAACTTTTAATTTTACTATACCACTCCAAACTTTTCAAATTTATTTTACTTAACTATTTTATTCCATACCTCCAAAACTTTCAATTATATATATAATTCTAACCATATTCAACAATATTATATTTTTAATTTTCACTATCCCATTTTTTTTATCTATACGTAATTTTATATAGTCTATTAATCCCATTTTCAAAACAAAAATTTTGAAAGTGATCGGTAGAAAATTCTCTCCGCCATAGGTTATGAGACAATTAAAAAATTAATTTATTTTTCAATTGCAAGTTTAAATTATTTGAGAGTTTAGAAAACTACAAATTTTTATATAAAAAAAATAAACATGAAGGAGACGTGGCTTCTCTTTAGTTACTTGATCTGGCCTTGCATTTTTTGTATATACATTTAAAATAATTATTTAATAAAAAATTTAATATCGAAAAAGTTCGGTACTAAAATAATATTAAATTCATAAAAAAAAAAAAAAAGAGTACCTTTCATGGTGGGTGGGTGGGTGGTGGCGTTGATTCTCAGCTAAGCGCGGTTTTCATTGTAAGCTTTTGGAGATTCAAATATTGAACCTCTGACTGGCTGTACTCTATACCTTCGCCCATTTCCATCTATCAGCTATCATCTTCCTCCCCAAGAAGCGCCCAAGGCCACTGCTTCGCGGCCACCATGACCGGAGGGCACGAGGGAAATGGTGTACCCGTGGGACGTGCCGGCACTTGGGTGGTTGGCACACCGGTGGAACCCCACGCTCATCCCGGGAACCCCCAGGCCGCCACTTGGGTCGTCCGCGAAGCTCATTCTTCGTACCAGTGTCAGTATGCCAGCTCGAACAATCCGAATCCCTCTGCATCGCGCTCGGTTGATCAAAGCAAGGGCGCCGGGAGCAACCCCTATGTGGTCGTCTCACCTGTCCCTCCTCCTCCTTCCTCCGTCTCCTCTGGAAAACGTAAGTGGCTGACCTACTTGCCCATTGATCGAGTTCTCCTTTGAGACGATTGGATTCGTTTCTTGTCTTATTGGTCTCACCGGCGCTTTGCTCTTTAGCAGGTCCGATGGATAAGGTATGCGATGTGCTGAATCAGTGCGGGAAGAGGTTCGAGGAGGCCTCGAGGAAAGCAGAGAACATGGCTGACGGTGTCTGGCATCATCGTGAGTCTTCCTTGTGATATTTCCTTGATTGATACCCAATCAAACCTCGGCTTCTCTTCTCAGTAATGCATCCCCATCTGCTCTTGGATCCACGGTTTCCAGTTACTCTCATTTGATCAAAGATTTCATTTTTCTCTTGTTAATATCAGTCAAAACTGGCCCCAGTGTCACTGATGCTGCAATGGCAAGACTTACCCGAGGGACTAAGGTTCTCACTGAAGGAGGACATGAGAAGTTGTTTCAGCGCACATTTCCCACCCATCAAGGGGAGAAGCTATCGAAGGCTTATGCTTGCTATCTATCTACCACCTCCGGGCCTGTGATTGGAACTCTTTACCTGTCTACTAAGAAATTGGCCTTCTGCAGTGATAATCCCTTGTGCAGCTATACTCCCTCCGGCCTGCAGGAATGGATTTATTACAAGGTATTTTCAGATAGTATAACTACCATGGGAGCACGCTGTATTGACTCGAATTGTTTTCCATGGATGATGCTACTTCAAATTGATTTTGCTACCAGGAAACACTGCTTGCCTTTGATTAGTTTTGTTTGCTGGACTGGTCAGTCTTCTGGCTTATGATGGATGTATAATATGCAGGTGGTGGTGCCACTTGATCAGTTGGGTGCCGTCAGCCCTTCTGCAAACAGGACCAATCCGTCCGAGAAATACATCCAGATTATCGCCATGGACGGCCATGAGTTTTGGTTCATGGGTTTTATATCCTACGACAAGGCTCTCAAGAACATAAAGGAGGCTTTCCAGCGATCTCACAGCCATTAGTAAGGTTGTCCGTTCATGTATGAGTAGTATGATCCGATAGAATAAGGCAAAATACTGAACTGCAGTGTGTCCATCAATGACTGTTGTCACACCACCGTGAGACTGGTTGATCTCTGTTATACTCTCCTTGTACTATGTATGGTATGGAGAATTTATAGGGAAAGGTTGATAAGGTCTTCCCTTATACTGTTAATTATACTTGATACAACTGTGAAACCATACTTCATTACAAATTTCACCGTTCTGAGGATATGTGGCTAGAGCTATGGTGACACTTATTTTTATCGATTTCACCATGAGGATGACGATGGCAAGTTCTATTATGCAAGGATCACGGTCTCCACAGCAGCTGCTGGTATGACTTGCTTCATGTGCTCAGCCTCCTGGACTTGCCATATCTCGGGCAGCGCCTCTTTGATGTTATGGATGCTTCTCAGGGCATGATCTGCTCCCGGAACCAGCACCGAGCTCCCCACCTGCAATTTCCATGCTCGTTAGAATCCATAGAAGCCCACAGAGAACAAACAAATGCTGACTCTGTTTGTACTTATGGGCTTGATTGACTTACAATAACTGTATGAAGTCCGGCTGCTTTCCCACTTGCAATATTTCTTGTGCTGTCATCAAAGAAAATCTGAAAACAGCAAGACTTACCGTTAGCATAGATTATTAGTCGCACCTGTGGTGTTAGATACAAGGATTAGCAGCATTTATTACTGTTTTGCTAGGGTCGACATTTGCTATCCTGATGGCAGCCTCAAAGGCTTCCACGGATGGTTTGCAGAGGATTCTGATTCTTGATTTTGGGCTGAAGCTATCATTGTCATTGCCATTGTCATCATCACAGCTGTTCTCCAGTTCATCTCCCTGAAGAAACGTTTTCTCATCATCATGGTCTGTAAATTCTTCAGCGGGTTCGAGTGGTGAGTTGAGAGTCTCGAAGCAGATCACGCCCTCGAAGCAATCCTCCAGTCCCAGCCTGCTGAGTACTCTTGCCGCATGGTCCTTGTCTGCATTTGTGAAGATCTGAAAGAAACATAGAGATCAAAATTCTGCAAAAACTTTCACCCAGTTTTACCAGAGAACAGGATGCTTTCTCGTACTATTTTGCACTGTGGCATCGAGAGCAGGAGGTTTCTCAGGACTGGGTCCGGTTTAAGTTTCTCGTAAGGTAATCTCCCATGGACATAAGCATGAAACTCGTCATCGTCAAATTCATACCCAAGAGCCTGATATGGAAGAAGACCCGAGGCCTGTCAGTTAAAAACCTTAAGGAACATAAACTAACCCAAAATATGCTCCTCGCTATCACCTTTAAACCAGCCATGGTAGTTCCATATTCCTTGTACAGTTCCAAGCACATCAGGGGGACTTCACTCTCTTCTATTCCAAGGTTTTGCAGCATAAACTCTGCAATTGATTTGCTCGCCAAAACATGTCAAAGATTGATATTCGTCTGAAATTGGCAACTGGGTTCAATCGACAAAAGTAAATAAATACCTTCGATGTTTCTCCGGCAAGCCAAATTGATGCCTGTGCTCATTGGGTATAGGGTATCATCCATATCTGCGTGATCACGAGATGAAGCTTCCATTAAAATCGTCCAACTATAATTTATGCAAAAAAAAAAGAATCGTGTAATCGGTGAGCCTTACCGAAGAGCAGGCACTCATACTTGGATCCACTGGACATATCACCAGCTTCCATTTTCGGTAATATGCCTGCAAGGAAGCTCCATCAGATCAGAGAAGGCACAGTGGTGATTAATCAAACAAGCAAGGCTAGATTTACACAGACTCCCAATAGTGTAAAAGAATTCATCAGAAAAAAAGAAGAAGCTATTTGGCACTGAAAATAGTGAAACGGAAGGGAGAGACCTAGTGAACCCATCTATATGATGCTGCTGTATGCAAGAAAGAACAAGAAAGAACAGGGGGAGCTAATGCACTTGACAGCTCTGGGTTTTATAGATGGAAAGAAACGTCACTTTCCTAATTTTCTCATGGAAGAAGTTAAAGGTACTGAGCACTACTGCAATATTATATATTGAGATGGAGCACCGACTAGTGAACCCCAAAATATAATAATAGTCATCACTACATGTCCGTCTGCCTCTGCCTCTGCATTCTCCATTCAACACTGACTCCAAGACAAGAACACTGTCATTTGAGGTACACTTGGTTCAACAAGGTTAAAAAAAGCAAAAAGGAAACACCTTTGAGGCAATTGGATTACTAAAGAGAGGGCAAGAACTCTTTGATGATGATGTCTGATGTGGTGAGCACATATATTACTAATTTTGCATTCTTTGTTTGCATTCCACTTGGGGTTTGGTTGGTGGGAAAGTTGACAGAGAAATGCTTTCTGGAGTGCAGTTCCACACAGGCTTAACTGTCCTTTCTTGGGTAGTCGTTGTCACATGTTCTTTAATATGGCATTTGATAATCCAACGCATGCTGCCCAACTTCACCCTCGTCATCATCATCAATATCAATGGCAAGGTTCAAACCTGAGTTGTGCCCACCTCTCTGTTCTTGTCTTGTCCAGTAATAGAGCAGGCCATCATGTCCTTGGGCTTCCATCTTTCATCCAGGAACCAGAGGGCTTGCTTCCCACTGGAAAAGATGGAGAGGGGGTATTAATTCCATGCAGGTTAGGTCCGAATTGGAGCTGTGGGTCAAGCAGTCTCCAATATTATTATATTCTTTGCTGGTTTAGGCTTGGCCGACAAGGCATATTATCCCCCTGTTTGGACTACTGGAGGGTGGATGGTGGTAAGTGCAGAGAATAGAATAGAGGTAAAGAATACTATAGAAATTGAAACTGTGAAGCCATGCTGATATGGGGCGTGTTCTGATTCGCAACAGGAGTAGTCATGAGATCCTATGTACAGTCTGACGAAGAAGATGATGAACCCGATCAGGAGATGTGGCTCTCTTGGGGCCACGGCAAACTTGAGCTGCCACTGCTTGTGATGAAGTGATAACCCTCTGATTTGATCTCACTGTACGATGACTGCTGAGTCTGATTCTGCAAACTTGCTGCTGCTGCTGCTGCCGCCATGGACAGGCAGGAGTTCTGGATATAGTCTGTTGCTGTCCACTTCACGCCTTCCATCTGATCATGGGAATCTATTATATGACTGACCGAACTTGAAGCCTCCTTCACCGCCCCCCAAGAGAAGACTCCATTATTCTCCGCAGAGGATGACACGCTGGTGCTGTTATCATTTTTGGAAGAGTTGTCAAGGCACCAGAACTGATTCTCATCGAGCCGAAATGGTTTCATTGTAAGACATTCAGGAGGAGGAGGAGGAGGAGGAGGAGGCGTCACGGAATGACTGAGACCAGTTGTGAAGAGGGAACTTGCGGACTGAGGAAGGATAGGAGGGAAGGTGTTTGGATGGAGATAGAGTTCCGAGCTAGTGCCGAGTGATTTTCCCATCTGGTGGGCTAGACAACGAGAAGGGGTCGTCGTCCAGATTGTGGAGCAGCTGGGAACTGTTGACTGTAGAGGATTATTATTGAAGAAGCTATCATGATCTGAGAAGTAGTCAGAGGTGAAAGTGGCGCAGTTAGGGACCACCATGGTGGCACTGGCAGTGCCGAAGCCTCCCATAGCCGTGTAGCACGTCTGTGGCGGTGGTGATGGTGATCTCTGCTCAGTCAGTGAAGAGTTGGGATTCGAGCACTGAGACTTCTCCAGGGATTTGGAGACGATGGGCTTGTGGGTCACTGGGTCAATGCCCCTCTTCCTCAGCTTCTTCTTCAGGCACGAGTTCCATAGGTTCTTGATCTCATTGTCCGTTCTTCCAGGCAATTGGGCCGCAATCTGAGACCACCTGCCAAGAGTATGGTGTATACATATAGACATATACTGGAGGAAAAAAACCCGTGAAATTTTCTCACCTGTTTCCTAAGACAGCATGGAGCTGGATGATGAGGTCCTCTTCTTCCTGTGAGAAAGCGCCTCTCTTCAAGTCGGGCCTTAGGTAGTTAAACCACCGAAGCCTGCAGCTCTTCCCGCACCTCAGTAGACCTGCAGAATAATCACCGGAGAAGACCCAACATGACACGATGACAAAATTAGGAACTGTTTTATCTACAAACGGTTATGTGGAATAATGCCCTCCAGGATATATAAAATGTTGATGATGTATTTCCAGAAAGTCACCGGCTTGTACGGGGACGGAGCTCCAGCAGCCGTGGCCGTACTTGGTGATGTAGTCGAGGAGCTTCTCGTCCTCGTCGGGAGACCAGAGGCCCTTCCTCAGCTTCTTCTGCTTGTAACAAGAGTAATGTCGCCCCATCTATGGATACCCCGAAGAACTTCCTAATTAAAGGGTAATTGCTCCTTGCTTCCTTTTATAGATGCAAGCAGATGGAAGCTTGATGGAAATGAAAAACGAAGCAAGCTTGGCAAATGATCGAGGAGGAGTTTTGTTGAACATTAATATATAAGGGAAGGGTAGTGAGAGGGCAATGGCAATGGCAATGGCAATGGTAGGTGGAGACTCGAGAGCCTCTTCTCCTCTCCTGGGCTTACTTCAACCATATACTTCAGCCAGCCAGCCAGCCGCTCATCATTTTTCACTGACACCAACCACAGTCGTCAACTCAACAAAAGAGGGATTCTGACACCTGTGTGTGTGTTTTTTTTGCCAAATTCACCTTTGTTCTCTTGGCACAAATTATTTGATTCAAATGTTATTATTACATTAGGCAACTTGGTCAGTTGTTCTATATATACATATACATATATTTGCCTATAAAATTTTAGGAATGTCAGAAATTTTGAATAATGATGGTTAATGCTATCCAACCTCTCTCATCTCATTTCCACCGACACACCATTAAAAAAAATTCAATCAACATCACTATTATTAGGGTTTTATTGACTTTGTGTTTTTTTATGAGCGATTAAATGTTAATTATTGTTTATTCCGACTTTGATGTATTTTTTTAAAGAAAAGAGTTAGTATAAAAACCATGCCATAAATTAATTATAGACTTTTGATGCCCTACACCCATCAAGTATAATAAATATGTTGTACGATATATTATTAAATATTTATAATATTATATATATATATATGTGTAGGGCATCTTGACCTAAGGCTGATCAACGTTTCAGTTCATATTCAATAATTACATGAGCACACATAAATTAAGAAACTGTGTAAGAACGACCTAAAGCCTTTAGTACTCCTAAAAAAGATGCATAGTTGCATAGTGTATAATAATTTTGGAAGTAAAGCTGACAATATAATGAATGAATGAATGAGGTATTGTTTTTATCAGAAAATGCTATTTGGATTGGATTCAAAGGATAAACCATGAAATTATTATATGGAGGTAGGACTTTGGTAGAGTGGAGTAGAAGAGGATGGGCGTGGGCTATTAATGATAGTCGCCTGGTGTGGATGCTATACTATTATCGTGTATGTGGAAAAAAGGTACAACAACTGATATATACATATATGTAGTGGTAGTGGTAGTGGAGGAGGAGCGATGAATGATGGTCTAGATGTTGAGGTGAGGCTCTTACTAGAAGAAGAGTGGATGGATGGATGCTTGCTACAAGAAGACCCATAGCATGCATACATGCCCCCACAAATTGTCTGCTTAATTACTATTGTATATATTGTATACAGTACGAGTCTGCATAATACGATCAATTAAAGCTGGATAGATAGATAGATAAGGTGGTCGGTTTGTGTCTTGGAGTCTAGGGGTAGTGGGGGCAGATAGATGATGATGAGCATGTGTTGATAATCCAATTATAGCCCATTACTCTCCCCCTTGGGCGCCTAGTTTCTACCCCTCTGCTTATTAAGGTTCGTATGTAAATGCCTAAAATGGTAGGGTAGAGCAAAAAGGGAGAGAAGCACGAGCAGAGCAGAGCAGAGATTGGTGGGTGTGGGAATTATTGAATGGAAGGGGGTGACAAATTTCGGGGAATTTTCTCCGCGTTTTTTTTAAATTATCTTTATCGTCAATAGAAATATGTTCATCCTGTCCAATCCACATTTTATCGCCCAAAGAAGCAAGTAATATAGTATTTCGTAAAGAAATAAAATATAAATAGAAAATGACCGAAAAAACATACGCACAAGATTATGGCTAAGGAAACTGGAACATTGTTATATGTATGTTAGTTGAGTAATGTGTGTATACGTCACATCCATACTATGCCCAAGGAGGAACCCTATCCCATTGAAAAAGAAAGTCAACAAACACACATACGGAAACGGTCACATTTCCAAGGAGACATCCGCCCCATTCCATATATACACTAGGCTAGGCTATGCCATCACTTTTTTAAACATAAAACAGGAAAATAAATACTATGACTAATAGATTATTAGCTTTTTATGGGGGAGGTAGTACATGCTTGACAGACAAACAAGGTGTTATATAGGCTAAGCCTAGGTGAGCCAGGGCAGCATTTACTATGATGGAGGAGAGAAGAGAAGGATCCCAATCGCTATCCACTCCTGGAATTATATTATATATCATAAAAGGAAATGGAAACCGGGTAAAGGAAAGGCAAAAACGTTTCATTTCATTGATATATTATTTAATTATATTTATTACAGTTTATATGAAAGCTATAATCATGATGGATAGGATATAATTGTAATATTTTGTAAATATTATTTTTTATTATTAGAAAAAAATAGTTGACCGACTATGGTACTAACATTTGTGAATGGTGGTAGGCTCAACTTGGACCAGCATATTATACATGATCTTTGTGACAGTACAGGATGGAGATACATATAAAGTGTTATTAAGCTTTGGAATTTCCAAAGGATAGATCACCTTGTTCTTGTTTTTGTATGAAATTCGTCATCGTTTCGGTTTCTTAACTATTTAATTGAAACCATTCGAAAACAGACTGAGAGGATGACAGCACATTGGACAAGAAACATCAACCAGTTTTAGAACTATATTATTAGTATTATTTTGCAAAATAAAACTCCATCATTTCATACGTAAGGGACTGGAGCTGCATGCGTGTACCTATTATACTTTTATATGTAATATTTCTCCTGGATCCCCACACATATAATATAACAGAAGTACATTTCTTAACGAATACCAATGAGGGCTGAGGCCTTGCTAAATAATGGAAAAGAAACATACCTACCTACATATGCTGATGCTTCCCCCAGCATTTTAACTAACTAAAATGACCCCCGTTTAGGACCATTATCATTAGGGGAAGGAAGGTCGCCTCACCACTGAGAATTGTCAGTTCTACGCCAACAATAATAATAACTGCTAAGCATGTGGGCCGATGGTACGTACCTGTCAAAATCAATCAGTTGCAGCGTTTCGACGATGAAGCACGGACAAAGTGGTAGCTAGCTAGCGTATTCAGAGGAAAAGGGTTTTCATGGATATGGTCAGACCGACTCTGCTGATTCCAGTATGTTTCTGTACACCCAATTACATTGTGATCTGCATGCACGTTCTTGTTTGCAAGACCCACCGTCTGAAATTAAAAGAAGTGTCTCTCTCTGCCTCTGATTTGGCAGCTCTTTAATTCTAATATAAAAAAAAAAAAGTCAAACAGAAACGGTAAGGCGGAGGGAATGCCAGGACCCAACAGAAACTTTTGCTTTTGAAGAGAAATTATAGGAGAAATCTCCGATTCTCACCGAGGAATCTATCTGCACCTAGGCCTGCCTCCGTATTATGTTAACTGTCAAAACAAAATTCTCCCTTCCAAACACTCGGCTATCACGAGTTTCAGTTGCAGCAACTGCTCCCTTGCTGACTGCAGTGGGCAAGGAAAAACGAGAATCTAATGCCATTATATGATGAAAAATGCTACTTCTAACCTCATGAAGCATTGGTGCAAAAAAAACCTCATGAAGTAGGTTATGGAAATGGAAATGCTTAACACCGTCCATTTGAATTCTTTAAAGAACTCGGTTTTTATTTGCATTGCAAAACGAATATGGAGTTTTATTGATTCATGGAAGCAGTTCTAAAGAATATTGATATAGACTTAAAAAGTTTTGAGCTTTGACAACAGGAAGATAAGAAGGGCTTTCTGGCTATTGTCAGTCTTGTAACCTGAGTAAACCTCTCTAATCAAGTCATATCATTCGTAAACGAATGAAAATGACAGTAGAATATTGCGATCAAGACTTGCCTGTTGGATTGCTGCAACTCTTTTCTCTGCGTCATCGAGTTGGGTCACAACTGCTGCTTGTGCTTGTGAAAGGAGTTCCTGGTGTGAGGCTTCTGGTTGAACAAGACAGAAAATTTTAGTGAGATCTATCGCTTGAGGTGCAAATGCAGATGCTCATGAAATCTGCTGTAGCTTCTCTGCACTAGTTCGTTGCTGTCAGGGAGTCAAAACAGCAATGCAGATAGGTCTGCTGATTTACTTCTGTTGGCAGATACAGGAAAAGACAGAGAGAGTAACAGTACTTTGTTTGTCTATAGTTCCTTTTAGCTCAAGATGGTTGTTTTCGAGCCCTTGGATCACACCCCTGCAATCCTCAAGAAGATGACTAATTTCTTTCTTAAAGTTCCCATGTATCATCTTAAGTTTCTCTTCTTGTTCTGCATTAACAGGAAGAAGAGGAAATGCATAGAGACGCTAGCTCATAATTATAAGGCAATGAAGCTATTTGCTTCACACAAACTTTTAAATAGCGATTACCTTGGAATTGTGTTTCCAGTCGTTTTCTCTTTTGTTTGCTAAGGCCTGACAACTTGGACCTAATGTATGAGCAATAAGAAATGTCAGGTTACAGTTAAAAGAAAATTTAGTTGATAATTTATCTGATATGAAATTCCCACGTGTCTGTCTGGATCTGGGATTCCACACTCTGCAACTGTGCATGGATACGCTCGGCCACAGATGTCAGGATCTCAGAGGACTTCTTACTAGTTAGTAGCTTCACTTTACTTTTTAGCTTCTCCAGAGCCAAAGCTAGCATTTCAATAGCCCTGTATCATTGGCAGGTTATAAAGTCAAAATGCTACTGAATAGCTAGGTATAAAAATTTACCATCTACATTTTTTGTCTTCTCGGGATGATCATGTACCTTGACAACCCATTCTCCTCTTCTGCTCCCTCATCCAAATTCTGTTCATCCAGTTTTGGAATTGAAGTGCTTGATGTTGTCACTGCATATATTATATTTTGGTAAGGGTATTTTATCCATGACATAAAAGAAAAAAAATGCAAGCGATTGAGAATATGAATAGACTAGAAGTTCCTAGTAGAGAAATTATGCCTTTTGGAGATACTGAGGTTGGATTGTCTTCCCCCTTCTGAATGCCCCTAAAGCTGCGAAGCTTCTTAGATCTGTGGAGAACATACTTAAGTTTCTCAGTCGTACCGGTTTCAGGGGAGAATGCTCCAGCTTGTGGACCTTCAAACATAAAATTTTCTCATGATGTGAAGAATTATTACTAATATTCATATTCTTGAATCACTTCCCAGGTACACTAACTGAGTTAGTCGTGCAAGTGTACAAAAACTGCCCTTGGTAGCTGTGCAAGCATTCTTTCATATGGACTTCTAGTCGATCATATGAGATTCCATTCATCATGTGTGCTTTGTCCTCTGTAGTTCCGTTATACCTGTAATCTACTTAAATTTAAAAGTCGTTGATGGAGATACCTTCTTCAGAACTTTCTGAACCCGTGTCTTCAGAGGATGAACAAGCTGAGGTATCCTCCACATCATTCTCCTTCATTCGGCGAGCTGGAGTTGTAGTAGGAGAATCTTGAAGTTTGCCTCTGGTATGCTAGATTTTCCACAAGGGTCCCAGAATGCAACAAGAAAAAAAAAGAATTAGATGAATGAAAATTTTAACAAATGAATAAAGAATTAAAAGAACAAGAAATATAAAGCTTTGGACGGAATACTTACTCCCCTAGGAACAAATTTTGATGCGAAGTTTCCGAAACTGAAAATGCCTCCTCCACTAGACAGGGTTTCTGGTTCTGCCAGACCATGTTCTCTGTTCTGGTTCGGACTTTCCTTACGCTGTGAGCCAAGAGGAGGACTAGCAATGGGTGATCTCGTGCCTAATGTTAGGCTTTCTGCAACATCTTGTGGATCCATCATATTTTTAAAAGATGTATCACCAGCATCTAGATTATGGATCTGATGTCCTGGAGATGCAGGACTAATTTCTTCTGTCTGACTCTCATGTCTTGGCAATCTTGGACTACTAATATCTTCATGTGCCTGGTTCTCGGATAAATCTTTCTCTATGCTAGTGGTCCTCAGATCACTTCTATTCTTGTTAATATTAGAATCACGGTCATGTAATAATCCCCTATTGAAATTGGGACCATGGGAAAACGACTTCTGAGCAGCAGGTGAAATATCATTCTCATTAGTTGCTTGCCCAATTTGACGATTATTTCTCTTCAGGTGAACTGGAAGTTTGTAATTTTCCATTCCCGAATCCTCTCTTCGAGTGTGCTGGCTATCTTGATCGTGCTGCAGATCCAAAGGATTTTCTACGGATGGATCACAAACATTTTCCTGCAGGCGCTGATACTTGGGGAATTGTTCACCATTGGTATCCGCATGCTGAACTGGCTTATTAGATAGTTGGTGCCCCTTCCTCTCGTACACCTTTTGTTGAACCAAACTCTTACATGGCTCAATCTCGGAATTGTTTCTCACATTCTTTTTCATATTGCTTGTTGAGGGGCGAATACCGGTGGCAGCACCTCGTGACCCTGCATGTCCACCCTCTTTAAAGGAGAAAATATTTCTCTCTCCCCGTTTCTGTCTGGAAGAGGAGGGCCTTCTACACTGCACCGTGTCTTGCTTCAACTTAGTCGGTGCTTTTCTTTTGGAAAAAGATCTAGTTACTGGTCTCTTTTTTGCACATTCTGGATCTTCTGACTCTGTTTCAATTGTATCCGAGTTTTGCCTAGGCCTGACTGCTTCAGTATCAGCTGGCTTTGAAACCCCGTCAGGCTGCAGAAAATCAGCACCAACCTCAAGTGTCTGCGAATTATGCGTCTCTTTGATTGGTGAAGAAACAGTACCCAGCAATTCCCAGAGCTTCATCCTCAAGGCCTCGCTTTTCCCATCTACTGCATTTCCATCCTTGTCTCCAATATTAGATCTAACCACCCCATGTTCTTGAGAAATGGCACGCGGAATCTGTCTGCTTGTGTGTGTCTCTCCCTTCCTTCCACGTGTAATCTCACCAGATATTGCATCAGGCTGCAAAAATGAGTTCCGGGTATGAGAGATATTAATTGAACGGTCCAAGGGTCTGCCCTCGAATCCAGTGGGTCCATCCGGCATCCTTCCCATATTCACCTCATCTATTATGCCTTTGGCATGACAAGCAGTTGGAGATGTTGTTGACTTCTCATTATTTAATTTAATACTGATCCATGGGGATCCTGACTGCTCAAGAGGTTCAGTTTGCTTCATCTTGGTTGTAACTTGGGCACCATCTACTGCAATGGAATCTCTTTGGTGACAATTGGCCAGCGCTACACCAACCGCCTGTTCCTTCATAGGACCCGGGGTTTGCTTGGGTGACTGTTCACTCATAACTCCAATTGAAATTTTCCTTGTTTGACTAGGTCGGAGGCAGGAACTTCCAAAACTTTGAATCTCACTCATTTGATCCTGCTAAAAAAAGAACGAAGTTATAAAGCTACTACAAGCAGACACTAGATTAACAAATAGTTCTGCTTCTTGTAAATATGAAATAATTTTTATATCCTCTATGCCAGAGTGTATTTTACTAACAGGTATACAATGACATGTGGTGCTGCAGGACTACATCTCTGTGTCTAAGTTTTGGAATATTTATACTGATATTTTCAATAAATATTAGCTCGGAATAAAATTACACGCAAGCTCATCTCACAAAGACTCAAAACACTTAGAAGTGCTTAAATGGAGGCTGCTACTCCCCAACCTAAGCTGCAAGCAGAAAGATGTATAAAATACTTGATCTCTATTTTAAATTATAAAATAGATGAGTACCGTCTGGTAACATAGCAATGGAATGCTCAACCTACACATCTAGCCAGCCAAATCTTGTATGGGGTGAAAACATGTAGGCGGACAAATTCTTCGTGCAGAAACAAAATGTACATTCAATTTAACATAACTGAATGAAGAACAGAATAATTACAACTATAAAACAGGAAATCGGAATTAAATGGAGGAAATCAGAATTGTAGTACAAGCGATTCCAGTAAGATGAAGATAAATCTGACGAGAAATTTCCTTAAATGTAAAACCAACCATGACCATATTCTGTAAATTTAAAATCAAGTTAAAAGCACAGTACTCAACAGATCGAGGGAAAAAAAATAAGCACCGCACTCGGTGGATTTGTGAAACCCTGGTTCACGTTCATATCGAAGGGCTGAAATTCTCCCAAGGCCGAGACGGACAAGTCTGAAACGACATGCTAGCTTATGAATCACCCGATTGAAAACAGCAGCTAACGGCGCCGAGAGAAATCAAATCTGAGGTACGAGGATTCAAGAGGGAAGTAGATTGACTGTGTGAAGGGGGAGGCTCAAAAGCGAACCAAACTCACCGGTTCTCTTCCGATTGACGAACGGAGGATCTTAATGTTGCAGTGACGTGGAGATCTCCGGTGTAGGGAGGAACATAACAGAAGAGCTTCGGGACGTCAGCGGCGGAAAAAAGGAAAGACGAATGCAGAGACTTGTGCGGAAACGTGAAGTGAATGAAGCGGGAAGATTGATGAGCACTGCCCGAAATGAGAGCTTTAAACGAGCTGTCTCCCTCTATCGTGTATATGGTGCGCAGTGCACCCCAGAAACCTTTTAATAGAAAAACTCCGGGTGTACGCATTTGGCCGGTGGTTTGCCCAGTCCTTCGAACTAAATTCATTCTACACCGGGTGTACTCAATAAAGCTATTATTTTATATTTTTATTTGATAAAATTTTAGACGGTAAAATCGGATTGGATGCATCTGACACGGTATTAGTAGATGCACCGGATGGATTTCCTTATAGATAACAATAGTGTTGAACTGGAGAAGCTTATTCGCCTTCTCAGGCCGGAGCTCATCTCTCATCCGCCATGACCACCGTGTCCCCTACCTCCATTATCCATCTCTTTAAGCTTTCGCCACCCAACGGACGCCCCCGAGCTCAGACTAGGGTGCGGTGTTCGATCGCGGAGGGTCCAACGATCTCGCCTTCGAGTGTCGATGGTAGAGGGACGGTGGACTGCGTAGTGGTTGGCGGTGGAATCAGTGGGCTCTGCATTGCTCAAGCTCTTGCCACCAAGCACCGCGATACTGTTCCCAATGTGATCGTCACCGAGGCCAGAGACCATGTCGGCGGCAACATCACCACTGTTGAAAGGGACGGATATCTTTGGGAAGAGGGTCCTAATAGTTTTCAGCCGTCAGATTCCATCCTCACAATGGCGGTAAGCGTCCCTGTTAACCCCGCCCCGAGGATGGACGATTATGTTTGTGCAGACGGACCGGGATGTGCAATCGATATGCCAAGAATGCTCCCTTTAATTTTCTCAACGTTCGATCCTTCACTTCCGCATAGAGGTTTCTGTTGTATCAGTTAATATGTAAATTAAGTAGTCAACTTCATTTTGTGCCGACCATTGAACTGAAAGATTGTTAGGTCGTGCGACTATGTTGTTCCATTGTCAAGGGGATGGCATTTAGTTGCAATCTTAGATATGGTGATGCATCACTAGCAATGATCCTATGGTTTAAGCAGTGGGCGTTTTTTTATATCTAGAGTTCCTTATGTAATTTACTGGAGCTGGGTGAAAATCTGAAAAGATCCTTAGGCTAGTGAATTTAACTCCATTATCACGTTTTAATACTTGAAAACAGAAATTATAGATGACGTTTCTTATGCCTAAGTGCATGCATATGTTAGATCTTAATTTGCTCATTCATCTTATAAGCTGGAGTGCCCTTTTTTCATTTGTTTATAATTAGCCCATATAATATCCTTGTCAATACTCAAAAGTGTCTGTTGCAGGTAGACAGTGGCTTAAAGGATGAACTTGTTCTGGGAGACCCTGATGCTCCTAGATTTGTCTTGTGGAAAGGAAAGTTGAGGCCAGTGCCAGCTAAGCCAACTGATCTTCCTTTCTTTGACCTCATGAGCTTTGGGGGAAAACTCAGGGCTGGCTTTGGAGCTCTCGGAATTCGACCCCCTCCACCAGTGTGTCCTCTTGAACTTTTCTGATTGATCAATTCTAACACTTCATAGCATAAATATTATGAATGGAAAATTATGAATTCTTAAACTTTACTGCTCATATAATAAGTCCTTGACAAAAGTGACAGGGTCATGAGGAATCAGTTGAGGAGTTTGTGAGACGCAACCTTGGTGATGAGGTCTTTGAGCGCTTAATTGAGCCATTCTGTTCAGGTGATAGTTCATGATCTGACAGTCATGATCATTCAGCTATCGTGCTTAATTCCTTTTGTACTTCCTTGTCTAATGCTTTGATGGGTTGATTTTGGGGGTTTAGTCATCAGCATTTCTGAATTGGGAGTATCCTTCCTTTGTTTGTATTGATGCTGAAGTACTTCAATTATTTAGATGAGTGAGATTTTGGAATCTTGGCCACCTTAGGAAAACTATCAGAATTAGTTGACCAGAGAAATGTCTGCTTCTTTGTTGCAAATACCAAGTTATGTAATCTCAAGAACATTGTTTGTGCAGGTGTATATGCCGGCGATCCTTCTAAACTGAGTATGAAAGCTGCCTTTGGGAGAGTATGGAAGCTGGAGCAAATTGGTGGTAGTATTATTGGTGGCACTGTCAAAACAATCCAAGAGAGGAATAATGCCCCCAAGCCACCTCGAGACCCGTAATTACTTCTAAATTATAATTGAATGTTTTTCAGGTTGTCATTTGTTTTTACCTATTTTCTCATGTTCTTACATTGTTCTTATAGGCGATTACCCAAACCAAAGGGTCAAACGGTTGGATCTTTCAGGAAGGGGCTCAGTATGTTGCCAGATGCAATATCCAAGAGGTAATTTGGAGTATCATATTCTAGCTGATGCACGTTATTACATCTGGGAATGTTATGGAGTTGTAGTTATTGCTGTGGGATCGACAGGTTAGGCAGTAATGTTAAGCTTTCTTGGAAGCTTACAAGTATCAGTAAATTGGATAATCAGGAGTATAAGTTGACTTATGAAACACCCGAAGGATTGGCTTCTGTGCAGACAAAGAGTGTTGTCATGACCATTCCATCCTACACTGCAAGCAATCTTTTCCGTCCTTTATCAGTAAGTTAATTCTGCAAACTTTTGGCGTTTGGACTAGGTGCACTTGTGGACTGTCTCTGTGCACATTTTACTTTGAACTTAAATTTATAAGCAAAAGTTTTCCAAGCACTGTTATACAATGCATTTTTCACTGCCACCTCTGGGCCACCCATGATCTTTCTTTGGATGATATGCAGAAGTTCTTACACTTAGATATCATAGTAACTGCTGAAAGAGATGTATTTCTTCGAGTATCGTTACAGTATGGAAGCTATTGATCCAAAAAAAGTATGGAAGATGATTTTGCAGGACAATTGATATGTGGACTGTCCGTGTTGACTATACATCATTTTTAATCTCTTTCCTTTTTGGTTCCCATGGTTGCAGGATGTTGCTGCAGATGCATTGTCACAATTTTTCTATCCTCCTGTTGCTGCAGTCACTGTATCATATCCAACGGAAGCATTTCGTGCCGAGTGCTTGATAGATGGTGAGCTGAAGGGATTTGGTCAGCTGCATCCTCGTAGCCAAGGATTGGAAACTCTGGGTATCTTGCTTTAATTTATCAAAGCATTATTTGGTTATGATCATTTTCTTGTAGAAAAGTATACAATATTCTCTCTTACCCAGCTCATTTTCTTTGATCGCTTCAGGAACTATCTACAGCTCATCGCTCTTCCCAAACCGTGCACCCCCTGGAAGGGTATTGCTCCTGAACTACATTGGAGGTGCCACCAATCCTGGAATTAAATTTAAGGTAGGGGGGTTTGAGCATTAGAATAATCTTCATCGGAAAGAATATCATGATGAAATTCCTCTAAAATGACAAATTTATAAATGAACTTGACACGGTGATCTGCAAGTTCAATTGGAGGTCAAAGCCATATACAAGTATTGTATCTGCTTTCATCCATTTAATCTCAGTTGGCCTCACCTTTGGTCTTATTACATGTGATTAACAGCTTCAGATTATGATGTCCATGCCTTTTTTTATATGCTGTTCTCTGATGCCACCCACATCCTTTTGCAGACACATAGTGAGCTTGTGGAAGCAGTTGACAGGGACTTGAGAAAGGTGCTTATAGATCCCAGAGCAAAGGAACCACTTGCATTAGGGGTCAGAATTTGGCCCCAGGCTATCCCTCAATTCTTGGTGGGTCATTTGGACATCCTGGACACTGCAAAGTCCGCTCTAAGGGATATAGGGTTCCGAGGGATGTTCCTCGGAGGCAACTATGTCTCCGGTGTTGCCTTAGGCCGGTGTGTGGAGGGTGCTTACGAGGTTGCTGCGGAGGTTTCAGATTTCTTGTCACAGCAGGCCTACAAGTAGTAGTAAATTTTTCCCAGTGCTGTCTATGAGCTTCTTAGATCTATGAAGTAAATTGATGTCTATTCAGGCCAGTCTCTTATTGTTCGACTTATTCACTTTTTGGATTCTTTCTTACCCAATAATGGGATCATCTTAAACAGAGTGAATGGAATTCAAGTCCACGGATAGTTTGGAGAAAGAAGCTTTGTCAAACAAGGTATGGTTTCCATGAGCCTTTTTTTTCTCTGCTTCTCTTCATCCAGTAGTGAGCGCATTTTTCCTGTCCATAATATCTCTACCTCAACAAATTAACTGGATGAGGATTGCTTACATTGGGTTGGACTGACTGGATATGCATCAATCATGTTATCCATCAGCTCGTCAGTCATGCTGCATACTTAGGTCAAGCACTTTATATTTGTATTCATTGAACAACTTCCATGCTGAATTGACCGGCAGCGATTTCCAAAGTCATTGCTAACGTTGTTCACTGTTTAATTATGTTTCTCGGAGTCGTATATATCTCGGGCAATGAAAAGAGATGAGTCTGCTCTGGAGTTATGGTGAAGGGTCTTTTGACTTTTTGAGATAATCACGGGGGAAAATATGGCAAGAAAGGGAACAGAGGGGCGAAGGAGTCCCGGGAAGCCAGCCCAAAAGTGGGATCCTGCCTGCGCCTGCCTCCCTCCCTCCCTTCCTCCTAGGCGAATGGGCACTGCCCAATGCCCAATGGCACTGGCTCCGCTTAGACATTCTTGCACGAGAAAATCAAAAAGGCAATCAATCCCACATGCTGTTGACCGACAGAAAAAATTCACAGTTGTCACCTAAAGGTTCCTCCAAGGCAATAGACATGATGATGACCCTGGGGCGAGGTGGAGGATCCATTCTTTTGTCGGCTTCACAACTAGACCAGACCAGACCAGAGGGTCATTCAACGACTTTGTATGCGAGTTCATCTTGGGAAGAAGGATGTTTGGAGGCCCAAATGAAATTTCGAAGGGGGACAGAACAGTCAAATGAGAGAACATGTGGTTGCGCAGATGGGGAACATACATACATACACACAATCTTTCCCTTCCCCTTTAATCTTTCATTGTTTAACTAAAAACAATTAAATACAGAATTGGCACATGAAAACAAGCTTGGTGTGCATGTTGAAATAGGAAGGCCATGGGATTGATACTGATACTAATGTGCAACTGAGTGTGACCCACATAAACATAATACAAGCAAGCACGGGGAATATCCACAGGTTGTACATAACATATGTTGCATTAGTTATACCCACTTATTAGTTAATAATATAGGTTGGTTATGCAATGATTAATTAGTTATCCATTAATAGAAGAAGTTCATTGGATTGAAACCCTCTAACGAAAGTAATGACCGTTGATGATGGATCGATCGTACTAACCTACCTGCTGAATTTAATAAGTGGGTTCATTAGTATAGTATAGTATATAGTATAGTATAGTATGATGGATTCGATTGGGAGTGAGATTAAAGCACAGGCCACATGAGATGACATGACATGAGCTGAGCTGAAATGAGACAGTGTTCCTGTCGTTTCTCTGCACGACAACTTCTCCCCATTTGCTCATTTGACAGCTTGCTTGGTAAACCGTAAAATGAACCCTAATTATTAAAGCAAAAATCGAATCCTGCTTCCTCTTTTTTCCATTTGATTCTTTCTCCCCCTTTCCCTTTCCCTTCAGTTTTTTTTTTCTTTCAAAAGAAAGCTGTTTTTTTTATGGGTTGTCTGTCTGCTTCTCCTTCTCCTCTGTGTTCTCTCTCTCTCTATATATATATATAGTAAAAGGAGCATGTGAGTGGATCAAAGGTGGCGGCTGTGGCTCCTTCCATCTTCTTTCTCACTGCATATACTAAGCTTATATAGCAGCAACAACAACTCTTCCTCTCCTTGGTCCTCCATTGCAGCAACGGCATGTCTCCATCCAACAAGAAGAGGAACCTGGGGACCGACCTGAGGCTGGGGCTGGGGTTTTCCTCTCCGTCTTGTCACAGCAGCTTCTCCAGGTAGACATAGTAATGCAGACTTTGACTTCTGGCCCACCCAGCCAAGGCCATTATTATATCTTGAAAATATGAATCCAGTATGCTTTGTGGCCAGGGGGCAACTGCAGAGCAGCCAACCGGATCAGGTGTTGTCCGTGATGGAAGTGGAGTCTGATAACAGTGCCACCACCTTCTATGTAAAGATTTACATGGATGGCATCCCAATTGGGAGGAAGCTTGACCTGCTAGCCAACGATGGCTATCTTGCCCTCATAAATACTCTCAATTACATGTTCGGCACTGCCATCATCTGTATGTTAATTCCTTTGTTCACCTTCTTCTACACACCAAAACATGTCACACTCACTGTAAACATGCCTCATCATTCGAGCTCTTATGTTCCATTGGAATGAATCTATGTAGGGTCGGAGAAGGATGGAGCACAGGCCGATGGGTGTCACGTCTTAACATACGAAGACAAGGAAGGTGACTGGTTGATGGTGGGAGATGTTCCCTGGGAGTATGTTCTTCGAGCCCGGTCTCACTTTTTTTTTTCCTGGCCAGATCTGTCATCAGTAAATCTAGACGCACTGACACAACTCTAATCTTGTCCTCATTCTCAGGATGTTCTTGTCCAATGTGAAGAGACTGAAGGTTACCAGGATAAGATAGCCGCTGAACAGATGAACTCTGGGAAGAAAACCAACCTATGGTTTGTGGTTGGGGAGTATTTGAAGGATTGCTCGGAGTGACACCATGAATGTATCAGAATAGCAAGTCCTGTTCTGGGTGGGAAGTATGAAGAAAAGGGCTTTAGTTATGGTGTGGGCAACACTGAATTAAATTAGCAGTAATGAGGTCTAATCCAAGCAGCAAACTGGTTTTATGTAGTACTTTTCTATCTGTCTGCTGTCAACAACTATGAAAGGCTAATGATGTCTTTGAATGCACATCTGATGCAGAGCAGCAAGCATTTCGTATAAAGCTTTGTGGAGTGGTGAAGGGGGGATTTACCACTCTCTCCATCATACCTTAAAATTCGGAAAAGCAGATGGTGCTTTAGTTTGGTTGGACACATCATGGTCTGCCATGAATAGTTCATGCTTACCTTATATGACCAATACACCTTTGATATAGAGAAACTGTTTTATGTCTCATCTGTACTATTCTTTTTAGGAGTTCTTGCTAAAACTTGAACATACGGTTCTGCTGTTTAAAAGCTTTGTCCCTTGCAGAATGGAAAAGGGCCTCATACTAGGAATGGTTAAAAGGTGTAACAAGGATGGGTGATTCCATTCCCCTCTATCAACATCTGGTTGATCCTTTAATAGAATTTGGCACTCAGTTTTCTGCATGAAGTTGGGTCTTATCAACAGAAGTAGAGTTCTTTACAGCTGCAGCACATGAAAGCCTCTTAATGCTGAAGGAGTGCATTGTGCCCCGCCTTTATCAGCAAAAGAACTGAGATAAAGCATAGCGTTCTGGAAGGCCTTTGTGTTGAGAGTGACTCCATTTCCAACTGCTCCAAGCTCGGTGATTTGCGATGCTATGAGGCCGGACTAATCTGGAGCTATTAGATTTGCAGGACAGATTTGCCTTTGCCGGTCCATAGGGCACTGATGATGAATAGGAGCACCAAAACCACCTTCAGCAACTGCATTGAAGACATCAAGTATTCAGTGCCATTACATGCCAAATGACGCCTACCATGTGACAAGATGCTAACCATTTAGTGCCAATGTAATGGACAGGGCAATGCAAATGAAATGACACTTTTGATACCAAATTAATCACCATTCCAGCACTTTCATAGGCCACAAAAAGAGGCCAAAGGAGATGCATTTTGTGAAAAAGGACAAGAAACTTAAAGCAGTCAGATGGTCAAAGGCAAAATAATAAAAGAAATGGGTGATCACAACCTTCTTCCAGACACAAACAGATGAAAAAGGAGCAGTAACGAGAATTTTAAAGCTCTCAACTTTGCTCATCATCAGATCCCCCCAAGGACCATCTTCCTCCTGCTGCTCAAAAAGGTAAGAGTTCCCTATTGACAGATAAGACTTCACCCGAGTGACCATATCACATTGTAATGGATTAAGCAAGATCTTAAAATAGCAGATGTTGAAATTAGCAAGCCAAGAACTGCACCCAGGACTGAAAAATACTGAAAGAAAGGTTGACAAAGAGGGAAAAGGCAATTACAGTGGAATGAATCCTCGTATGTCTGAGAACTGCTGAGTGGTATGCCCCCTTTGAGCTGGGCTGTATTTTCCGCAGCAAGAGTGACACTTTAATCCTCGGCAAGAGGCACAAAGTGAAAGGAGAAGGATTCGTGGGTTGGAGTTAAAGCCAAGGTCACAAACAGAAGCCAAGCTGGTGGCAACCAAAGTGCGATTATTGGAGTGATCAGTTGAGATGAGGTAGCACTACCACCACCGACGTTAGAACAGGGGCTGCCCTTCAACCGTGCTTGCGATCTAAGGTGAAGAAAACGAAAGAGGGATAAGTCAGCGAGAGTTTAGTGAGCAACTTCTTGGCTCTGTCTCTGCAGAGAGCTCCCTGCTTCCCTGTCCCGTCTATGCATCTGACCGGACACCTCAATTGCCTTCCTTTTTTTCCATTGATCCATTCTCTAATTGGCTCAGTCGCTCAAGCTCAACACTTCAAAGCTCAAACAGAAGAAAGAGGGGGCTCCCTCCCTCCCAGCCCGACTAGTTGACGCACCCATGTGGGCCATTCCATTCATTTTCCATGGGTGAAGAAGGGTCATGAGAGTCTTTGCCATTTTCTCTAATTGCCCAAAAAAGAAGAAATTCATCTGACCTTCAGTAAAGTAATTGTTGAATCCGTCACTATAAATGATTAGGTCTGGAAAATATCTGGTCCATAGATCTATCAACTCTCGTGAGTGAGTTCCATCAGGGAAAAAGGCAGTGCAGTGGCTTACTTTGAACAAATCTCAATCTTTTCAGAAAACAAAATTGACTTCACTGGTCAATAGGTCCCCACACGGCCCATCTAGGCTTCAGCCAGCTCTTCCAATGGGCGCATCAGGTGCAAGTCGCAGGTGCAAGTCGCGGGTAAGTTTAGCATCTGAGGATCCATGATCAACGGCAACAGCCATAATGGCATTTCAGCAAGCCTAAAATCCCAAAAAAATTACACTAACAATAGTACTTAAATTGAGATATCAATAAAAGTTGTTAGTTAATTGAATCGAATAAAAGTTGCATGTTTAAATTGAGTTATTATGCAAAGTTTATGACCTTGAAATTTTAACCTTTCAAGAATCTCCAACAATGTACTAGAAACAAGAGATGGTTCATATAGCAAACTTTGCTAAAGGAAAACTTCGCTGCTTTCAAGGCAGTGGAATACATCCTCTAATATAATGAATCACATAATACCTATAAATAAAAGATGTGTGGATATCAGATTGTAACTATAATGCCAACCAAAAGGCTTGGCCATCTGAAATCAGTTTACCTGGCCAACAGAAAATGCACACCCAGAGGTAAATAAGTACCTTAAACAACCTAGTAACTTCTTCCCCAGTAACTCCACTTAGTTGCAGGCTTTCCTGAGGCAAAGCACTTTGTACCTGAAAATGACATGACCATTGAACATATAAGGGTCAAGGCAACCAATCACTTCCATAATGGGGCAGCCATGGATAAAGCTGAAGTGTATAGAAACTCATCCTTAATTGCTTCAAGAATTAAAGTAGATTACCTTCAGGAAGTTCTGGTTGTTCAAAGGGAGAACATAGTGTCTTGGCGGCTCCCATCTCACCCTTGGTTCGGGCTTTTACATCCTTCTCCACCTCCTAAAAGGTCCCAAAATACCTAAATTACCTTAACTATAAACCAACAGGATGGAAAATTTTGACCATGAAACAGATTAAACCATACCTCCTCATCACACCAAGGGGCTAAGATCATTTTCTTCTGACCAAGTGCTTCCACAAACTCTTCCCATGTTCTTGCAATATGCATGCAATCATCTCTTTTTTTCTTTGCTGCGTCAAACAGGCTCTGCTGAATATCCTCAAGTATTTGATTCACCTTCTCTACTAGTTCAGCACGTGATATGTCTGTCTTGGCAACATTGTCACGGCGAACAGCACGAACCTAAAATGAAATAAAAATAGATTGTACACAACAGGGAGTAATTTCCATGGAGCTATTCTCATAATACTTTAGGGAATTCTTCATGACTTTTCCAAGTACCTTTCTTAATTTAAGTGGATTTCTTTTGCCTACAATGCCTTCTTGCTTTTCTTGACAAGTAGGAAAAATGAATATAGTATAAAACAATTTTGCACACCTGATTGTTAGCAAAATCCTTTGGACCAATTTCAATTCTTAGTGGGACACCCTTCATCTCCCAGTGTGAGTACTTCCACCCTGGAGAATAGTTGTCTCTGAGGTCGGCTTCAGCCCGAATTCCAGCTGCACATAAGGTGTCAACAGTTGCATTACAAGCATCAAAGATCCCTTGCATATCCGCATCCTTGTATGGGACAGGAACCACAATAACTTGCACGGATGCCACTCTAGGAGGAAGCACCAACCCCTTATCATCGCCATGAACCATTATCATCACCCCAATCTGAAAAAAAAAAACGATTTTAGAAAGAGCAAGGAATCGATATCAATGTACAAGTAGGTTCCAAGTTATTATACAACAAATCAGCATGGCCATGTATACCCCCACAAAATCCACATCCAAGCAAGTGCATGGTCACAAAACCCCCAATAGATTGGGGATGTGCTGCTAAAGAATGGCTAAAAAGTCAACCTGGGACATTCTATAGATTATGTTAACTGTTTTGATTATAACTAGGCTGGATATTACATTAGGGAGACACTCATTTATATGGATTCAACCAAAAGATCAATAGCTTACTTAATTAAAAACGTCCAAACTAGACAATGATAATTACATAGCTTAGCTATTGCTCATAATGATAAATGGCAATTTCATCCCTTTTTAGGTTTAAGCTCCAAGTTCAATAAATTCCATTGCAGGAAACTAAGTTATGACCATACCTCTAACAACCAAACTAAAACAATTTTCCATTAAAACTCACAAAAACATTACTGAATATATGGCAAAAAACAATTGCAATTCGTACATGCAAAATAGTTTAGTGTGCGATACCGTTCGAGAGCTATAGGCCCATGAATTCTGCCACACCATGGCTTTCTCCCCCTTTTCATTCTCAAAGTTTATCTCAAACATCTTAGCAAAATTCTGACCAAGGCAGTGTGAAGTTGCACCTTGGATACCACGGCCAGTATTTGGAATAAATGCCTGGTGAAGCAAGAGACAGTTGTATTATGTTCTATAAATTGGAATAATTTAGAGAAAAATGATTCGGATAAGGAGAAAGAAAGATGAAAACTATAAACAACGGTACATCCTCTATACCTCAACACTAGTTGTATAGTAACCACCAGCAAACTTCTCCAACTCACTCTTCTTCCCCTTTATAACGGGAATAGCTAAGAACTCCTCGTATATGCGGCGATAAAGTTCCAGTATTTCAAGAACCTGAAAATTGTCACAGCTAAGGACTTATCCAACTTCCACAATTTTCAAATAATAACTCACCAGTTGTATCAGAATGAATAGTTGTTTATGAATAAACAAATATATAATTAATACAACAGTGATCATTCCATGAATAAATTTCACATTGTATATTCTTTTATAGGAAATATATACCTGTGAATAAATAACTAGTAACTATCAGAAGTGATATAACAGAATCACTCACAGAGATGAACATTGAATATATTTCACCTGTACACCTTTACTATTGAAATATTTCTTAGGGATACTTTTTTTCTGGATGAAGTCAGGAATCAGGGGTCCTCCCTATTTTCTAACACATAGACTTGATCAGACCAGACTAAGAGAATTATTATCCAGTAAGCAATGCATATAATGAATTCCAACACCATCAATCAAATAAAGTCTTTTCCCTCACTGATATACTATCTTATATAGTATAACCATGACATATTGGCCCAAAATAAACAGGTTCATATAACACACCTCAGTATCAGCCTCCTCCTTTGTTGCAAAAGCAGTGTGACCTTCCTGCCAAAGAAATTCTCGACTCCTGCAATTGTAAGGTAAAGTTATGCAAATAAATGTGCCACTAATAAACCAGAGTAATATTTTAAATAGATGAGATTCTTGAGGGGTCTCAAAACTGTTTAAACATAAGTAAGGAGAATAAGTTCCTTTTTAGGAAATGACCTATTCAAATACAAGCTAGGAAAGAAAAGCTTATGAATTAAATAATTGAAGATGGCAATAGATTATAAGGACTAGACAAAATGATTACCCCTTTCATTTAGCAAACAACTGAAAAAACTATAAAATGGAGAAATTTCCAGCAATTACCTGATAAATGGAGTAGGGTGACTAAATTCCCAACGAACAACATTGCACCATTGATTCAGTTTCAGAGGCAAGTCTCTGTGTCCTCTAATCCATTTAGAATAGTAGGGATACATTACAGTTTCACTAGTAGGACGAATCGCAATAGGGACTTCAAGATCAGATTCCCCAGATTTTGTAACCCAAGCAACCTATAAATATAAGAATACCAAGTAAAAACTTAAAATAAAAGTCTTCCAGTATTTTCTCTTTCAAAATGAGCCATATATGTGAAAGCATCAAATCAAAGTTAAGGGACAGATTCTTACCTCTGGTGCAAAACCTTCTATATGGTCCTTTTCTTTTTGTAGTACAGTAGGAGATACAAAGAGAGGGAAGTAGCAATTCTTAATTTTCATTTTCTTGATCTCAGCATCAAAAAATTTCTGCACATTGGTGACATCAAAGTTTTGATTAAATGAATGAACGATAACATATATTAGAAAGCAGCACCAAAGTAAATATTGGTAACATCTAAGCTGTATGCATCAGGTTTACAAATTTGAAACTACCCATTTAATTGGCTACAAAACAAATAACCAGATGATAAACTTACAAGATTCTTTGAATGACAAAAAATTCACCACTTCTGGTGACATCAAAGTTTTTTATCAAATGAACGGACAATAGAACATAGATCAGAAAGCAGCACCTAAGTAAATATCAGTAACATCTAAGCTGTATGCATCAGGTTTACAAATTTGAAACTACCCATTAGAATAAGCTACAAAAAAAATCAGAATATGATAAACTGACAGGTTTCTTAGAATGACAACATTTCACCACTTCTTTTGACAAGATAAAAAATAGTAATGGAAAAAAGTAAAATACTCACTTGCATGATCTCCCAAATTGTCATTGCCCATGGCCTCAAAATGTAACAGCCAGAAATGTCATAGTACTCTATCATTTCTCCGTTGACAACAACCTGGATCAATTGAGATAAAAAATAATAACACCCCATACTTAAAATAAATTATAAAAGCCTCGATGATAATTAATGATGCTAGATAATCACAGCAGCATAAGTGATGAAGTGCTGCCATGCCACATATAGATTCGAATTGAGCAAAGAGTAGAATAGGACAAGTATTAAATGCCAGGTATGTGCCTGTATATTTAAAAGCAGTGTTTCGAGTTCAGATTTTCCCACAAATTTCTCAGGAATTCAACTTGATCCATTGCTCTTAAGGCCTTCACCATAACAGAACTTCCATTTCAAATATTAACAACTTTAATGGTCTATTTCCATGCATCACTACATCTATATATCCTTCAAACAAGTACCTTATCACCCTAAAATTGAAAAAAAACATAAAAATAGCTGTAGATTAGAGCAGGTAAAAGCCTACCTCAGAGTACCATTCACCGAAGTTCTCATCCTTCTTATTGGTGAGACCCAACCCTGTTTCTTTCTTCACTTCCTTCTTCTTCCCCCCTAAATGTAAAGGGTAAAATATTAAAGCATTCCAGTTGCAGTGATATCACCGAGACCCAATTATACTTTACATACTAACCACGGCCAGATTTGCCAGGATTGCCTCCAGATTTCTTTGCCTCACCGCCACCCATATTCCTCCTCTCAGATCGATAGAATAAATTTAGATCCCCAATAAGTCAGTCCAAGCAACGATCCTATTGTGCATTAAAATATATGTACTAGTCACACTGATCAAATAGGAATACAGACTTCAAATTATAGTAATAATTTGAAAGATAATATTTTCGATTATCTGATATAGGATTGTGAAATGTGAAAAGAGCTAAAGATAATTTACAGAATAGAATGCATATAACATAAGCCACATGGAGATCCTTCATATAATTTGACAGCAAAAACTCGACGCAAAAAAATCAGGAAACAATACCAAATTGAGAATAACAAGACACAAATAGGACGCTGAAAAACGTTGCAACGGGGATACGTTCCGAGTGGACCAGCCAGTCGACTCAGTATACGAAACTTAAACGTCGCAAAATAATAAGAACAAAATTGTCACCTGGTTCGGCCGGAGGGGCGTACTAATACGCAGATGTAGATGTAGATCAGTAGTATCCGAGAGTGAGATTAGATGGTAGATGGCAAGAGGAAGATTAGCGGGGAAACGACGGCGGAAGAACGAGACTGGGAAGCTGCCCCATCAAAACCCTAGCGGGGTGGCAGACAACTTGAAAGTCAAAGTCAAACTATCCAAAATTTTAACGAACCGGATAGATCCGGTCCGGTCCGGTCCATTATATCCAATTCTATACCTTACTATGGGCCACCGGGTGGGCCTCTATTGATTATAATTATTTATTTAATCATTTATAAAAAAATTAATTTTGGTATAATTTTGACTATATTTAAATAATAATTAATATAGGGAAAAAAGAGTTATATTGACAGTTTTATCTGAAATATGGTCTTCCATACTACCGAACTCCAATATATGACCGACACGTCATCGTTTATGCCGACATCCATCCCTTGTACTCTGGTCCACCGCTCTGAGGTTCGATCTCCCCCTATAATCTAATCCTCGTGTAAGATAGATACGGCGGTCCTCCCTCCCTCCGACTTTCTCTCTCTCTCTCTCTACGTTTTGGACTTGCATTGATTGTCGCGGAGCCGCCTTTGGTGCCCTTCTGGTTTTCTTCCCCGCAAAACCCTAACATCTCCGGCCAATCCACGAGTTCCCGGACTCGCTCAGTTCACGCTCTCTCCATGAACGGAGGAGACGACACCCGGAACCTTGGAGCTGCTCACCGGAACGGCAATAATCATCACCACTCCGCTAAAAGGCCGAAGATTTCGCTGCCCATTTCGGAGTCCGAAATCCGGGAAGAGTTCTCCCACCACGAAGAGGGCGTTGCCCGAATCAACAATGGAAGCTTCGGGTCCTGCCCTGCATCCGTCCAGTCCGCGCAGAAGAATTGGCAGCTCCGGTTTCTCCGCCAGCCGGACGACTTCTACCACAACACCCTCAGTGAGGGGGTTCTTCACTCGCGGACCATAATCAAGGGCTTGATCAATGCTGACGACGTCGAGGAGATCTCTCTCGTGGACAACGCCACCACAGCCGCCGCCATCGTCCTCCAGCAGGTGGGCCGCGGGTTCGCGGAGTCCAGGTTCAATCCTGGCGACTCTGTGGTCATGCTCCACTGCGCCTTCCAGGCGGTGAAGAAGTCGATCCAGGCGTACGTCACCCGTGCTGGCGGCTCAGTCGTCGAGGTCGAGCTGCCATTTCCGGTGACTTCCAAAGAGGAGGTCATTGACGCGTTTAGGTTAGGGTTGCGGAGAGGGAAGCAGGACGGTAAGACATATAGGCTGGCGATAATCGATCACATCACCTCAATGCCTTCCGTTGTCCTGCCGGTGAAGGATCTAGTAAGTATCTGCAGAGAGGAGGGCGTGGAGAGGGTTTTTGTGGACGCCGCTCATGCTATTGGCAGCGTTAAGATCGATGTGAAGGAGATCGGTGCTGAATTTTACGTCAGTAATCTGCATAAATGGTTCTTTTGCCCACCGTCCGTAGCATTCTTGTATTGCAAAAAGTTTGAACTTTCAAAGGATATGCGCCATCCCGTTGCCTTCCAAGAGCATGGCAATGATCTCCCCGTCGGGAATGCTTGGACCGGCACGAGGGACTACAGCTCCCAGCTGGTTGTGCATTCAGCTATGGAATTCGTGGAGAGGTTCGAAGGTGGGCTTGAGGGGATAATGGCGAGAAACCAGAGAGAGGTGGTGGAAATGGGGAAAATGCTGGCAGATTCTTGGGGCACCAATCTAGGGTCCCCTCCAGAAATGTGTGCAAGCATGGTGATGGTCGGTTTGCCATCGAGGTTGCTAATCACGAGCGGGGATGATGCTCTCAGACTGAGGTCGTACTTACGTGTGAATTATGGGGTCGAAGTTCCCATCCATTACCAGGCTCAGTCTCAGAGGGAAGAAGGGGATGGACCTAGGGACAAGGATGGTGGGAGGATAACAGGATATGCACGTATATCACATCAAGTTTATAACGTAGCAGATGATTACTACAAGTTCAGAGATGCAATCAATGAACTGCTTAAGAAAGAGTTTACCTGCTGGATGATCTTTACAGAATGAATGAAAAGGTATAGATGCGATCATTGCTATTTGTGTTTCTTATTGTTTTAGAAGTCCTTCTAGTCTTCCTATGTACCCTTCAATTTTCCTAGAATCTTGACTCATGCATAACTTGATTTCCTTGATCTTCTGGTGAGAGATTGTTATCTTTGGTCGAAAATATGATCACATATAGAGAGAAGTAGTGTAAATTTTATAAATTTCCAAATGTTTTTCTACCTATAACTTATAAATTTTAAGTATACATATATTTAAATACTTATCGATTCTCCTAAAGGATTGGATTTTCCTACTTACAAGTTAGGACTTTTTATATAGAAATTGACTCGATTACATCTCGGTTTACAGTATATTCTTATATTGTATTAGAGTTAATAGGTTCACACCCGGATCCAAATGTTTTGGAAATTGGTGCGATACCAAAACTGGAAATTCGATTTGTGATGGTCTAGCAGGGTATGGAAGAAAATTTTGGGTATTGTTCCAAGTTTTTGAAGAATGTAAGAATGAGTGGATACAGGTTGAGAATATGATCTAGAATATAGATAGATGGCGGCGGATGGCAAGAATGGCAAGAAGAACTGGCCCATGACTCTCTGCCCACGAATGGCATAAGAGTTCATCCCATTAGCTTTTGTTGTAATGACAGAAGGATTTTAGCTCTTATATTCATAGGCCATGGCGGTTTTGCCTCTGAGGATTATTATATTTTCACTAGAGTTCGCCAAGTGAAGAAAAATGGTCGAGACAGAGACCAAAACTTGGATCCAAGTGGCGAGAAGTATCGTCAAGCGGTCGTCGTCGATGAAGCGGTGGCGTGGAGGGCAATGAGGGAGGCATAGAACCCACCCTTGATGTTGACGAGGTTGTCGTGCTTCCCCTTCTCGACGATCACCCCGTTCTTGATGACCGCGATCACGTCGGCGTTCTTGATGGTTGTTAGCCGGTGGGCTACTATGACCGTGGTCCGGTTGACCATCACCCTGTCCAGCGCCTCCTGGACCACCCTCTCGGACTCCGCATCCAGTGCGCTTGTCGCCTCGTCTAGGAGCAGGATCTTCGGGTCCTTCACTATCGCCCGAGCGATAGCCACACGTTGCTTCTGCCCGCCGGAGAGCTGCACTCCCCTCTCTCCGACCATTGTATCATATCCCTGCAAATGGTAAAAGCAATGTTATACTTGCGCATAAAGCTTCAACACTCGGGATTAATAAGCTACCGTGGGACCAACCTGGTGTAAGGCGCTGATGAAGCCATGGGCGTTGGCCAGCTCCGACGCGGCCAGTATTTCTGCCTCCGACGCGCCGCCTTCCTTCCCGTAAGCAATATTTGCACGGATGGTCTCGTTGAACAGGACAGGCTCCTGGCTCACGAGACCCATCTGCTGCCTGAACCACTTCAGCTGCAGCTTCTGAATATCCAGCCCATCGAGCTTAATATGACCCGAATCTGGATCGTAGAAACGCTGCAGCAATGAGACCACCGTCGACTTCCCGCTCCCACTTTCACCCACCAATGCCACCGTCTGAAACCAACAAAACAAGAAACAGGATCCCGCACTCCTGTTATTACTGTCACTGCATTAGTGCTACTTTCTGTATATCATGATCGTTTTCTTTCCTATTTACCTTGCCGGAATGGATGGCCAGGCTCAGATCACGGAAAATTTGGACGTCGGGGCGAGAGGGATACTTGAAACTGACGTGGCGAAGTTCGATCTCTCCCTTGACGCTATCCAGCGTCTCTCCCGACTCGTCGCTGGGGTCTATCATAGACTTTCCGTCTAAGATTGCGAATATTGAAGCGGCGGATCTCTTGGCCTTGCGGGAATCCGGCAGCATCGTGCTCGACTGTGTTATTCCCATGGCTGCCATTGTCAAGGCAAAGAACACCTACAGGTGATCAACACACACGATATCAAATGCATTTCCACGATAACATCTTCTTCTTCTTCTTCTTCTTCTTCAAACAGAGCCTTTTACCCGGAAGACGTCGGTGAATGTTGCCTTGCCATCTTGGAAAAACCTTGCGCCGGCGTAGAAGCAAGTGCCATAGACAGAAAACAGCAAGAAGAAAGATACGCCAAACCCAGCTCCGCTGATCAAGCCTTGCCTTATCCCGTTCTTCATCGGGCCCTCGCACTTCTTGGAGTATAGCTGCATCATCTTCTCCTCCGCGCAGAAAGACGCGACGGTCCTTATACTCCCGACAGCATCAGTCGCCACTTGGCTTGCCTTCTCGTACATCATCTGCAAAAGAGAGCGTGAATATAAGCTTTCACTATTAGATCGTCTTAACATAGGATGGAGATGAAGAGATGCGATGATACCTTGGCATCGGCGCTGAATCCTTTCATGAACTGAACTTGAGCATAGCCATTGACAAAGAGTAGAGGTAGTAGCACCAGAACGATGAATGACAACTCCCAGCTCGCTATGAAGGCTATCAGAAGAGCAGAGACGGCTGCTGAAGCATTCTGAACAAGTTGGCCTAGTGCATCTCCAACAAGTGAACGGATCGTCGCTGCGTCGGCCGACAGTTTCGCCCCGATCACCCCACTCGAGTGCTCTGGCTCGTCGAACCACCCCACCTCCATGGTGACCACCTTCTTGAAGCACATCGACCTGATCCTCTGGATTAGCTTACAGCCTGCCACTGAGAAGAAGAAGTTTTGTGCAGGGTAGGAGCACAGTGACGCTACACCCAGGACGGTCATCATCAACGCCCAGAACTTGGAATCTTTCCGGAGCTTATGAGGCGGATCGAAGAACGAGTGGATGACGCTCGACAGCAGCAGGCCGAAGATGGGAAAGACCACCCCGCTGACGCCTGCAGAGATGCACCCGAGGAGTATCACCGGAATCTCCGGCTTGTTGAGGTATGCAAGCCGGCGGATGGGAACCTCCGGCGCATTCTCGACCGTCTGACCGGAAGAAGTCTCTGCTTGCCCAAAAGCTGCATCCGTCATAGCAACTCCGGCAGGCACGCCGAAGGAGAGGGAGAATGAGTGGCGGCTGCTGTTTCCTATCTCTGAAGATGTTCGACTTAGAACCCGTAACGATGACATTCTCCGGCTGGACCCCAACTCGCTGGTCCTGTCATCTCTACTGATATCTGGCCCGTTGTTCACTTGCTGCAGGCGTATTAGCTGGGAATATGCTCCCTCTGGATCCTCGAGCAGCTCAGCGTGAGTCCCTGACAATTATATAACAACCATATGAGATTCTGAAATACCATTATTCATTACTGACCTGATCTGCAGCTGAACAAGGAAGGAAGCACACAGTTGTTCATCCTAACCTTTCTCCACTATCTTCCCCTCATGAATCACGCCGATCATATCAGCATTCCTCACGGTGCTCAAGCGATGAGCAACGATGACGGTGGTCCGGTTTCCCATTATCCTGTCGAGCGCTTCCTGCACTACCCTCTCAGACTCTGCATCGAGAGCACTGGTAGCCTCGTCAAGGAGTAGAATCCTCGGGTCTTTCAGAATAGCCCTGGCTATGGCAACCCTCTGCTTCTGCCCTCCGGATAGCTGGGTTCCATGCTCGCCCACCATAGTATCTAGTCCCTGCAAGAACAAGTAACATAAACCGTTCAAGGGAAGGCCAAGAACGGATGGATGGATGGAATGGGAGAGTCTTGTCTTTAGAACCTGTGGCAATTTGTCAATGAACTTGGCAGCATTTGCGAGCTCTGCAGCGGTTCGGATCTCTTCAAGCGTGGCGCCTTCTTTCCCATATGCGATGTTATCCATAATTGTGGATGTGAACAGAACTGGTTCTTGACTTACCAGGCCAATCTTACTCCTGATCCACTTCAGTTGAAACTCTTTCAAATTTACACCGTCTATTAATACTTCACCGGACTGAGGGTCGTAAAACCGCTCGATGAGGCTGATTACGGTGGACTTCCCACTCCCACTCTGCCCGACAAGGGCCGCCGTCGACCCATGAGATATGTAAAGCGAAAACCCGCTAAATATTTGCTGTTCGGGTCTTGCTGGGTAGCTGAAGGAAACATTCTTAAGTTCTATGTCTCCTCGGATATCTTCCATTATCTTGCCCTTGGGGTCACCGGAATCGATCTCTGGCTTCCTCTCGATGGCCTCGAACATCTTATATGCCGCAGCTCGACCGGCTGCAAATGCTGTCATGCAAGGTGAAGCCTGACCCAGCGACCTGAATCCAGAAGCTCACATCACAACAGTTGAAAGGCCAGATCAGGAGGAGGAGGAGGAGGAGGAGGAGGGGGGGGGGGGGGGGGGATTCTCACATTGAACCAGCTAATACAGCTATGATGATATTAAGGACTTCACCTCCGGAGTAACCTTTCTCCAATATCATCTTGGCTCCGAACCAGATGGCAAGTCCATAGCTTGCGAAAATTATGAACATGGTCAATCCCAAACCCACCCCAGCAGCCATTCCTTCTTGAACACCGGACTTGTAGGCGTGCACAAGAAACTTGTCGTAACTCTTGACTGCATAGTTCTCGGCGGTGAAAGATGCCACCTGAAAGAATTACAGTAAGGGGAAGAGCTTGAGATCTTCCTTGGTGATATAAATGGAAGGTTGCAGTTGGTTTTGCCTGCAATAGCAGCAGGTCAGTGCATACCGTTCTGATGGAGCCGATTGTTTGTTCAACCACGTTTGCTGCCTTTGCATAGGCAGTCTGCCCCCGAGAAGCCATCTTTGATATGACAAGGGAAAGGATCCCGCCTGAGATTACTAGCGGAGGGATCGACGATATCATCACCAAGGTCAGTAGCCATCCCTTTATGAAAGCTATGATAAATCCGCCAATGAACGTCGTTACCAGCTGAATGAACTTTCCCACCTGAGAGAACAAACCAAGCAGCAGTCCTGGGCAAGAACTAAGGGGGCAAAGGAAAAAGGACTAGATTTGTTCACCCTTCTGACCTTCTCGCCCATGGCATCTTGTATGAGGACGGTGTCGCCGGACATTCGGCCTACGACCTCTCCGGTGTTTGTCTCCGTGTCGAAGAAGGCTATGTCCTGTCTCAGTATGGTTCGGAGGTACAAGCCCCTTATTCGAGCAGCTTGCCTCTCTCCCGTTACCATCCAACATGCCACCTCTGGGAGGAGATCAAAGCAAGAGTTTTTAGTTTGACTTCACAGTCTTCTCCGTTCAATATACAGAAGATCATCATCGAATTGACTTACGCAGAAAAGATGCCACGCCGGATCCCATTGCCAAGTACACCAATTTCAGGGAAACCTGAATTCAGATAGAAGAGTGTTAGCTCACCTCAGCTATCCATGCATCCTCCATTGATGTTGCAGACTTGACTATAAGTTGCCATGGAAGAGAAAAAAGCAACTTTTTTTTTTACCTTGGAAACTTGGTGTACCAAATTGGTGTTGTTGTTCTGGTTAAACCCAAAGGAGTTGACCATCTGGCCGAACAGCAACGTCATGATGGGTAGAGACATCCCATTTCCGATAGCGCCCAGCGTTCCCAGGACCATCAAAAGCACGTCCGTCGAATCCGCGAATGCGAACAGCTTGAGGAACGGCACCGAATTGACTTTCTCATCTTCTTTGCCATTTTTGTTGACCTCCTTCTGGACGCCGTTCTCCGCCGGGACCTCCTTGTTTGACCTGCTCTTGTCCATGGCCTGGTATCAGTTATCTTCACCGCAGAAGATCGAAGCCCGATTCCTTCAACCGTATCTCTCAGCAAGTGTTGTGAAATGGCCTCTCATCTGCAGAAGTATGCATACAAATCGTCGTCACTAATTAAGCAAAGCACCCAGAGAGAGAGAGAGAGAGAGAGACAGAGAGATGAGAATGCACGGATCCCCTCGGGTTTCAACAGCAATGGAACTATGGGTTGTCTGGTTTAATCCCACAGAAAAAAGTATTACGGTTGGTCCGAGATTGCGAAACTTTGTTCCCAACTACCACCTAGAATTGACCGCAACGGTCCACCTAAGAATGAGATCCCCAGCCGCCCACAAAACCCAGGAAAATGAAGGAGGCGAGTTCCATCTCGCAGTACAAAAGAGATAGCAGAAAACAAACGTGATTGAAGCCTGAAACCGTGAAATGCAGGGGAATGAAGTAAAATAATGCACAGCCAAGAAGAAAGGAGGAACCGTTATAGGGAAAGTACAGTGAATGAATCATCGACATACTCGCTGTCCTTACGCCCATGGAGGAACTGACATATGTATTGGCCAGCATCCTCGTGCTTGGCTTGTTCAGCAAGGAGACCTTCCTCCCTCATGTCTATAGTTTATTCTGCAGGACTTCAATGAGTGCTCACCACTTTCCCAGTTTCAAAATGGGCAACTCAAGTGGACTATGGAAAAAGATTAAACTAACAAAGTAAAAAGAGAGCAGCGTAGCTTCCTGACCAAGAACATAGACAGCCGCATATAGCTTGAATAGAATAAAGTAAATGCCATTATTGCATGTGCTCATGTCATGGATGACATATCTATCTTCATTCTATCCAGTAAAATCAATGCATACACACATTATATATTGACTTTGAAGGGACGTTAGCTAGCTGAGTTTTGCAAAAAAAGTTATCTCCCTTTGGCCGGATTCTTTATCTTGGTAATCAGTTTAGAGGGATGATTTTGTTGGGTGGCATGAATAAACTTGCAGAACAATCTGCGGCCCATCTTGCATACTCTCAAAGAAAGGGTAACTCATGGGTTCCACCAAGATATGATATGAAAGCTGAATTCCTGCAATTTATTGACATGCTTACACACACTCAATTTATTGACATGACGACGACCTACACGGCAATTTATTGAGAGTTGGGTTGACGATGATCATGGTGTCGGTCGGGGTCCCCGTAACCTATGCGCTCAGAATCAGAAAGAGGTTCAATCAGAAGCCCACTCCCACTCTGTCTTTCTTATGGGCTAACCCATGTAATTGGTCACATAGTTGGCCTTGGCCCTAAATATGGAGCAGGTAAATGGAGGAGGAGAGTAGAGAGCATTTGTCAATTTTGTTAACTCTTTCTTTGTTTATTTCCATTGAAAAAAATGTTAAATTTTGAAGAAGCATTAGCATATTGGCATATGCTAAAAATTCTTCACATGATCAATGAGTCCAAAGCCTCTCTAAAAATTTCTTCATCATACAGATGGAAGGAACCCAAGAAGAGGAAGAATATGCATGGTGCGCACACACATGTATATATATATATATATATGGACTTTGTTGATCAGGCGGCGGTGGCAGCGAGCCCGGGGATGTAGGGGAAGCCGGTGGATTTGACCCACGGGACGGGCTGGGCAAACTTGTGCAGGTACTTCTCAACCGTATACCTCTCGGCATCAACGGGTTGCATGACGTGGAACCCTGGCCATCGGACCCTCTGTTTGGTGTCGGCTCCGGCACCCCGGTTTCTGTACTCCCCGTAGTAGCAAGTACTCTCGGCTCCCGGCGCCATCGGCATGTACCCTTCTGGGTTGATGAAATCTCCGATGTCGCTCTCCATGAAGATGGTGGTGGCGTAGTTCTTCCAAGGCCTCCCCAGGAAGCTCTTCACCGCCAGCTTGTCCCAAGCAGCCTCCGCCTCCACCGTGCAGTTCTGGAGTACGATAGCCGTCGTTTCGTGCTTCTCCACCTTGCCCATGGCTGTCACGGCGTTCATCAGCCTGCCCTTGCGGACGATGAGCCTCGAGTTCTGGATGATGGTGCTGGAGTCGCCGAAGATGTAGTCGACAGTGCCGGTTATCACGCAGTCGCGGTAGAACTGGAGGCCGCCGTGGACGTAGAGGGTATCCTGGAAACCGTCGGTCCTGATGTTGAAGAAGGCGCACCTCTGGGCCTTCACTCGGAGGGCTACCGCCTGTCCTGCATCCGGGCCGGCCGTATTCTCGAAAGCTATGTCCTTGGCAATAAACCCAGCTGCCTCCACCGCTGCATTATACATCAGAAGCTGTATACATTAGATATATATATATAGAGAGAGAGAGAGAGAGATCAACTGATTAATTTCTGCTGATTGAGGTTACCTACCCAGAGTGGCGCTCTTGGATGTTGATACTTTGTTCTTTGGGACGCTAATGTTATTGGTGATGATGGTTTTAGTCGGCCCATCGCCGTATACGAACACGTTAATCTTCTCCTTTGTCAGAGTGTACCACTCCTTGTAGACGCCGGCCTTCACATATACGATGTACCTTCCCTGGTGGCCGGCCGGGTAGGCGTCCAGAGCCTCCGCCAGCGTCTTGAACTTGCCGCTTCCGTCCTTGGCAACCACCGCGTGCGGAGTAGCTCCGGCCACCACGGGGGCGATGGTGAAGTTAGCGTCCTTGTCCCCCTTAGTGGGCATTCCCAGCAGCCTCCTGTCCGCGTTGGAGAACCATGACGGGAACCCCTCAATGGCCGCCACCGCCGCCTCCTCCGCCAGGAGCTTCCGGTTTCCTTCCGCCTGGAAGGCGGTGGCGTTAAGCTTGATGCCGAACGCCGACAGGATCTGCGACAGCTCGCCGAGGATGGCGAGGGCATTGTCGGTGACCATGGTTACATTCCCAGCGTGGCTCTGGATCGACCGCTTCCCGGAGAAGTCGTCGATCTCGTCGGAGCATGTCACGGCGTCGGCGATCACCATGTTCAGGTAGTCCTGGAGGCCGGGCGCATCCTCTGTCACCTTCTGCAAGTCGCTGTCCTTCAAAACCGACAAGATTTCCTGGAGGTTATCCATGGCATCCTCGTACAGAGTCTTGCAGTTCTGGAGGGTCCACGGCACCTGCCCCAACCAGATCCAACGACAAGTGTAGAATTTACATTAGGATTCCTCTGTTATATATATATACATATATCAAATCTATTATTTTGACTACCTCAGAGTTATTGTAGGATGCAAAGAAGGAAGCGGACATGTTGATGCCAATCTGGACATGGTCAATGACGGTGGAGATGGAGGCCATAACGAGCTCCTTGGGGTCGGAGGTGGTGGTGTCATTGGTGGCCTTGGTGAGTGTCTCCACGCAGAGATCCTGGTAGCTTGTGGGGCTGCACATTGATTTCACCGCCTTCATCTCCGAGCTCACGGAGGAATCGCTGCTCTTGTGGACTCCGACCACCACCCCGATGGCCACTCCGACAACCAGGATGATCGATACTGCAGATATGATCGCCTTTGTCGACATTATGTGTATATATATTTATTGATTTTCCCTCTCTGGTTCCTTCTTCTCTATATGATTTTATTTTATCTGCGATCAAAACATCAATTTTTTTTTATTTTTATTAATGATTACAGAGAAAGGGTAGAAAGGGGCACCCTGGGGAGGGGAAGGGAACCCAAAAGCTGATGTGTTTTTTCTGACGAAGAGGAAGGTTTATTTTATAGGGTACCTGAGAGTGTTAAAATTAGCAAAGACAAAAATGACAATGCAACGGATTCACAGGTTTGTCCGCATTGCGTGGCATCAGTTGAGCATCATCAAGGGGACACCGTAGACCCCCTCATGCCCAGCAGAGAATCAAGGGGAACCGTAGACCTTCAGTTGCTGCTTACAAACTTATCATTAAACAGATTCACTTTGCATTCATACCACAAGTAAGGTCGACACTTACTACCAGGGCCAAGAAACCAAATATAGGAAAATGCTTGAGGAATTTGAAAACACAAGGAACTAACTAATCAATCTATCAGGCTCCAATAGTGTTGTATGATAGATAATGCAGCCAGCATAGCAACTTATTCATCATGCCCCCAACTCTTAATGAAATCCACCCTTCTCTTTCTCCTCAAGATTGAGGCTTCTCCCACTTGAGCGGCTTCACTACCTCCCAGGTAAAGTCCGCGTCGTCCCTCCCGAAGTGTCCGTAGGCCGCAGTCTTCAAGAACCTCCCGTTGCCACCCCTCTTGAGGTCCAAGTTGATGGAGATCATCCCTGGCCTGAAGTCGAAGTTCTCCTTCACAATCTTGAGGATCTCCTTATCCGGAATCTTCCCAGTGCCGTAGGTATCCACGAACACTGACAGAGGCTCAGGCACGCCGATGGCGTAGGAGACCTGGACAATGCACCTGCGAGCCAGCCCATTTGCAACAATGCTCTTGGCTGCCTGCCTGACAATGTATGCACCACTCCTGTCCACCTTGGTGGGGTCCTTTCCGGAGAAGGCCCCTCCTCCGTGGGCTCCCCAGCCACCATAGGTGTCGATGATGATCTTCCTGCCGGTGAGACCTGCATCGCCATGGGGGCCACCAATCACGAACCGGCCAGAGGGGTTAAGGTGGAAGATGGTCTTCTCATCAAGGTACTTCTCAGGGATCACCGGCTTGATCACGTGCTCCTTAAGGTCCGCTGCAATCTCATCATTGGTCACGGTCTCGTCGTGCTGGGTGGAGATGAGGACCGTGTGGACACGGACAGGAACCATTGCACCATTCTCGTTATAGTACTCTACGGTCACCTGGGTCTTCCCATCCGGCCTGAGCCACGGGCAGGTCCCATTCTTCCTCACCTCGGTCAGACGAGCCCCAAGCTTGGTGGCAAGGACGTGGCTGAGAGGCATCAACTCAGGGGTCTCATCGGTGGCATACCCAAACATGTGACCCTGATCACCTGCACCGATCTCTTCGGGGCGCTTGGTGAGGTGGCCGTGTACACCCTGCGCAATGTCGGGGCTCTGCTGCTCAATGTTCACAAGGACCTTGCAGTTGTCAGCATCAAGCCCGACATTATCTGATACAAACCCAATCGAACGGCAGGTGTCCCTAACAATCTTCTCATAGTCAACATTGGCTTTGGTGGTGATCTCACCGAAGACCATGACCATGTTGGTCTTGGTGCAGGTCTCACAAGCCACCTTGCTGTCAGGATCCTGTTCAAGGCAGGCATCTAGGACAGCATCGGATATCTGATCGCATAGCTTGTCGGGGTGGCCCTCATTCACGGACTCGGAAGTGAATAGAAAGGTCTCCATTCCTACACGAACAACACAAACATAGGAAGGACATCTTAGGGCCCTAGTCATATGAAGTTCTAGTCAAGTATGTCTTATGCTGCAAAGCATTTCTAAACAGATCTATCATATGTTGCACAGAAATATGACCTCATAAAGCAAAGTAGTTGACGAATATACTACTATCTTAACACTTCAAAAAATAGCAACGTATTGATAAATATACTACTCTTCTGCACTGATGTTGGATTTCACACAGCAACTGCGTTGATCTGCACTGAACTCTTACTCATGTCAGAGGAGACTTATTTGATAAATATACTACTCTTCTCCTAATCGATTAATACGCATACAATTGTACAGAAGTTGGATTCCGTGCAACTGTGTAGATCTGCACTTAACTCTTACAGAGGTCATGTCAGATGAGACATTTGATTGAGCGAGTATCTTAGATGAAATCATGTCAGCTGACAAAGTGGGAGGACAAGAAAAAAAAATATACCCAACGATCATGGAGCATATGAGATCGGACACGAATTGAACCATTTGTTATCACCTTAACACCATCGCCAGGGATCGGTCACCGACATAACAGTAAGACGGATTCAGACGTTCTATGAAAGGAGCGCAAAAGAGCATGACAGAGAACCGCAGATCTGATAGATTCCACTCCAAAATGAATAGATCTTACTCAGATCCGAGTAAGAATCCCACAGACCAGAGCTATTACTAACACACCAGATCTTTGACATGACCCAACCTCAACCAAAAAGACGGACAGATGCGCAAGAAATTTGAGCAAGATCTATCACTAACAGCATCACACAACACGAATATGATAAGCTGAATACCTCAGTATGTGGGATTAGCAGAGCAGTAGGAAGGGAAACCCCTCTTTGTCCGTGCACAGGACCAACCCACTACCGAGAGAGTAATAAGAAGAGAGATGAAAGCGGAGGGCAATGACCAGCGAGGTAGAGAAACGGTATTTATAGAAAAAACTGCGCTCCTTACCGAGTACCTGAAAGAGCAGTTACTTTTTTCGCTCAATAGAAAGAGCAGTTACTGATTCAGCCTAGTGCCTTGAGAAGTTCTGCTCCCTTATAGTTTGGGGGCGGAGTTGGTGAGTGGATCCCAGGAATACGGACGAACTGAAGTAGAGAATTGACGTTGGAAGGGTTAGGAATCACCGGGCACAGCCGGTTTAACCAAACACTCCGGGTGGAAGGTTCGAGCTTGCTTGCTTGCTCTTGTCATCCTCCATCATTCATATCATTTAGCTTTTTCAAGCCATTACCACTTTAAGATGATATTAAATTTGATATTATAAGTTGAGGGTGTTCACCATAGTTGCTAAAAAAATACTAGTGGGACTCGGAGGCAATTTAAACCACCAAAATGCTGAAAACTGATGTATTTTGTTTATTAAATAATGCATCTATTGATAGAGTGGAGGCCATATACCATTCACCGACAAGTCTTCTCCACCGACAAAAAAAACTTAAGTCCACATTCTTCCATCCATGCCCACTTCCCTGCCATTACTTTCATCTACCTCTTTGTTTGTCCGTGTAAATTATTTAAATTGTTCGAGGAGGAAAACAGCCAGATGGAGACATGACAGCACCGCTGCAAGTTGCAGAATTCTTTTACTTTCCATTTTGTGTATGGTTGTCATAATCAGTATTATTTAGTGGCATCAATAGTCAGTCATGTAGAAGTGGGCAAGAAAATAATTTAATAAATATTAGTTCTGAGTAGTGTTAGTGTCCATGGAGAAGAAGACATTAAAGGGATTCCTTCCTCAAAATCGTAGCTTGACTGGGAAATATAAGTTGAAAGAGAGCCTTCATGTTACCTACTACTGCAATTCTCGGCCAAGAACTCTATCATTTGCATACCTCTTCCTGCCACCACAATCTGATACCTGCCCCTGTGCAAGCATTTATAGACCAGTAAAACAATGTCAGGGTCTTACTGAATATCAGTTATTGTTGTCATAAGCTGTACAGCAGAAAATCTCGCACTTACCAACTACAAGCTCTAGCATCCAAAGCTTCAGGTTCTGGAACACTAACGATCAGATGAGAATGCTCTGTTAGTTTACCGGTCTCACCAAGGATCCAGCATCTGACACGCTGATCAAGGCCAGTGGAGAACACCCAAGTTCCATCGGTCCAAACACCTTTTTAAGAAGGGGAAAAAATATAAATTCAACATTATCTATTGTAGAGCAGAACATTCTAATGGTTGCTGGTGACCAGATGGAAACAAGAAATAGTCTCAAGGGATCTCTACCTTTCACAGCAGAGCTGTGACCTGATGCAATGTGGTCCCGGTACATGAATTTGATCACACATTTAGTTTTCTTCTTCTCATCAGGATCATCTGTTAAAGACTGAGGTAACACCTCCCATGTAAGGCAATGAAGTGCTTGATCATCTCCACCACTTACTAAGTGGTACATGAAATGACCATCAGTAATCTGATGGGGCTTTCCCTCCGACACATGCAGACAATTCACACCAGACTGGTGAATGCTGTGCAGAACAGACAGAGGATATATCTCAGAGATCTCCAATGCAGAGTTATCCACTGAACTCTTTTCCAACCTAGGAGAACCATTTTCCATGTCTTGAGAGGATGACCTTGCGTGACCATTGGAATCATCAAATGAGGATGGAGCGCCACATAGCTTATTCACTTTAGATTTCTCTTGAGATTTAGCATCAACATGTTTCTTGGGAAATCTAGAGTTCAGAGATCTCCACCACCTTCCTCCTTGGCTTCCTCGTCCAGTTCGAGGCCGTTTCTGACAATCGATCAGATTTTCCAAATGAAGGGTGGAAAGATGCTCCATAAAGGCTTTGACACTTCCAGTTAGATCCCAGAAGACAATACTTCCATCGGTAGCCCCACTTATCAATATGTATATATTTCTCAACGGAGTTTCCTCTAAATTCAAGAATATACATGAAATTAACAGCTAAGTGCAAGAAAACAACACTGCTGCTATAATATGTGAATTCAAAACCAACCTCCTTGAAGGGGTACCATGGGAACAATGATGTGCTGAAGAGATAAAACAGGTGATGAAACAGGCACCAACATAGCAACATCAAACCTGTGAATGAAGATGGAACGAAAATCAGGGCACCAGGAAAAGTATCAGCATGAAAAAACTAGAAAGAAACTTATTTTAATCAGAACATTACCACAAACAGTAAGGCAAGACAAGAGCTCTGACTGTGAGAGTGGCATCTGAACAGGCAACAGCTGTGAAGCAGACTGTTAACCTGAAAAGAAAGAAGATTGGATAATGAAGTAGGCATAGATCTATTGGAGCAAAAATAATTCTAATGACATGCAATCACCTAGAGCCAGCACATTTAGCTAGAAAAGCAGTAACTGCAAGGTATCGCCAGTCATCTTCGTATTTATCCCTAGGATTTCCATCCGATGGTAGCTTCCTTCGTGTATCAATCTCTTCATCACTGGCACTTTTACTCCCCTTAATATAACTATCCCTCTTTTGAGATATTTCCAGAGGAACTGAATTCCTTATTGGCATATCAGTGGAGAGCCACTGGAATGAGATTGAAGAAGATTTAATTGTGCCGTTATCTATCTGCTTCTGCTTTAGATCATCAACAAACTTGCTATGTGGAATCTGATCTCTCAGCAGCCAAGAAGTTAGAACACGTTTAGCACCAACTGAAATAAGCAGAACTACATCACCTGCCTCTGTGGACGCTGGTAAGTTCTTAATTACATTCTTTGCATAACCACCACCTGATGCGTTGACTATGTGTGTCTTTGAAACACAGCATATTGACCTAACCGCTGATCCACCAACGTGCTCACCAAGTAATTTGGATGAAGACCAATTCTCTATATAAGGATCGTACCTATTTCCACGCAATGTTCAGTTAGCTGGGGATATAGAATTGTAGGTAAGTGAAGTTACAGAGAAAAAAGAGAGAAGTTATTGCCTAGTCAGCCTCACTGTTCCATCCTCACAGCCAGTTAAAATCCAACTAGGTCTCTTGTTTGCTTCAACTTGTGGGTTTTGACTCACAAAGCACAAGGAATGCAGTTCTCTTCCATGAAATTGCATGTGTAGATTGCAAGGGAGTCTCCTTTCTCCAGTTTCCGATTTCCAGAGCCTATAAATATGAATAATCTCATCCTGTATGAAAAGAAATAATTACAAAATGTCATCGTCATAACTCTCTTTCGGTTCTCTTAGATGAGAGCAGAACATCAGGAGAAGAACCTTCACATAAGCAAAGCAGTTCTTCATATCGGGAACATTGCCAAGGTAGTAAGAATGTGGCCGCCTCCATCCACCACATGGAATTTGAAGAACCTGTCAAATTTGAAACCTCAATGAGAACAAAACCTAATATTTACCAGTGATTGGGGCTGAAAAGAGAAGGTCAAGGGAACCTTTGTCTCAGTGGCCAAGTTCCATATTATAAAATCTGCAGATGCAAAGCCAGCTGCATAATTACAGCTGTCAATATCATTACTGGACTTGTTGTCAATAGATTCAATCAAACTCAGTTCTTTCACTTGTTTCATTCCTACAAATTTTACAATCTGTAGTTCTTTGTCATATTCCAGGTAGCATATACACCCATCAGCTCCTGTCTGAAGCCACGCAGAGACAAAAGAAAGACAAGGCAACAAAAAATGTTATGGTGTAGAATTATATGCCGGGATGATACATGGACCATGTAAAGAGCACCATTAAGAACATAACAGTTGTTTATGTTCAGTGAACAACAGTCTATTCTAATGGCTACACCTGCATAGGCATTAGTTTCTTTTCAAGGCATTTTGTTCCCAGAATGACCATTCAAATGTTTAAAGAGTTGAACATTTTGCTTTAGGGCATACCGAGCATATGTCTATGTGATTTGGACTACATCCAGAAACTGTAATACTAGAGACAGTAGATATCCCATGGGCTCCCTTAAAATGGTTCATCGGAGAAATTTTCATTTTTGATTTCACAGTTTCGTTCATTAATTGGTCCCTCAGGAAAGGGAATATGAGTAAACATCCTCGAAGATCTCCACAAATGAGCACCTACAAAAATGAAATGATAATCAATATGGCATGTCACAGTATCAAAGGAGAAAATGATATTATATGAAAATGTACCTCTTCCCGAGGCAATGCATCCAAACAAATAATGCGAACTCCAAGATGGGACACAAATTCTGCTAAGAAGGATGCATGGGAATATTCCCCGTTATCATAAGGAATAGATATCATGGTTGTGTCCAACCTCCATAGCTTAATAACTCCTCTGGGATCAGCTGTGAAGATGAACCTGCATTGATTGTAAACTGAAACCTGATTCACCTTAAATTCTTACCTCAATCAATATTTAATCTCAGCTACCGAATTTTGTGAAAGTTACAAGCCAATGGGGAAGTAAAATTTAACCTGTGTCCCAAAGATCTGCAAAAGTAAATTCCAAGAAGTTGTCGATCCATTTCAGCTGTCCAGGAGAAAGAGAATTCCACTTTTGGAGAACCTGCATGGGTCACAACTTTGATAACTGTCGCACACCCTTTCCCATCACCAACAGCTATCCAATCCTCAATTTCATCAGGAATTTTAGATGGACTCTTAGATATTAAATCCATGCAAACAATGGGAACCTCTGGATTGACGCGAGCAAGTTTGGTCCATGATACGTTGCAACATTTAGATAACTTAGCATGATAGAGATAACCGTGATTTGTCGATACATAAATACTGTCTTCACTTGAAAATCGTAAACCGCGCACATATTCACTTTTACTGAAATGAATCATTGCAGCCATAGATCAGGAACTAACAGCATAAGGTCTGCTATGGGCAAAAACTATGAAGAATGGAATACCAAATAGAAATATTATTATCACACTGCTACCTGTCCATAAGTCCAAGGCTTTCTGATGAATTGTGGACACGAATAGAAAAGTGTTCAGTTTCATTAGGCACTGCATTTGCAACAAAAGACTGATCTGGATCTTGAGCTAACAGGGACTTCAGTTGATGCACTTTAATTTCAGAGTCAAAACCCCCAGTAATAAGAATAAAAGAGTTCGTATCAAAAAGGCATCTCCATATACCCCTACCTCTGCATGGTCAAATGGGCACACAAATTAGCTAATGACCTAATAGTATATTCTAAATGGGTAATAATTTCATGTGGGAACAAACTCGACTTAGAAGAGGCTCTAGGAGCTTACACGTGTTCTTTGATCACCTTGAGTTGTTTACCATCAATCCCCCATATACGACAGGAGCAGTCCTCACTGGCTGTAATGATTACCTAGACAAAATAAAAAACAAAGGCATTGTAGCAATTACTTTCCTAGAAGAAGGATAAATAGAATGAAAGGAAAATTCCAAACTTGTCATCAATAAAACAAAACATTTCACTTAAAAAGCAAGCAACGAATCGCTAATCATAGATCTCATACAAATCCAGGAGAGGAATAATCAATAAAATATATTGAAAGCTTACATTGTTAGAGATGACACAATCCCAAACACAGGAGAGGAATAATCAATAAAATATATTGAAAGCTTACATTGTTAGAGATGACACAATCCCAAACACGAGCATTATGGCCAAAAAGAAAGCTGATGTGTCCGATATTATCAGAATACTCTGCATCAGAATGGACTTTCCATACACGTGCACTGTAACCAAAACAATCTAAATTACTTTAAAACTTAATATGGAAAGAAAGGGAACCTGAACCTTGAAGGATCAAACTGAAGATAAGACTTCATATTTAGTAGTATCAACCTACGATCATCAGAAACAGAGACCAATTTGGAACCATCAGAGGACCAGGCTATTCGAAAAATTGAACCTTCATGCCCGACAAGTCTACACATATGAATAGCTTCATAGGGTCGATAGTCTTGCTGCCCATGTCTGGAAATGCTTTCTCCCATAGGACTACTCAAGAACAATGCATCAGCACTAGGAACTACTCTCCAGACAATGATCTGAGCATTTAAAAGATATTCTACTGTCAATAAAAGGATGTCATCAGAAACAAGTTAGTACATTTACAAATCAAAAGCTAGTTGTCATCAAGAATATCAAGTTAATCATTTATAACTTTGTGAATCATGGATGAAGAATTGGCAGAATACCTAGGGAAAGATAGCTACCTCATTATAAATTGTTCCAGATGCAATTCGAAGATCTTCAAGATTGTTACCCCACAAGCGCATTGAATAAAGAAGGGATCTATCTGCATTCCATTAGGAAAGAAACAATAAAGACAACAAATTCACTAGAGAAACAAAGATCAAATTTCTCAAGGAAGTGCCCTCTAAAATCTAACCAAGAACAATAAAATGCAGTCAAGTAAAAAAATTAATATGCATTTAATGCAACTAACCAGGAGAACTAACTTGGAGAATGATGGTCGAATGGGTGGGGTCCCACAGGGTTACTGAGTTATCACTACATCCTACAGCAACAAGGTTGCTTTCGTCAACTGAACTTGCTTCATTCTGCACCCAAGTTTTATTGTTTTGAAAATCGCCCTTGCTAGAACAATACTTCAGGAACATAAGCAGATAGGTTCACTGACTGCAAAATCACTATTACGGATTCTGCAGTTCTCATCAAGGGAGACAAAGCAAGAGATAGCTCATTCTAAATTGGATTCTTAAAGAAATCCTAGCGAGAAAAAAAATGTCACCTTCAAGAAGCAAACGTCTAGAACCCAGTGGCCGAGCTTGGGCAGCGCGTGGAGCAATCTCAGCTCCAAGGACACGCTTTTCTCTTCTCGGGGTTTGCCTTCAACCTGGACAGTTAAAGTGAAAAGCTTCACTCTCCTTTCCCCGTAGACGGCAACACTGTAAGCAAACGTCGAGCCATTCAATCCTTCAGTGGAAGAAATGGAACAGCAAGTGATTCCATGAACACGAATTCCTTCAAATACATGGAAGGAACGGATTAACTCTCCGGACTCAATGCAGTGCACGAACACCTGGGAGCCAGAGCCTGGAAAAATGGAAAGAAAAACTTAGTTAACAGGAAAAAGAGAAAATACTGTAACCATGATCGCAGTAGCATCGTGCGAGTTGTTAAACTATACGTAGAGAATAATAGAGAAGAACCGGAGAGAAGTAACGGTAGACAGGAGACGGATGATAAAGGAGGAAGGCGAAGGAAACAGAGAGCGGAGATCTCGCCGAGGTATTGACCCCCCCTTAGGCGCCACTTGTTCGGCGGCGGCACAACCTCCGTCATGGGATCTCGAATATGCTCCGTCTGTCCGCTTTCCGCTAGCACTAGTTGGTCTAGTCACCAGTCAGCAAAGGCCGCCGGCAACGAGCTTGTTTGAAGGCCACCCCTTGTCGACTTTCCAACTCCAAGTGAGTCGTCGAGGGCGCAAGCGATATGCCCGTGGGCTGCAGAAAAAATGGGCCTCGGCCTAGTAACCGTAAGTCTATGAAAATTGTGCATAAACAAAAGGGAGAAAACTTGGAGCATCATTATCTTCTATTCATTCCATGGCGCAAAAGAATTGAAACAAATACAATGGGAGACAGCTTAGACCCGAAAGATGACACAAACACCAACTGCCAACCCATCGGAGTCTATCGTTGCTGACCAGAAACAGGAAATAGGGAAAATGGAGAGGAAAAAAACGAAGAAGGAAAAGCTTGCTGCATTATATTATAAATTTATAATGCCATGCGTATACCAACATTTCCCAAAAGGATCAAAGGATATATTCAGACATAGCAAAACCCGACTTTGTAATCACTCCATCAACTTGCGTCAAGCAGAATTTGTTGATGTTGCCACGGCATTCCAATTTTTTTTCTCAACGAGAGAGGAGCTGATATCCCCCTACCATGAATAAATTGTCACATGCAAAATTGCTTTGATGCTGGAAAAAGAGGAGATGCTGACTAGAAAAGCTTGTGACCTCCACCTCTTTGCCAAACTCCACGTAGAGGCAACCCTCCTGACGAGCTACCATTATTTTCTGATCTGTTATCAACAGTTTCTGTGCCCGGATCACGGTCAGAATTCCTGAGGTCCAGTATTGCAGCCGCAGAGCCTTCACCCAGGCGCACTCTGTGGAACTTTGAGGTTTTCTTCTGTTGCTTACGTCCTCCACCTCTGTCACCTACGTTTTGATTCATACCACCATTAGCAGATTGATCATCCCTTTGATTCTCAAGCTTCAGCATTAGGCTTGCCGAGTCCTGCCATTCATCATCGCTTGCTGCTTTTGACTTTCCTTTCCTCCTATATCCTTCCTTCGTCAAGACTTCAACCTCCTGGTCTACTACTCTGTTTTTTGATTGCAGATCCCTAACAGTGCCCAAAAAGCTCTCAGCTAATGTATTTCTGCTGCTGCTTGGACCATGGACTTGCTTCCCTTTACCTTTTTTAGAACCCTTATTGCTATCTTGGCCCCAATTGACATCTTTAAGGCCATTTTCCCTCACACTAGCATTATAGGTCTCAAGGAGCTCTTTCTGCTTCCCAGGATCAGGACACAACCGAGCCAAATCGAGAATCAAATGAGATAAACCAAAGTGCTGGACATAATTGAGATACATTTGTGTGTCAATGGAACCTTGACGGTAGCGTGCAGAGATATCCTTGAAGGAAGCATATTTCTCTTGGTCATTGTCCAAGGCAGCTCGCATCTTTTCCACCAAAGACTTGTTTGCTGCTTGAACATCCTCAACTTGAGGCAAAGTTTGGTTTCTCTTTGGTAAAGCAGCAGAAATTGGTGGAAAATCATATGTGCTAGACTCTACCAATTCCTTCTCAGCAAGATTAGGTGCTGATGAAGAGTGGATGATTCTACCAGCACCACTACCATCGGATCTCCGCGAAGGGCTAGACGATTTAACTCGTAATGCTGCTGCTGCTCCACCCAGAGCCTGACCTTTGGCCAAACTTGCATAACTAGAAGAAACAGACCCACTACCCATATCGAGAGGAGATGGGACAGCGGCGACATTTGATGGAAATGGAGCCGCTGTTGAAGATGCAATAGGACGCACTGCTGCATTCCATTTCCTAGCAACATTAAGATTCCGCTTGTTATTTTGATGGCGGATATGTTCTGCCATTGTGTTCTGTGATATCTCAGTATCTCGTCTAGACGCTTGGTTGCTGCTGCTGCTGGAACCCACAAGTGGAGGAAATGCAGCTTCTTGTAGCCGTGTGTTCCCATAGCTTTGGCCCAGCGCTCGAAGATACCTTGAAGGCTGGTCAGGTTCTGTTGTGTTCAAGGACTCAAAAGGCTGGACAATTTGATCAATATCATCAGTTCCAGATGCAGAATCGGGCATTATCAGAGCACTGGATGATGAACCATGAGGATTAGTAGAATCAACATTCGCATACTCCAAGCTGGCTTCAATGGCAGCAGAAATTTGTTCTTCTGCAAAGTCCCGACGAAATGTCAGCCTTCTTCCCCGCCGTCGATCTTGATCACTACTTCTGTACCGGAAGCTGGTAGGGATCTGTGTGAAAATTTCATAACATGTTAAAATATAACCAGAATACAGAAACTGCACTAGAATTAGATGCCTAAGTGGTATAAACTCCACTTCAACTTCAAGTTAATGTTTCAGTAACCATTAGAAAGAAGTCAACTAATTACCAGATTAGTAAAAGACTACAAAAGCATACCTGGAGAGCAGCACTCCGCTTTGCCCTAGACATGCGACCACCATGCTCCAAGACATTATGCCGCTGAAAGTTGTATAATGAAACAGTCAACGAGAGAAGAGAGGAACCTATACTGTCGTTATAAAAATGCCATACTGAACACAGTCCATGCCAGACATGATTAACTGGCAAGATGAACGCACATAACTGACCATTTCAAATAATCCATAAATCTTACTGCTTACCTTCATTTCAGCTTCAGACTGAAAAGCTATAAATTTTTTTGCTAGACATCCCTCATCCTCACACAGGAAGTGCTCATGGCGAAAGTGGATCTATAAACAGGAAAAATATTAATTGAACTCTCAAAGATGTTAATTAAAGAAAGCAGAAATTTAAACATAAGGGGGATAGGCGGATAAGGTAGGAAATTTCTCTTGCCTCAAGATCATCATAATTCTTGAAATACTCATGTTGCCCTGGGCGCTCTCTGTGTAGAGTACAATGTCAGATCGCATACCATAGTTTAACTAGACCAGTCAGCCGTATTAGTAGAGCTAGGTTTACCTCTGACATATAAAACAAGTGTAGTGCTCGGTTGACATATGTATGTAAAGCTCATTGTCTCCATAGAATGGGGTTCTGCAGAACTCGCATACCGGATGGCCAGCAAATCCCCCTCTCTCACTCTCAGTGCCGTCTACTTCAGAGTCACCCGTACTAATATGTTGGTTCAATTGTGATCGTGTGTAAAGCTTTTGCTCACAGATAAATACCTGCAAGCCATGGAGTAATTAGAATGTTGATCAAGATATGATGTAAAGGAGAGAATGAAAAAAGTGAACATCTACAACTTACCTTTCGCCCTTCCAAGCAAAGACTGCACATGACCAACTTATGCTGATGGAAAATATGACCTTTGAGCTGTTCGATGTTCCTAAATCTCTGACGACGCTTAGGGGCACCATTTAATTTATCGTCTGTATTGTCACATACGCTACATGAAAGCTTGCACATTGCCTTGATCATCCTATAATGGTCCACGTCATCGAAGAAGGCTTGTGTATCTTCATGGTACCAATAAGATCCGAGCCGACCCTCCCTTGGCTCAGATGGCAATAGTGAGAAATCATTAATCGACCTTGTATAATATCCCAAAGCCTGAAAATCGAGCATCAACAAATGATTAAAAGAATTAGAGAGAGAACAAGAACAGGGATGACATCTACAGCAGTATTTCGCGTCATGCAATATGGATATGGCTATGGTTATGACCACACACATGTGATTAGCACCATGTTAATCCAGACCCATCATGCAATATGGTTATGGCCACACACATGTGATTAGCACCATGCGATTGAAATTTAGGATAGCTTTACCAGTTCGATGATGGATAGTTCATAAACAGTTCAAAGCAGATCAGAAGATGATTCACCAGCTGACATCTCATCGCAGTGATGACAATTCAGTATTATGAAAAAAAAAAGATCGTCAGATGGGCCAACTTCTACAAACAAGGCACAAATGGAAGGTGGAACGGATCGCTCCGATCAGATGAAGGAGGATCCATCCTTATACCTTGGTGACAAATACAACGGCGTTCTCGGTCTTGCAGATGCAGCAGCAACTGTCGTTGCAGATGAAGCGGAGACGGGCAACGCAGGTGGAGCACACGTCCCGGTGGCCACAGGCCCCGTAGGCAACCCATTCCAGCGTCTCCGCACACACAGCACATGAATCGTCCATTCTTCGTCAAGCGCAGCAGCAATCTAGCGCCGGGAAACGGATCAATTGGGAGCAGAGAATTTTGCTTTTTAGGGTTTCCCGTTCCAATTACCACCAGACCGAGCTGGAAGGAAACTCGGACAGATCGTGAAATATATATGATTAAAGTCATACTGAATTATTGTTTATTCAATGAGCAAAAAAAAATACTATTTATTCAGTAAATATGGGATTTTTGTCAAATAAAATGAAAATATAAGAAAATAGCAACACAGCATATTTTATTAATATTTAATATATATATATATAACTATAAATTACATAAATATAAACATTTATGTAAAATTTGTGAGATATTTTGGGGGCTTTAGAGAGAATATTAATAATTAATGAATTATTTTAAAATAAATTATTATAAGTTTATATAGTTAGTGTATAAATTATTTTTTAAATATAATTTTATATATAATAAAAGTTATACAATTTTATAAATGTTAATTAATTAAACGAGAAATAATATTATAAGAACTTATTTTCCCCAGATGTATAAAAATACATGGTGCCATATAAAAGCACACAATTTGGTAAAATATATTACAAGTATTTTTATTGCGAGTTTCTAGAAATAAAAAAGCACGTGCTGTGCTGTTGAATAGCCGCCGCCCAACCGGCTAATAAAAATAGACCCACTTTCTCTAATATTTATATTCATTCATTATTTTATGTCTTCCTTGCAATGCCTTGGGGAGAAAGCAAAAAAAAAATCGAGAAAAAAATGATTAATTTAACCGAAATATATTACCTTTTCATTTATTTAATATTAGTACGTTTTAAAAATGATGCTTCACTCTAAACATATTTTATTTTGGTAAATTGGATGAATAGATTTCATTATTGAATATATGCTACATAAAATAATAGTTTATAGAAAATTTTATTATTTGAGTAGAAAATCGATAAATAATATGTTTGGTAATTGCCATTTTTATTTTATATCATCATTACTTAGTCTATACTATAATATTTTAAATAAACTGTATGGTTAAAATATTTTAAAAAATATAATACACCATTAAAAAATATCAATTATCTATAAATACACATAATTCACTTATTTTCTTCATTTTGACATGATTTTTTAAGTAAACATTTTGTAAACGAACTATATCATTAAGTAATAAATGAAAAGATACGTACGGTATTGCAATATATTAAATATTGAATTCTGACAAAAAATTGGGCTAGTGAAATGATTGGGCTGGGCCCATACTTTTGTATATTGGTAATCGGGCCCTAAACTTGACATCCTCCCGCCAAGGTGGAAGGGTTGAACATACCGACCAGTAATTCTGCTTTACAGTCTCTCTCTCTCTCATTTCTCACTAGACCAGCATCCATCTGTTGCAGAAGAAGTAGAAGTGCCTGGAGGACGGAGCTGCGTTCGTCTTTACTCTCTAGCTTATTAGGTATAGGTCCCGGACCTTCCTCTCGGCACTTTTTTTCGGTTTATGAGAAGAGTGCTCTCTTCAACTGCATTTTTGTGCCCTATTCTTCCGGTATAGAACGCGTTTGCTTGGGTTTTCAGTTTTAAAGTCGACGATTATTTGATCAAAGGTGTTTTTTCTTCTTCCGCTAACTGATTCTGTTCTATTATTATTCTCTCGCTGCCTTCGGGAGAAAATTCACGAGCTTTCGCAATGTTCGATAGTTGTTAGATGAAATGTATGCGTGTTTCTTCTGCTCATGTAGTTCAAACAAATATCATTGTATTTTTCAGTATTTGAAAATGATTTTGTGGGCTTTTACTTTATGTATACTCCAGTGTAATCCGGTAATAGCTTCTCTTATCTCTCATCGCAGTTATCTCAATTGTGTGAGTAAGATTAAAAAAATGTGGGAATGTAGCGGGAAGGCTTTGATGTGCTGTGTTTCTATTGTTTATATTGTATTGGTAAAGATTAATGTTTTGAGATGAATTATCCATGAAGGCTGAATAGAGATCCTGATCCATCCATGGTGCAGCATGACAGGATTATCACTGGGAGAAAAGCTGTTTATACAGGGTGGCATCGCCCAAGACCTCCGCACTGATGGTCGCAAAAGACTAACTTATCGGCCTATTTATGTTGAAACAGGCGTTATTCCCCAGGTAGAATTCTGTCCATATTTTCTGGCCCCTTGGATTCTGTGTTTGCTTGATGACTGTCTCTTAACTTTTATTTTACATGCATTGTAGGCCAGTGGTTCTGCTCGAGTTCGATTTGGTGGAACAGATGTTATTGCTAGTGTGAAGGTACCTTAGTTCAGTGAAAGTTTCAAATAGCCCATTTTCTGAGCGTTTCTGCTAGTGTTCTAATTGACCCACTTGACTGCAAGTGCAGGCTGAAATTGGAAGGCCAAATCCTATGCAACCTGACAAGGGAAAAGTTATGATAAATGTTTCCTGTAGTCCAACTGCAGCTCCAATATTTGAGGTTTTTCAATTTGAATATACTGCTTCTTGGTCTTCTCTTCTACCTTTTTCTTGCAGTTGATGTTTCCATATGGTCCATTTTCTCCCACCCCTAAACTCCAATTTTGTTAGTACAAGGCTGCTCTGTATTTGAAAATTTATGATATTTCAAATGTATACAGTCGTTCATTGCAGCACCAGCTAAAACTGCTTTCCTGAATCTGCAAACTACAGTCATATTGCATATAAATTTCTTTGACCAAGCTTATCAAGGGACGGGCCCTTCATGTCTATTTTTATTATGCTTCTGTAATTCTTTACCTGTTATTTTTACATCTAGATTCAAGTGTATATTTTACTTCGTCCTAAACAGGGAAGAGGGGATGAGGAGGTCTCAGCAGAACTCACCATCACTTTGCAACGATGTCTCTTGGGTGGTAAAAGTGGAGCAGGTATGAATTCCTCTTGAATTTGCAATCCTCACTGTTGTTTCCCATCTCATTCTAAATCATGAATTCATTGATATGCTTCATAGGTGCTGGGATTGATCCAACATCTCTAATAGTTGTTGAAGGAAAGGTTTGTTGGGATTTATATATTGATGGGCTTGTCATCAGTTCAGATGGAAACCTACTGGATGCATTAGGTGCAGCAATCAAGGTATTCAGAATTGCCAATTTATTGTTATTTATTGGGCTGGTTTTTCTGTCTATTACTTCAAACAAATGGAAAATTGAAACTGTGGATATCTCCCTATTTTTTGAAAGACATCCCTCCTTGTATTCTATCATTACATTGAGATAGGGAAATGATAACAAATATCTTTTTCTCCTTATTGGCCACTTCATTAGTGAGTAAGATTATATATTGCACTTTTTAGGCTGCTTTGAGCAACACAGCCATCCCCCAAGTCCAAGTTGCAGCTGATACATCAGGGGAAGACCAACCCGAAGTTGACATAAGCGATGAAGAATTTCTTCAATTTGACACTTCTGGCATTCCCATAATAATTACTCTGACGAAGGTACTGCTGATCCCATTATCCTCTGTCAGGATATTACATTTATTCTGCTTTATAACTTTTTGTTTCGCTGTCCTTTAATCAGGTGGGACGGCATTATATTGCGGATGCCACGATGGAGGAGGAATCCCAGATGAGCTCTGCAGTATCAATTTCCATAAACAGGAAAGGGCATGTCTGTGGACTGAGCAAAAGAGGAGGTGCAGGGCTTGACCACAGTGTTATTCTTGACATGATAACTGTTGCAAGACATGTTAGCGAAGTGCTTCTGAATAAGTTGGACTCTGAGATATCTGCTGCTGAGGCTGTTGAAAATGAGCTATAGTTTCACATTATAACATCTTAGGAAGGCATGTAGATTCATGTCCCATATACCACCGAGTTGCACTCATCATTGTACTTTTTGGGTTGACCACATGCTGCCGTAAAACAAATTATTCTGTCTGTCTCTCTATATTATTGTGTGAAATGCCATTTTGGCCAAGAAAAGTTAATTAAAGCAATGACCAATTTTTTTTCTGAATTGCAAGTTCTGGACTAAATATCATTGACAATCAATTCTTCTGGTAGCAATGGCAGGTCATACAGGTTAATCTGCTCATGTTCAGCTCATTCTGCTCTTTGGAAAGTCTGAGGATGAACGAGTCCGGAACACAACTGCCCAGATCCATTGATCATGCTCCAAGTATAGCAAGTAAGACCAGAAGATGTCTCAATGTCCATGTCTTAAGTGGGATCACAAAAACTTAGTTTAGTTTACCACTGACATCTCTTTCTTCTGGTTTGATTGTTATGGAGAAAAGATAAACGGATAATATAACACAAACTTCCTGCATTACACACTGATCTGCATAAGAAGGTTCACATTGTATGGCACAGGTCTCCCTCTATGAGAATCTCAAGGTTCCTTCAAGTTTCTGGGAGACAGGTACAAGGAATCTCAAGGTTCCTTCACGAGCGGACATCCTTCCTAGAGATGCAGAGAAGTGTCGACGTCAGGATCCTCAAAACTTTCACGTGGTCGATTAGGCGAGGGGCTCAACCATGCCTGGTCTCTGACAGCTCTTGGATCAGTCCATTGGTTCTGAGAATTGGGGCCAAGAGAGAGTGATAAGTCTCCTGGTGGCCGTCTTGGATCCGGGTGAGGTTGGGAAGAAGGCCCACGGTGAGGTCGAGATTGATGAGTGCTCAGTAACTGTTCTGCAAGTTCCCTTCCCATTCTCTTCTCCTTCATCCTCTCCAACTCCCTGAACCTCTCCTGCAAAAGAGCAATGGAGGAGCTAGTGACGGTAGGATTGCAACCCCGTTGACTCATTTCATGCAGTCTTCAGCTACTATGTCCGGGTTCTTAAGAATGAGATGCTCCCGTTCATGGATGATCTAATTTATGGATGATGGATCAGTTGGTCTGCAACAAAAGTACAGGAAGATGACTGCCAGTTATATGAAAGGGGGGACCTGAAAGAGTGAAGAAAAGACCAAAAGGAAGGGTCCAAAGGAGAGTAAAAAGTAGCATATGTAGTTATGTTGCAGGAGCCCGCAACTGTCGTCCTAATGGAAGTAGCAAGATGTGAACTTGGTAGATGGCAGGATGCTCTTGTATGCTTTTGTTAAGTGGTACATGACATTTCACTGCCATGATCTCTTCTTTTGGACTCCATTGCCCTGGTGTGTTCTGCTCCTGTGAACGATAGACTTGAGCAGTAGAATCAAGCCAGTGGACAAAGAGACGTGCAGAAGTAACAACAACAACAAGAAAAGGAAAAGGTCTACTACTCATAGTTAATGGAATTGCAATGTCTGGAAGGCCGGATTAGGATCCTCTGATCTGATCTCCAGTGACAGGGACAGCAAACTGTGCATTTAAATAGCCCACTTTTAGTCATGCAAGAATATCATATCATTGATCTTGGCTGCACCATCAGTTTAAATCAGACAGTACAGAGCCTCTATTGCCTTGAATCTCTGTGAATTTTGAGGCTAGTGAAGAACAAAGCTCCAGCAGCATCAAGTGATTCATACCTCCCTTGGATTTCTTCACCCTTTGATTCCATTTATCTAGAGGGGAAATGCAATTTCACTGCACAAAAAGTGCTGCCTAGTTTTGAAATACAAGGAACTGTCTATTATATAATAGAGAGTCCATACAATATTATCCGCAGCCTAGCAAGCCAGTAAAATGGCCACTTGTCCTCATCATAAGCAGCTTACTCTGCAGCATTGAAGATAGCACAGTCAAGAGAAGGATGAAGGTGAGTAGAAGAAAGGGCAATGACTGATTAATGGAGAAACAAAGAAAAGGGCTTTATCATGGACCCAAAGTGGCAAACTTTCTGGATATCGGGCAAATGGGTTAACTTTGAAGCTATTCAACATTGCAGGTAACTAAATATAGTGACTAGTTGGCTTAGAATTTAAACAAAAAAGGCAGATTGGTCTCTGCTACCCAATCCCAAATATAATGAGCTCATTAGCTGATCGATCTATGTCTACAACTCTACACAGAGATGTAGGTTCCATAATAGACTACACGTTTGGCTTCCCAAGGCAGCCTAGGCCAAACAATGTGCTATGCATATATCAAAAGCTGCTGCCCATTCCAACTGCAGTTGAGATACTCCCCACAAGAGAAAGGAACCCAAAAAGAGGAGGATTTGAGTAAATTCCCTGAGCATGACATATCACAATCACATTCATACCTTTTGGTTCCTGCAGGAACATGGCCTGCTTCATTAAAGGACAAACAAGATAAAATAGACCAACAGGGTGATGCCATCAGCATTTACCTATCTTTACACACAATAGATGGTTCTAAAAGGAAAAAGCAAGAAGCCATACCACAAGAGCGATCTTGACAAAGTAGGTATCCTTTACTGCTATCTTCATTTTCATACATAGAAGAAGTGAGAAGGAAAAGAGAGAAGGGGGCAGAAGAAAACACAACATACACACGCGCGCACACTATCTATATCTTACATCAAGGTTCCAGTTTCAGTGAAACAACTCTTGACTGTCTGTTGCACTTTTCCACCTTCATGAAGAACACTGAGAAACAAGAGGGAGCCCACCAGGGCTGACGTACCTTCTGCTCCCCTTTAAGGCATGCCACTAGAAATTTGTAGTTGTGTAAGAGATGACGTTAATATAGGCACACTATATTGTAGACTAGGAAAGGAAAAGGCATGGCTAATAAGTAGAGTGTGTAATTAAAAGAGGAACTTAGGTTCAAAAGGAAAAACCAGCAATGATTTGAGGGGGTGTGCAAGGTGGTTAGGAAATCTTATCAGCAATTTACATATTAAGGGAAAGGAATGGATAGCCCCACTCAAGTCCTGCCAAGGTGGTCCTACCCCTGCATTCATGTGCTCATATGTAGTAAACCACTAGAAGTTCTGCACATTATCCCACACTCTAGGCAAGTTCATTTATAGTTAACTAAGATCAAAATATTATCTTGGAAAATTTCCCAAAAAAACATCAAAATATTGTCTAGAAAGATGCTGATACAGTTATAAGAACAATGGAACTTGTAGTAAGTGAAGCCATCATAAAGAAGTTCAAACAATTATGCTAAAAGTGGAAATCTTATCCCCCAACAGTTTGCTGATTGGACAACAAAGCATGAACCTGGTGTGATTGTGCTTTCATAGCTTTAATTTCAATAAGGTAAATCAAGCATATGGTAGAATAGGTACCTTTTATTCTCCGGAGTTCTTTGCAGAGTGTGATGAAATCTCCCCATTTCATGTGGCACCGCCTAATAAACCGAAGAATCTGTTCGGTTGTGAACATTGACATGCTTTCCAAGTACTCTCCATTAACGCCATTTTCCTTGAATATTTCACGGTAGTTACCTAAGTTTATCTCCTCCAACCACAGCCCAACATCCTAGCAATGGAAGTATACACAGTCAAACTACAAAGCCACTTACTTGCATCCACCTTTCACCCAAAATAACAACACCATAGAACATAATAGCCTCCATATCACATACATCCTTGACTATTCTTTCAGTACAATTAAGGCAATCGATCTAAGAATAACCAATTTAGTTGAAATGTAGATTCATGAGAAAAAGGCCGATGCAAGGAGGATAAAGTGAGATTAGGGTACCTCAACTGTCCAGATGAAAAAATCAAGGGGCTCAGGCGGCTGTCCTTTGTTCATTCTCAAATGAATCCTATAGGGGAAGAAAAGAAGAAATCAAACACCTTTTATCAGCATCAGCATGGTTGCAATTTTCATCGATGATATAAGAAATATGGAAACGAGAAAAGTAAAGAAGGGAAAGCATAAAGAGTCCAACTCAATTGGTCAAGCAGATGGGATCAAAGAACAGCGCAACAAGATCTCAAACAAGAATATCAGAGCCTCACCGGAGAATCGACCAAGAGATCAAGGAAGATGTCGAAATTCAACGGCCCATAAAGCAAGAAGAGGAACATGGAAAAGTACCAGATACACGGACTAGACAGAATTTTGAAGTTTTAACTCACCCGGAGATCAGAAATGCAGTCAAGGTTTCCACTTTCTACATCCGAGGCTGGCAAGCTCAATGTGTGTGAGAAAGAGAGAGGAAATCGCGCGAGGCCCAGTTGATTAGTGCTATAAACAACCCTTGGATTGGATTATGACTGACTCACCATACCGGCGATTTGATAGCTGTAGGTGGAGAGGAAGGGGCCCATTCAGGTTGCGCTCTTTGCTTTCGGCTTCCATTTGCTTGGCCTGTCCACTTTATTACCTTCTTCTTTAACCATTTGCCCGCCATTATTGAGAAAGAGAGAGAGATCTTTATGGAGCTCTTTTACCCTTTCTGGTCAATCCTTGGACGGTACCCAACAAGACATCTTTACACAGAATTACTACTTTTTACCAGTTTTGCCATTTGAGGCTAATTGCATTAAAATTACATTATTGGATAATATTGAGGTTGGGTAGTGAGAATATGTATATGCTTACTTGAAGGGAGTGCAGGGTGGAAGCTGCATGTGCTGCTGCCATGTTGTTGGCTCAAAGCGTCACTTTTTTTTACCCAATCTCGTTCTGCTTCCCGTGCACATCCATATCTCACATGGACCACCTTCGATCGACATCACGTCGGACGGACATCGTTTTGAGTCGGAGCTTTATGTGCGAAGATGACGGCCCTACCCTTCTCAGGCATTTTCCAGCAGGGCAAGCAGATTAATGGAGGATGTACAGTTGCGATTTCAGACCCTTCTGGCTATAATTCAGCCAGTAGGTCCACTCACCAGTCCGTTTCCATAGATAACATTCCAAGGAGATACAGGAAAGCGATAGGCACACTCAGGAAGAGGACACTTTGTCTTAGCAGCAAAAAAAAGATGGCTCAACATGCAGATTTCTTCTAGCAAAGGAGCTCCTCACTGGCAACCCAGTGGGAAGAGAGTAAATTGCATAAAACAGACCACAAACAACCTTCTCACTGGAAAAACCATAACAAATTGAAACACCACAAAACTTACCGGAAAAGCTTGAAGTTGAACTGTTTCAAGAACCTCTCTCTCAAATATACCCGAGGTTCAGGCTGAGTTCCGTGAGATCTCATGAAATACCCTGCATCTCCAGCTTCTACGTTTAATTGCCTCATCAATCATTCTGACCTAGAAAATCTTAAACTTAGGAAATCCTATGCGAAGCACTTCAACCTCACTGTCCACTTCAACCATGGTCACGGGGTGAGACATCAAATAACAGGCCCACAACAAAGTCAGAGGAGGATCATATATTTTGGGTTTACACCCGAACCTTCCGGTATACTCTTCACATTGGTCTTGCATGGGAATAAGTCACCTGAGCAAGACCCTGAGAACTCAGCACCTCAAGAATCTCGCAACCCACTGGTGGAGGAAGTGCTGCTAGACTGAAGTGTCCCTGCATTTCCATTGGTGGTTTTGCTAATAATACCCTTCCCAAAATACTCAGCAATCACAGAAAATCCATCTTTGGAAGTCATCACTTGCTGGAAGAAACGATTTTGGTCCTTGGAGTTCTGCTCCAAGCTTCGCTTCATTTCCATGACCGATCTGTACTCAGGAGCACACTCGGGGCATTCTTTTTCATTGTCACCTAGGCATCTTTGATGGAATGAATGCATGCACATGAAATGGACAGCAGGAAGATTGAGGGTGAAAGTGCACGCAGTGCACTTGCTGAGCTGAAAAATTCTTGCATTGGTCCTGAGATCCTGTATCTCTTTTCTCATGGCCAAAGCGTCCTCCTGCAAAATGAAAAGAGCTTCTCGAATTAGTACGCAATGGCATATTTGTATCTTATAAAGTGCTTACTATATTTTGAGGAATGAGGCTAATTATAAGGTGTCAGAATTGCCAGAAAATCAATCTAAATGTGCAAAGGACTGAGATAGACATAATGCCAGAAGGGAGTAAAAATCTACAAAGAATCATTTGCAGCTTGCAACACATAAAAGAAACTCCACAATGAATGTATAAAAAGGGAACATCACCAGTTGGAGTCATCCACCAAGTAAATACAAACATACATGCATAAGATTGAGCTATTTTACCAACCTGATATTTCTCAATAGCACGGCGATCCTCTTCTATCAGCTTGGACTCCTGCTCAAGTTTTCTAGCGATGTAATCTTTAATGACCGAGAGTGTGAGAGATGGGTTCCTGGACAGTGTTTGAAGAACGATAATTGGAGGCAAAATATCATCCCTCTCGATGTAAGTCAAGATCTCCTTGACTTCTTTGGAACAGTCTTCTCCGAGCTCACCAAAATATTTCAGAAGATCAGCCCAAAGGGATGGATCCCCTCCCTTACCGGAATCTCCTAGCCGTTTACAACATGCTATCAGACCCTCGTGATCATGAGCCTGCACGTAACATGCAATAACCTCCTTGTAAAGTTTCATCTTTTCATATAGGTACAGAAGGCCTTCTATAAAGGAATTCATTTCACAGAGAATAATTGCAAGATCTACATCATAAAGGGGGTGTTCCAACTCGGATGGCCAAGCACTCTTAAGTAACTGAAGCCCTTTTTGGCGCCTGTCTATATAATCCTTATTTAAGCCTTTGTGATCCACACTTGGTTTCCCATTTGATTGTGGCTTTGATATCACCACTGCACCTGACCTTGCCCTCGCATTAAAATCCCCACCATTGGAGGCTTGGGATATTGATGGAAAGTTCAAGTCATTGGACAGGTACAACTCTATGAGCGTATTGTTAATTTCCACTTGAGCAGGAGAATCCTTCACCTTGGAAGTGTACTTTTCAAGAAAATCCATCAAAGCCTGAGGATGATGAACGAATATGTTGAGAAAATCCACAGGAGAAGGAAGCATTGACAAATAACCACCATTTGAAGTTCCACTCCGGGTTGGGTCTCCATCTTCAGTACAAAGTTTCATAAGTATATCTATTGTTTCCACAGCCCTATGCTCGACCAGTATTTTACCATACTCTTCAACTGTCACCCCGGCTTGACTTGGCTCCAGACTTGATATATATTGTATGGCTTCATCGTACCTACCAAGGTCCTCTAGCAATATCTTTAGATACCATTCATGTCTTCCTGCCTTCTTTGCTACGTACATTGCATGCTCGTAGTAATTAGCAGCTCGACAGACCCTTATAGCTGTTTCTACGTCAAACCTGTGCTCACCAACACTATCATCACCTTTAATAAACACATTGAGCTTCTCAACATCCTTCAATTTGGTGTAGCAATTCAAAAGAAGTGTAGTGTGATCTTTGGAGGCAAGACCTTTTTCATGCAACTTCTCCAAGTAGTTTGTGAGATTGTAGATTCTCTGTGCATCCAGGAACTTCTGTATAACATATGAGGGCTCAAGATAACCAATTGTGAGGATATATTGAGCCATAGCCTCATTATAATCCTGTTTACTGTAAAGATGATCACCATACTTCCTTAAGACTTCAGCTGTTGCAGCAGCATCAGCATGCTGACTCTGAACAAGATTAATAGCAACAGTGTACAAGTTTTTCTTGAAAAGCATGTCTAGTTTGCTTTCCATGTCCTTCTCTCCAACACATAGGACCGTTTTGTCTGCCATTATAAGGATTACACTGCCCCATTCACATAGCAAATGAGAAACTTCTTTTACCACTGAACTATGGGCAATCAAACGGTTCTTCAGGTCATACACATTGAAAGCATTTCTTCCATTCCGTTGATCAGCTACGACACATAAAAGATACCCACGAAACCATCCGATAAATTTCTTTTCACCATCAAAAGCCCAACAAGGACCACGCCCATCTACCTCATAGAAATAAACAGCCTCTGGTCGTCCAATTATCAATTCCTGAGTAGAAAATTCATCTTTTAGCTTTTGACGTGCAAAGTCACAAAATCATCAAGGAAATTGATTGGATACTGCAGAATTGGGAAGTGCATACCGCATGATCACTCATTGCAACACTGTTGACAGTACATCCAATATGATCTAAGGTTTGAAGCCTAGGTGGTTGAATGTGTAAGCTAAATAAACTGACAGAAGCTGGAGTAACTGCAAAGAGTTGAAGGGCTTGACCCTCTACCCTGAAACCCATACCAGTGACAGAAGAATAGTTTTCCACCTGAAGTTTAAAACGGGTGATGCGCTCTCTAGCAATATCACCTTTAATGCAGTAAATGCAGCCATTATCTAGGCCAATGGCAATTAACAGAATTGGAGGAGCCTCCTCGAGAACTAAAAAAGATGTGATCTGCGTAAAGAAGTTTATGAAGAGTTTCAAGAAAACAAGGCAGATAAGAAATAGATAGAATATATGCATCAAGAAAGAAATAGATAGAATATATGCATCAAGAAAGAAATACCTTAGCCTCTGGGAACTGGTTTGTGAAGATTCGCAGTATTCCAATACAATTAGGGCTAACTGAGCTTGACCCTTCTTCCTGCATCTTATCTAGATCAAACACCTTGATGCACAGGGCAGATTGTTGAGGAGACATCTGATCATCTTTTCCAACAGTTACAAGAAAGTTTCTTTGCTGGTTGATCAAAAACACCAGAGTAAGCATCAATTTCAAGTCTGTGACTGTTTCCTTTTTTTTTTTTAAGAATCGTAGGACTCTTTCTTATTGATAAATCAGATCAGAATAAATTCCTCTTACCATCCATTCTTATCCTAAATTGTCGAAGGGGAGGAGATAGTGTTTGGAACTTCGATTCATCCACTGCATAACTCGTCTTGAAATGACAATGGAAATCAATGTTTTACACTACACTAGGGGCGGAGGCAATTAAAGAAGACCTAACCTTGAGCTGCTGAAGGAAGAGAACAGAGGAGGAGTGAGCTTGGAATCCGTAATTAAACTTGAGGCTGCGGTCCAGCAAATTCACGGTGCCGTCATCACAACCGATCACCAGCTTCCCCCTGCCGCTGGAGCTGCACCCTATCCTGCCCTGAACATCCTCCGGTATTGCGCTCTTCCCACCCAATTTCTCCTCGAAAAATTCGAATTTTCTCCACTGATACATCCTGCTCTGCTCCGATCGAAGGCCAATCGAGATCCTGCTAGAGAAGGTGGAAGTAGAACCTCGAAGCGCAGGGACATGATGACAGTTTCAGTCCTGGAAACGACATCGTTTCATAAATCCGGGTCTGGCCTGCACGAACAGTACCAGCCGGGATCTTTGTGATACTCTAAATATCCAAATCAACCTTATTCCAAATCGAACCGTGTTATTCGAATCCGGTCTGGGTTTTCTATTGCGGACCAGGAAACCGGTCAGGGACCCGGACCCATATCCAACCAGGTTTTGCCATGCCTACTCAGAACGTAGACTCCAGCAGCACTAACAAATACATTATAAGTTTACAATGACTAACTTTCACAAGAATATTGGTAATATGCCATAGTACAGTGAACAATCATAGTAAATTAGACAGATACATCATATGTTTCCTGGCATGTTAGGTATAGATAGACAGATACTCCTACACTTGCATACATCACACCTGACATTAACATTATTCACTCCCTATCGTCGTAAAGGCACATCTTCACCTACAGCTGAGATGTCCTAGTCAATTAATTGCATATGTGGAATGTGATGCTCCCAACAGCATAGAAGCCAAGTGGAAGCCATAATCGGAAGAGCTACTAACTCTAGCTCTGGATAGCCGCTGCTGTGTTCAGGACCTGTTCCTGCTCATTTGATCTCTTACCGACCTTGTTGATACATGCCCCTTCACTTTCTTCTGGTTTTGCAGTCAACTGGCTGCTTGGTTGCCATACGGTTAGCATATTCCGTGGACCTGAATCAGAGGGATCATCTTTCTCTCCTTGGGATTTGCAGTGGGGTAGTGGCTCATCCTTCTTTTGCATATTTGATTTACTCTCATGCTCTGGGGTGGTGCTTCCGGTGGCATCCTGTTTATTTTCAGACTTGTTATTTTGATGCTCTGCTAAATGATTAAGGCGGACAGAGCTGTCTTGTCTCTCAGCCGCATCGGCACACATTGCTTGGCATTCTTCAGATTTTGTTCTTGCTTCATCATCGCCCCGTGCAACTGCTGCACCATCAGCTCCAGCTGAGTTACGAGTCACGATCCTTACAGCAGGCATATTATGATCGTGCTGACCTTCGTAAGTGGTCATGACCACTTTTGGGTCATGAGATGTCCTCTCTACATGTTTCTTAACTGGACAACCTGGGCTTGAACACCTGTAGTAGCTCCTGCATTATGGGGCACAGTGGTGCTGGTCAAATTTAAAAGCTAAACCAAAACACAAACAGAAATAATGGGAGTGACTTGTGCAGCCTAGAACCTAGATTAAGTTTGAGAAGAGTCCCCATACTTAAAAATGACGTCTTGAAACCAAATGACAGTTTTTCCCCCTCTTCATTAGTGGTTTGGATCATATAACCTTAATGACAAAGCTGAGGTCTCCAAACAAATAAAATTCTAACCCGAAATCCTACATCAATCAGGAAACTTATTTTAGGTTGCACCATAATAGCATTAGAACATAAAACAACCTTGGATTTGGGTTTCCTTTCACGAGTTTCTGCCCATATTTACGCCAGCGATAGCCATCATTAACACTATCTACTTCGCTCATAGTCTGAATGATAAGACGTGCTTCACCAGTTGCCTTATTCACGGAAGCTGCATCAGCACCGTGATTCTCCTTCTTCCTGTTGAGATGGTAAGATGTTAAAGGATAACCATCTACACAAGGCAAATGGCACATCAGAAAACCGAGAACTTACTTTCTTTTCGAGCTATGATCATCATCATTGTCGAACTCAGCCCTTGACCTACTTGTTGGTGACATGTCTTTCATCTTTACATCATTACTTGCTGTAACAACTAGGGATAGACATGTATTCGTTGTCATGACTTGCTGACATGTTTGGGCTCTAATCTCTGACGGTTTTCCTAAATAACCAAGTCAAATAAATATCCGTCTTTCCCAAGTAAAGGAACAGCGGATGAAAACTAAAAGTATAGGGCTCTCTTACCCTCTATAACTGTTGGAGATGCCTTTTCTGGTTTTGGTTCAACAATGGATGCCACAATCCCAATGGCTACTGGAACCTTCACGTGAGGTTTTGGATGGTCATGCTGTCCAAAGTAGACAGTATCAATAATTTGCCCTTTCAATGATCGTTCCACCTGCTTCTTGACAAGGCAATTAGGGTGAGTGCATTTGTAATAGCTCCGTATGAATTCATTTCCCTTCACATTTTTCTGCCCATACTTTCTCCAGTTATACCCATCCACAGATGCTTTCTCAGCTTTTCCAGAAGGAACACTTCCTCCTTGACCAGTTGGTAGAGAGGGGGGCTGCCTCAGGGAGGATAACAATGTCCTTTCAGGAGTCACACTGGCATTCTTTCCTTCCTGCACCAGTTGCACCAGAGAGGAATATCTATCAGACACCTCGGACATTTCTGGAGGTGAAGCAGAAGGATTAGCTCCTTCATGGTCAGCTTGAGGTATAAGGGCTTGATTATCAGGATTCATCTGCTTAGTTTCATTTTGAGGACCTTCCTCTGTTGAACCCTCTGCAGGGGTGACAATCACAGATTGTGAAGTTGAAGCAGAACCGGATGAGCTCTCCTCATTGCAGGGAGACATACTAATAATATAACACGTTGCAAGAAAATATATTCCCAGGAAGAAAAATGATGAGTGTGGATCAGGACCACTTCCACTAGGTTATTTAGCCCAAGAAAACCAGCTGCAAAAGATATACAAGTCAAACAGAAGAATGAGCAGTATAGTGAACCATCCTTCATTCAAAGTTAAATATGCAGTTATGAGCGAATAAATTCGCGGTATCTAATCAAGCTCCACAATACTTCCCAAATAAACATGGAAGTGCAAAGATCTATAAAAAAACCAGCTATGGTAGAATAAGGAATGAAATAGAAATAGTGGATCAACAAGATAATACAGAAACTACCGGGAAAAATTACATAACCTATTAATATTTTTCCAGAAAGGCAACACATGTTCTTTCATTCCTCAAAAAAGTTCTTTCAACTAGCAACTTTTCAAGGCTTTAGCTTAATTTCGTTTGTATGAGCTCAGGCGCTAAAAAATACTACGACAATAGCATACTTATTTTTTCCCCAAAGGATAAATTTGAAAAAGTCAGAAATTCTCCCAATCACTAGCTTGGAAGAAGTCAATTTACTGTACGTCAGCTAGCAGGGAATAAATTCGCCAAAACTGGAATACTTTACTCCTCCTCAATCAAAACTACTAAAATTCAGCTTAGTTCGCCGGGAATGGCCACATTTCCTCGTGTCGGAGAATCTAAGAGTTGAAAATTGACAGTACAGAAGCAACCTAAAGTGTGAAAAACGAGAAATTGAGGCAAATGACCTTCGATTTCAGCTCCTGAGCACTCAAGAGTCAAAAGGCTGGAAAATCCAAAATTGGGCTCAAATCCCGTAGAAACTAGCTGATAGGGTGAATTCATGGTCATTGTGAATCCAGTAAGGCATCAAAGAGCTCAGAATGATACTGGAAGTTAGAAGAAAGGAAATAATTATGCTTGACAAAAAGAAATTGAAGCTTAACAGCCCAAACCTTCACTTCCAGCCGGAGAGATGAAGTACCCAAAATCTATCCGTCAATTCCTTCAGGTTCGCGCGAAACCATGGAAGAGTCGAAGGAGTAACAGCTTGAGATCACTCCAAGCTGATTTCGAAGAGTAGGACTGGAGAGCTCTATGTGGTCTCCAAGTCTAATCCGTATGTATCTGGAGAAAAATGGATGAGAGAGATGCTGAGAGAAATGTTATGCTGTTGCGCGGTACACTAAAGCATCAGTGAGCTCAAAATTTATCATAGGGCTTTGACATGGGACCCATGGAAATATTATTTCACACGAGGGCATTTTGGGTATTCCAGTTGAATCTATGTAGGATGGGATTGGCTAAAATAAAATAGTCTGAAATTCTGTGCATTTAATGATCCCGATGCTGGTGCGAGCCATGATGATGACCCTTAGGAGCCATGTGGCCGTGGTGGCCAAGCCAACAAAGGTCATAACCCAGGCCTATGTGAGTCTCCCACCATGTAGGTTGAGCCTTTTCTCAACTAGGGTCATTATTATTTTGTTCTAATAATAATGAAGTTATAAAATTTATAATAATATTAAATATATGAGCATTTATATAATAAAATTAATTGATTTTATATTAGTAACAATTTTTTTTTAATATGAACAATGGTTGGACCAACATTTTGTTGGGGAATGCATATGCATATCAGGTTGACCCAAGTTCATTTCTTCCAACCACATCCCAACATCATAGCAATGGACAGTTCAACTACAAAAGCACTTTGCATCCAACTTTCAACCAAAATAACAACATGACCCAACATAATAGTGTATATATATATATATACACTATCAACACTTATTTAAGTCATTAAATATGTGATATAAGTTATTCAATTCACTTATTTAACTTATTTCATATAACATATATTGCTAAATATTTTTTGAATATTTTGTTTATTTAGTAAATTACTTAAATACTATTTAATTTGAGCTAATTATATTTACCATGTTGTCAATATTTTCCATAAATTTTAAATCCTTAATACATTTTTATTTAATTAATTTATTTAAATTTAACTAAGTATTATATTCACTAAGTAATTTATTAAAAATATTTTAATTTATATCAAACATATTTTATAGTTAAAATGAAGATTATAGAGTTAATAAGATTTTATATAAAGTTATAAACACCTCTTATTATTTATATTTCATCAATTATTTAAAACTAAAAAAAATATTTATTAGTGTAAATGTGAGTTTATTAAATCTCATATAACATATATTATAATTTATATTCAACATTATATTTATTTAGTAAAAACTTAAAAGATACATTACAAAAATATAATATATATAATAAATAATTAGTTAAAAGAAAATTAATATTTTCTCCTTATGTACTTTATGATCAAACCCTACAATTATTAATTTAAACAAAAAAATATAGAGAAATTAAAGACTAATTGGTCAAACATTAAAGAGATGAAGCAACCATAAGCTCATCATCCCACCTCATTTGATCCATTTTTAACTTTCCTTTTCCTACCCTTTTTTTGTGTGTGCATTATATTATTCATGAGAACTAGCATTATAAATCCCATATTGGATAAATAAGAAAAATATTAAATATTATTAGGTTACAAAAGAGTCGCACGGACGTAGATAGTTCATCTCGTTCTGCAGCTCTTACTGCACCTCAGTAGGCCTACGTGGTTATCGTTTTCACATACAAAGTTAGAAACATATAACCTAAACTGACCCAATTATATTTCTGTGGGCGTGTAAAACTTTCAAATCTATACTTCAAAGGCCATACCAGAAGGATAGTTAACTAAAGGAGGAGGAGATGGAGTTTAGAAGCTTTCGGGTGCTGGTGGGTATGGATTGCCAGTCTCCGGGGCCGTGTTTCTGAATGTAAGAGACCAGCAAGATGTCTTCTTCGGGAGTCCATGGTCCTTTCTTCAGGGAGATCTCCCCATATATTCTTTCCCCCAGCAACCTGATCTAGTTTTAGTTTGGAGGTGAGAGCTTTTCAGGGAAGACAGCAAGGGTCTCCGTCTTAATATGAGAGATAGAAGGGATTCCCTGAGTATGTATACACAGAAAAGTCCAAGAAGAAGAAGATGATGAAGTGGAAGAAGATGAGTTGGAATCTTCCAGATGCTGAGTTCATTATTGTCCTAGGTTAGAGAGGGAAATTGAGAGTGGTGACTAATATCTCAAAAGAGTCAGCATTTACTACTAACTTTAATGTTTGAATATTATTAATAAAAGTTAAAAATATTATTCTAAATTTAATAAAATAAATAAGTATTATGAATTTATAATTTTAAAAATATTAAAATATTTACAAGTAATTATATATAATAAAGTATATTTTAATATATTATTAAAGTGAGTGAATTCGCACTAGTGCCAACCTATATAGTAAACCGGACTAGAATAAATATTGAAAAAATACACAATACAACTAAAGTGAACTAAACCGGTTAATAGGGTTCATTAATTTTACTCGTCAGAATTCTAATAGGAGAAAAATTAAGGTCTTTGAGAGTAGTTTTATGCTGTTGTTGGGTGTATTAGAGCGTAGGTGAGTTTAATTAATTCAAAGGTCATTTTGGGTATTTGAAATAGTTTTACATCTATTAGTTGATATTGATTAAAATTGGAATTTTGTTTAAATTACAACTTTCACCCAAAATAACAATATGATCTAACATAATAGTCCCATATCTGAGGAAACTTTGATTTTTTTTCCTTCAGTATAATTAAAGTAATCCATCTCAGAATAATTAATTTTGTTGAAAAGTAGATTCACTAGGAAAAAAGGCTGAAATTCTGTGTAAGACACAATATGAATAGAGATTCCTATAGTGCGGTTTAAAGCCTCTGGTCAGTCCCATTTAACGGAACCTCTGATCAACATTCAACAAGATATACCCATTTGAGCCATTTTTTAGTATATCTCTATAGTATTCTTGAGAAATAATATCATAAATCCCATATTAGATATATCAGAAGAATATTAAATATTATTGGGTTATAAAGTAAAGAAAGAAAAGCAAAAGGAGTCCAACTCAATTGGTCAGGCAGATGGGATCAAAGAACAACGCAACAAGATCTCAAACAAGAACATCATAGCCTCACCCGAGATTAAGAATCGATCAAGAGATTAAGAAAGATGTCAAAATTCAACGGCCCATAAAAGCAAGAAGAGGAACATGGAAACGAGACAGAATTTTGAAGTTTTAACTCACCCAGAGAACAGAAATGCAGTCAAACCTTGTACCGTACCCGGCAAGACATCTTTACATGAGAATTACTACTTTTGACCATTTTTACCATTCGAGGTTAATTGCATTAAATTTACATTATTGGATAATATTGAGGTTGGGTAGTGAGAATATGTATATGCTTACTTGAAGGGACTGTGTAGAACTGTAATAATAGTAATACTGAGAGAATATGTATATGCTTACTTGAAGGGACTGTGTAGAACTGTAATAATAGTAATACTGAGAGACGTGCGTAGAACAAAAGGGTGATTTGATGAGCGGAGGTCATCTTTTGTGTCCCTTGCAAACCAAAGGTCTACTAAGTGTGGTTCAAACTCTCCACTCTCTGTGCATCAATGGAATCAATTCATTCACCTCCACAATTTCCCATAATCATTACTCAAATCAGAGAAGAAACATAAAAGAGGAAGAAAGAGTGAAGTTCAAGTCTCTTCAGATTCGCCCAGTAGTCTTTGCCTATGGCATCACATCTTCCTCCTTCCTCCTCACCTTTTAAAGCTTTTGCTTGTCAATCAGCTTCACCATTTGATAAATGGCCGTAATAGACAATAAATTATTACCAAGAGACCACAACCGGCATTATCGTACACGGTTTCCTTCCTTTTCATCTCTAGATTGATGGTGTCTCTTGTTCATGAATCGAACGGACCACTGCCTGAGAATTAGGTTTCTCTGCTAGGGTTTCGGGTTTTCCTACTTCCTCTGCGGCCAATCCTCTGCGCTTGATAGACTATGGAAGCTGAAATCTGTGAATGTTTTACGACTGATTGAGCGGATTGGGTTCTCTCGAAGCGGTTTTAAGTTCCGCGGGACTAGGAACCATTCTGAAGCTTTAGACGATTGTGGAAATGGGCGAGGAATTGCTCACTGCCCTATCCATTGATAATCATCCCCGTCCTTGGACGTTATTGTCGATGGATTCTTGTCTGGTTTCTCGGGATGAAATGGAGCATCAGCTGCTCAGACCGATTCTCCTCTCTCAGCCACCAGATATTAATCTTCCCCTAGCTTCTGACCAAATTGGCCCTTCTCTGGATTCGTGGAATTTGGACCCCTTGGTCGCCTTAGATGTTGGGCTTTCGCATCAGGGTAACGATGGGGATACCTACAATAACCTGCCCAAGACGCGGCGTAAGTGCACGAAGAGATTGGATAGTGATTGGGGAGCTTGGTTTTTCTTCTGCTCCTCAATGGTTCAAGTCTGTAACTGTCTAATCGTCCATCAAGTCATCCTAATGGTGCTGCATTAGATCTATCGCCTGTTGGAAGTAACAAGAGGAGAAAGGAAATGTATGGGGCAGGGAGTGAGGAAGACAGTTACTTGCTAATGAATCAACATAACCGTAGGCTTCAAGAGTCCGAGTTAACTGAGCTTCCCTGGTCGAATGATCTCAGTGGAGTGATGAAGAATGTATATGGCCCTGTAACTGCAGCAAAGACAATATACGAGGACGAGCAAGGGTACTTGATTATCATAAGTTTACCCTTGTCCGATCTCAAGAGGGTGAAGGTAACTTTGGTGGAACAATCTCACTCGTGGGGTTTGTAAAGATCTCCTCAGTGACCACTGCTTGCATGCCATTCATCACTAGCCATGGCTACAAGACCATCCCGGCCATCCTAAATTTGGTCAGCGTGATCCGGGTAGAAGTCCTCTTAAGCCAACTGGTTCATAGTTGTAGTCTGTGATCAACTACTGCCTGTCTTGAAATGTAATTATTGAATTATTGTCTATTAGGCCGTATGGGAGCTGATTCCAAGGACTAATGAGACTGGTGGTGACAATTGGATCCACCGGGTCGGAATCATATAGACCCGGACGGATCCGGAGTCCTTGAGTTGACACGGGTCCTGACCCACAGTGCCATTTTTTACAGAATATAAATAGAGATTCCTATAGTGCTATTTTATACAGAACCGCACTGATTCTGAAATTCAGTAGATCTCCATAGTATTCTTATTCTTGAGAACTAATATTATAAAAATCCCATATTGGATAAATCAGAAGAATATTAAATATTATTGAGTTATAAAGCAAAGAAGGAAAAGCAAAAGGAGTCCAACTCAATTGACGCAGCAAGATCACAAACAAGAACATCATAGCCTCACCCGAGATTAAGAATCGATCAAGAGATTAAGAAAGATGTCGAAATTCAACTACTCATAAAAGCAAGAAGAGGAACATGGACCCATAAAGAGCCTCACCCGAGATTAAATACGTTCTTCTTTTGGATAAGAGGCTGGCATGCAGAAATTGAGGAGGAAACACGCATACCCATACATATAAAATAAGCAATTCCTTGCCGAAATTAAGGGTCATCATGAGAGTATGTTCTTGTACTGTTTTGTTTCTCGAAGAAATTTGGCCCAATGTCACCATCTCCGCACTGGCCTGGTTGATTTTATTGCCAGTTACCGTATGGTATTTACATGGGATGGCCTGAGTGGACGGGGCGGATCTCCGGGGAAATAAGATGTTTGATTTTCCGGGTCTCCCATGAACTACTTTAGAGTCATTTTAATAATGAAATAAAGGTAGCGTAGATCATCATCAAGTAAAGTAAAGTTCATATATTCTAACAATTATAGTCTAGTGCAGACCAGTTCATCCAATTTCATATATTGTGGTGTGTCCTTGCAACACAGAAGAGATCAATGATCATTCCACTTTTTATTGATTCTTTTTCTTCTCTCTCTCTACCTCATCCTCTTTTCCTCCTCTCGCCCTTCCTCCCACCTCACCAGTTGAGGAAACCATGGACTTGGGTCTCGAGCCACCAGCGAAGAGGCCGAGGAGGAGCTTCTTCGATCCCGACGAGGATCTGCTGGATCGACGAACCTTGTCCGCCATGGAGAGCCTGCCGAGGGAGATCGTCCTCGACATACTCTCCCGCCTCCCCGTCACATCCCTCGTCTGCTTCAGTCTCGTCTCCCGTTCATGGCGGAAATTGGCCCATGACCCCTTGCTCCCCGACGCCCAGCTCCGGCGATCGGCCAGCTCCCACCCCTTCCTGCTCTTCCACTGCGACTTTCCCATCCGAAACAACCTCTACTTTGTCGAATTGTCGGCCGCCCACTCGAGGAGAAGCGGCGGCGTCTCCTCCCTCAGGGAATTCCACCCGCCGTTCTGGAAGAGCATGTCGGAGTTCGAGGTGGTCGGGTCCTGCAATGGAATCCTCTGCCTGGCGGATTTCCTCTACATGGATTCCATGTACCTGTACAACCCATTCACCGGGGACCACCGGTTGCTTCCCCCGCCCAAGCAGTACGCTAACCACGAGGCGGCGTTCGGCTTCGGGGTTGACCCAAAGTCCGGCCAGTACAAGGTGGTTAAGGTTGTCTACTACGCCAAGTCAACGACCGCCGCCCCGAGGGTCCGGCGGAACGCGTATCAGCTCTCCGACGTGCAGGTCCTCACGGTCGGCGGATGCGGTTGGAGGAGCCTCGGGAAGGCGCCGTACCAGATCGGGGGACGGCTCTCGGAGGCCGTGGTCGACGGGAAGCTCCACTGGACGACGAAGCCGAGGAGGTACCGTCCGGCCCGGCCGCTGGTGTCGTTCGACCTGTCGGAGGAGCGGTTCGGGGAGGTTCCGATCCCGGAGACGGCACCGCTGAACTGGTGCAACTGCCAGCTCATGGTCCTGGGGGGTTCGCTGTCGGCCATCGTGTACTGCCACCACCGGAGGATGGAGATCTGGGTGATGAGAGTGTACGGGGAGAGGGATTCGTGGACCAAGAAATTCCACATAGGCGCTCACGTCCCCAAGTCCCTGAGGCAGCACAACCTCAACCTCCCCGCGAAGCTCTGCCGGAGACTCGCCGGCGCCCGCGTCAGGGCCCTGTGCGAGCTGGAAGACACCGGGGAGATACTACTGGAGTACAGGGCCAGGGCCCTGGTGGCTTACGACCCTAAAAAGGGCAAGTTCAGGGACGTCCTCTTCAAGGCCACCCCCAGTTGGTTCCAGACTTTCGTCCACATAGGCACCCTCAGTTGGGTCGAACAGACTGGCCATGGCTTGTGGGGCGACTGACCATAACCGCCCACCCGCCACCACACCAGAAGACATTTATCTCTCTTGTAAAAGGATTCGATTGGATACTAAGCCATGTACATACATATATAGTCATTCATGATACTGCGATAGTTGCTGGCTTTGCTTAGATGGCATGCTAATCTGTTGTTCATGAAACTTCAAAGTGCATTAATTCATTGGCTGTGTTAGGAGGACCAGAGAAGATGGTTCAGATCAGTGTCCCAAGTTCAGGAGGGGATGGGAGACAGTGGTGACTGCCCAAAAGAGAAACTGAACATAATGATATGAGAAGAATAAAGGTAAGACAGTACTGGTACTATGTATGTCACAGTCGCTCTTCCTTTGGAGCAAAGGAAAAAAGACAGCAGTAAGACAGACAAGTCCATGAATTTCTGCGTGGCACTTAATTTCGGATTATTGTCTGGTTTATTGGTTTCCATGCTTGCATTACTATGTAGGTGGCAATCTTTCTGGACCCAACTGTGAACTAGTCGGCCCAACTGGAAACGGGACCTGTTTTCAGGCTTCAATTGGAAGCAAATTTTTATTTTTATTTAAATTTTAATTTTAAAATGGATCCTATGTCAGACCAGTTAATTAAAATAAAAACGGACGCTTCTATTATTATGCGGCCACCACTCTGAGTTTCTGCTACCACCGACGAGTCTACCGCTCTGGTCCACTCACATCACAGGTCACCGTCTTCGCCTCCTGTCCTCCTCTCAAGGTTAGCTTCCAATGCTGACTTCATGCACCACTGCAATCTGCACTGCTTGCTGTTTTCTTCATGCTCTTGTAATTTCGTCTTCTTTCTTAGCTGTGGTTAATGCTTTTGCTCTTGATTGGTTCTCCTCGGCGAGCTGATCTAGATCTGTACACTTTCCCTCTGCTCTTTTCCGGAATGTGCTATTGAGAATTCAGTACAGTGGGCGGTGGTGGTAAAATAAAGTTAATAGAAGACGAAACAACCCCCTTTTCAGCTGTTTCCGTTACGTCTGACTCGTCTTAATAGGAGCGTTTGGCGGTCTCTACTTGTCGCCTTCCGCATTTTGTTCTCCGTGGGAGATTAGATCTGTTCGTTGCTTCGTTGGGGGTTTCTTATGTGTTCCTTCTAGATTAGTTCTATTCAAGTGCTTGAACAAGATCTGCGTTCTAGTCCATCCTCTTATTAACAGAAAAGATCCGGACTTCTGTGTGTCTGTGATTACTCGGATTTCTGTGTTTTCTTGAGCTATTTTCTAACTGACGGGGGATTTTTAGGGACTGTATCTCAGCCATGAAGTTTCCTTGTGTGGCGATGGAGTTTCCTGCAGCTGTCGTGATTAGTGCTGTTATTGTTATGCTGGTGTCTCCTTCATCAGTGAATGCTCAAAGGTCCCCCCCATCCCCGGCTGCGGTCCCTACGCCAGCCCCAGCTCCGGCTCCTGGCCCAGACCACGCCAATCTCACCGAGCTCCTCACATATGCCGGCCCATTCCACACATTCCTGAACTATCTCCAGTCCACCAAGGTCATCTCCACCTTCCAGGACCGTGCCAACAACTCGGTTGATGGGATCACCATCTTCGTGCCCAAGGACCAGGCCTTCTCATCCCTAAAGTCACCGTCCCTCTCGAACCTCACACAGGACCAGCTAAAGTCCCTTTGCCTCTTCCATGCCCTTCCCCGCTACTACTCCCTGGCTGACTTCAAGAATTTGAGCCAGACGAGCCCGGTAGCGACACTAGCAGGGGGGCAGTATACCCTGAACTTCACTGATGTTTCTGGGACAGTACACATTAATTCTGGGTGGTCCGACACCAAGGTTAGCAGCAGCGTCCACTCGACTGACCCTGTTGCTCTATACCAAGTAGATAAAGTCCTCCTCCCCATAGCCATCTTTGGGACCGACATTCCACCTGCTGCTGCTCCTGCTCCGGCTCCAGTCACTGAGACTAGCCCACCAGCAGCTGATGTGCCCTCTTCGGTTGCCGACAATGGACTAGCCCCAACTTCTACCAAGCCTAACTCTTCTTGCAGGATCTCCCGTATTGGTGCTTGGGGTGCCTTCCTGCTGGCTGCTTCCACTGCGCTGGCGTTTTCATTGTAGGCAGAGACCTCGGAACTTTCTGAGATTGAGGATGGATTCATTTATTTGTCAGTTTGTTCAATTTATTAGTCTTTTTTGCATTCGACACTGGCTTGGCTTTCATTCCTACTCTGTTGTTCATGAAACGGTGGATGGTGTGCTATTCATGTTGCGAGGACAGCGATTCATGGTGCAGTTATCATTTTGAGTTGATTGATTCTCGAATATCTTCAGCTATGCTACAATGTTTGAAGTTTCTCATTCTGAATTCTACAAGCCCATAGAGATCAGACTCAACAATGTGGGGTGGCTAATGCATGATTACTCATTTCCTGCCACATGGTTTTCTTCTACCATGGTCCCCCTCCACAAGGAGGTAGGTGGCAGTGTCCCTATGTTTAAGAAAAAAGGAAGAGAAATCAAATTAGAGTTAGAAAAGTGAAAAAGGAGAATGACTGTGCTGACACCTTCAGCCAGCACATACCTTTTATACTTTAAATTATATATCTTTGATTTTTTTTTATTAAAAAATATTTTTATTAATTTATCTTTAATTTAGAGGAAAATAAAAAATGAAAAAAATATTATTTCTTGAAATTAAATAATTATTAATGCAATGACTGAGATGGAAAGAAAAAAAAAAAGAAACTACGCTTTTATCTCCTCCCTCTCCTTCCTCGGCATTCCTACTCATCCAACAGTTATCTCTCTTCCTTTTACACAATTCCAAGCCAGGCACCTGTGGAATAACGACGACTAGGCGACTTTCTTCTTACTTCGTAATTTCGGAACATAGCCGTGGCCTGTCCGTGCCGGCGGTATCTATCTGATGCGTCTGGCATTGCACATTTCAGCGACTCCCGGATTGTTACTGTCATGATTGATCTGCATCTAGTTTCTGGTTGAGAGAATTGCACGAAAATATGGAGAAAGAGAGCATAGATTCTCATCAGCTAAGGAAGAGGAACTAATTTTTTTTTTGTTTTTCGGTCTTGATCCACTTCAGGGTCGAACAATCAGGAAGGTAATCAATCTTCCGTGAACAGGCATGTGCGAGTGGAAATGACTTGTGGCTAAAGATTTGAATTAATTACTGTACTTGATGTTGCTTTAAGGAGTGTTTTTGGTATCTTCTTCATTCTTGTAGCAATTCATTTGGTTTTTACATGTATGTACGTGTGTGTATCTTATTCATGTTCTTGTTCCTTTGCAGACGGTGGGTCGGGATTTGTTTTCCCTTCGAATAAAGCCCTAATATGGCTGGTTTTGTTGGTGTACTTGTTTCTGATCCATGGCTTCAGAGTCAATTCACTCAAGTGGAGCTCCGGACCCTCAAATCTAGAGTAAGTCATTCGTTGTTTCTGTTAGTTATTGTATTTCTCAGAAATAATTTGTTGTGATTTTGGGTCGTTCGCATGAGGTGATTTATCTTTGGTTCTTTTAGTTCATATCCAAGAAGAATGAAGCTGGTCGAGTAACTGCGGGAGATCTGCCTCCTATTTTTGCAAAACTGAAAGCCTTCAGCGAAATGTTCACCGAGGACGAGATTAAGGCCAATATGCAGGAATCAAACACCATTATGGAAGATGAAGTTGATTTTGAGGCTTTCCTCCGGGTTAGTCTGAGGAAGAACCTGACCATTTGCTTGTGTGTTATAGTTCATTCGAGTTTGAGTTGTGTTTACGATCATCTTTCCTGCAGGCTTTTCTGGATCTGCAAGCTCGAGCAACTACAATATCCGGTGGTTCAAAATCTTCTTTTCTCAAAGCTACCTCAACAACCTTCCAGCACACGATAAACGTATCAGAGAAATCCTCATACGTTGCTCACATCAACAGCTACCTGGCTGAAGATCCATTTTTGAAGGATTTTCTTCCCATTGATCCTTCAACAAATGCCCTATTTGATCTCGTGAAAGATGGAGTTCTCTTGTGGTAGACATTTCTTATAAATATCCTATGGATAATATCTCTGTGGCTGAGGCTTTAAAGCATGCTTTCTGAAGCCTTTGGCATTCCCTGCAGTAAACTCATTAATATTGCTGTCCCGGGCACTATAGATGAGCGTGCTATCAACACAAAGCGTGTTTTGAATCCGTGGGAAAGGAATGAGAATCACACTCTTTGCCTCAACTCTGCCAAAGCTATAGGGTGTACGGTAGTTAATATTGGTACACAAGATTTGGTTGAAGCCAGAGTAAGTTGAACTGAATTATTTTTATATAGTGCCCCCTTTGCTGATGCTCCATTGACTTGGGATTTATTATTATGCATCTCTCTTGGACAGCCGCATCTCGTGCTTGGTTTGATCTCTCAAATAATCAAGGTACTTATGTTCTATCCTTTCAGCATAGCTTGAACAGTTGTTACTGTTCCAAAATGGTATGCAAAATCTTTGTCATGCTGGATTTTCTAATGAATGTTCTTAATGATGGCGTTATCAGATTCAACTATTGGCTGATCTTGACTTAAAGAAGACTCCTCAACTTGTGGAATTGGTTGATGACAGCAAGGTGATGGCATGCATGTTTTGTTGTCCTTATTGTTAACTAACATACGGGCATGGGCCATGTGACTGTTCATTTTTACTGGAAAAGTTGAGAAAATAAATTTTTATTCTCACAATAGAAGTGCTGCAGGATGTAGAGGAGCTTATGGGCTTGCCGCCTGAGAAGATTTTGCTTAAATGGATGAATTTTCACTTGAAGAAAGCAGGGTACGAGAAACAGGTTACAAATTTTTCATCTGATGTAAAGGTAAGCAGGCCTTCCATAATTCCCCCTTAATTTACATCTTAAATATCATTTAATATTAGATGAAAATTTTCTGTGCAATTCCGAAATTTATTTTGTTATATATATCTGCCAGCCTGATATTCCTTTGACTTTGCTTGACTATCCGGATACTGCAATTTTACCTTTCAAGCAGGAGGTATCTCTGTGCTGAATAGATCTAATTATGCCTTTGCAGGATGGAGAGGCTTATGCTTACCTGCTTAGTGCTCTTGCCCCAGAACATGCCGCCCCGGGTATCCTAGATGTGAAGGATCCTAAGCAACGAGCAAACATGGTTCTTGAGCAAGCTGAGAAGTTGGATTGTAAACGATATCTAACAGCCAATGATATTGTTGAAGGTTCTCCAAATCTGAATCTTGCCTTTGTTGCCCAGATATTCCAGCACAGGTAAGGTGTTTACCCCTTTCGGTTGCTTTTTTTTTAACATATTCAGGTGCTACTTTTCAAACTGCTGTTTTTATGCATCCTTGTCATCTCTCCGAATTTTAATATAAGTATTCACCAGCTGACAGGAGCAACTCTTATTGCTGACATTAAACTTTGTAAATACCTTCAAGTGTTGCTTCATACTTGTGAGTATGTAATTCATGTATTTCTGAGACATGCATGCAAGAATTAGGAGAATAAATCAATAGAAAAAATATGAGCTCTGCATCTGATGGTTGAGCAACTGGTCTCATAAGGGGAGCCTCTGCCATGGACGTTGTAGCAGTGTATATTGAAATGATTATGTCACCGTTACTGGAATTTCAAATGTTTCCAGTTGTGTGGAATGGATGGCTTATCCCAAGCTGGAAAACATCAACATTTTTTTGACTTAAGGAAACATTAACAAAAGGAATACTCTTGCAGGAATGGGTTATCAGTAGATAGCAAAAAGATACCTATTGCTGAGATGATGACTGATGATACACAGACTTCTAGGGAAGAGCTGTGCTTCCGACTATGGATGAACAGTCTTGGTACTGCTACATATATAAATCATGTTTTCGAGGATGTGAGGACTGGGTAAGCTTATATCTTTATCCATAGATGATTCACTGTATGAACTTTCTCTGACGTTTAAATTATTCTAGATGGGTTCTGTTAGAGGTCCTCGACAAAACTGCACCAGGATCAGTTAATTGGAAGCATGCTACGAAACCCCCTATAAAGATGCCCTTCAGAAAAGTTGAGAACTGCAACCAAGTAATTAAAATTGGAAAGGAGCTAAAATTCTCCCTGGTGAATGTAGCTGGAAACGATATCGTTCAAGGGAATAAGAAGCTGATTCTTGGTAATTACTATTACCATCTTAAATCTTATTGTAAGTGTTTTGTATGACAACTTGGGGTCATAACTCTGCTCCTTTTCTACCTGCAGCATTTTTATGGCAATTGATGAGATTTACTATGCTCCAACTCCTGAAAAACTTGAGATCCCATGCCCAGGGTAAGGAGATTACAGATTCTGATATTCTGAACTGGGCGAACAACAAAGTGAAGAAGGCAGGTAGAACATCTCAAATGGAAAGCTTTAAGGTAAGCTAAGTAGAAACTAAGCTGTCAGAACATAAATCACTGTCCATGACATTTAATGATGCCAGTTCTCCCAACAGGATAAGAACCTCTCCAGTGGGATATTCTTTCTTGAGCTTCTGAGTGCTGTGGAATCTCGAGTCGTCAACTGGAGTCTTGTAACCAAAGGCGAAACTGGTATGTTTTTCTCAATAAAACGAGGATATAATATTTATCATGTCAACCAAAAATACAAATACGTAGTAAAAAAAAAAAGATTCATGTCAAAATTTTGTAATGACGTGCAGACGAGGAGAAGAAGCTCAATGCAACTTATATCATTAGTGTTGCTCGCAAGCTTGGGTGCTCCATATTCTTGTTGCCCGAGGACATAATAGAGGTAGGACATTCTGAACTGTTCTCTATGTCCACTCCACCTTCTCCAGGAGTCCTCTTGCGCTACAATTACTCGAATTTTGACGTCTTTGCAGGTAAACCAGAAGATGATTCTTACCCTAACGGCAAGCATCATGTACTGGAGCCTGCAGCAAGGAGGGGAATCGGAGACTGCCTCAGCCGAAGGTTCTGTTGATGGGGAAGATGAGAAAAAGGCTGAGTGATGAGATGAGGAATCTGCCACAAATCCCACTATACCTACATCTGGAGAATCGTCCCAAAGCATCGGAAACATGGAACCCTGATGGAGATTCAACACAACTCCTCTGCTGATGAGTCAGGGACTGAGTGGGTATATTTGCTGAGTTGATTTTTTGTAGCATACTATACTGCGGTTGTATGCCTTTGGGAGAAAAAGGGTTGTACATAGGGGATACAGAAGGAGATGCCAAACAACTGCTCGTAGCATAGTCTCTTGCTATGCATATATTGGTTACTCTTTCTCATCAAGAAGGAGATGCGCATTCATTGATGCACTAATAGTTTCTGCGACTTTCATAATGAGAAGAAAAAGAAGAAGGAATACCCTTTTGCTGTCATTTTCCTCTCTTCCATGGTCAAGAAAGTTCATAACTGATTTATGATGGTCAACAGATGTCATTATGTTATGTCAGATTCAATAACATTAAAAGCAACATAAATGTACACAACTATAGAAAAGTCAAAAGGGGTGCAAAATTATTTACCCACTCATCCCTGAGCGCAATGCAAGGCGTCTAGTTCTGAAAGCCATCTATTGACATTATTATTAGGCTTTCAACACCACTAAAGACCACACCACACGGTCTACAACACTCAAGATCCATATTGATTGATTAATATTGTATGGAAATGGGTCCAGCTTATGTGCATGATTTTTCCACATACGCATCTCTTTATGAACATTTTTTTCCCTTTTAAGATCACGTTCGCCATCTGACTACCTCTGCCACTGTCTTTTAATTATGCCAGATTCAGCACTGTAACACAAGCTGAAGAAAGAGGTCAACAGACGAGAAAAAGGAAAACCAGCGGGGCACCCAAAGTCTTATATTCACCATTACAAGCCTACACCCAGAAGCAAACATAATTCCTTGCTGCATATATACGTAACACACACCTCGACATATATATATATATATATATATATATATATATATATCTAGAGATAAAGAGAAAGCTCAGAGTAACCGATTAGGGGGGCATACGATAGGATAGGGCTCTTCTTTTTTTCCAGAAAGCAGGTGGTGAAGTGAAACATTGCACTAAATGTTAGCCAAAAGAAAGAAAGTAACAAAAGAGACTACGAAGCTTGAAGTATAAAATGCCTGGCTTTCCCATGTACGCCGCTTGGTGCTGAACTCAATAGATATTATACAGCGCTTGATTATCTCCCAACCCTGCAAACTCATTTGCAGTGGAAAGTTGAACCAATGTCGTTGATGAGCAAAAGTGATCCACGTACGACTTATTCGACTTGCACAGAAACCCTTGTAGTTGCTCCTATTCGTGGCCGTGGCCGCGGGCGCCGTTTTGTAGAGCTGACTTGACCCCTCGGCCCACTGGGGTCGTTGAGCACCCGCTCTTTTTCCTCTTCTTCATGACTGTTTTTCCCTTCCTGCAACACCAGGCTACGTTGTGAACGCACTCATATGTATAAAAACAGAAGAAGGGGAGAGGGAGAGCGTAGGACAGAGGTGAAGGGCGTTGCCAAGAAGATGATGACGAGGGTTTCCAGTTAATGTGTTGTTTTCAAAAGGGACTAATTATTTATAAACTATTCCTTGTCTTTAAGGCAGCCCAATTAATTTTCTTCAACTTGTTTTTTTCCTCTTACTCTCTCTCTCTATGAGGTGGGCCAACTTGGGGTGGTCTCTTCTGGTTGTCTTCCCCAACACAATGCAATGGTCATTGATTTCAGGTCCCTTTTCTTGAAATGACCACAAAACGACTCCCTCTACTACCCAGAGGATTTTACTTTCAAGGGTATCATCTTCTTATGAAACGTTGATGGCTTCTATTCTGCAGTGTGTGTAATGATGATCATGGCAGGGACCATACTGCCATAAGTGTTGACTTGGTGGGTTACTGCAAGTGGGGCTGTGGTGAGAAAATTAGTCAAGAACACACACCTGCATGTTAAGAATGGGGAGTCAGTAGACTTTGCTGGAGAAATAATGATTTCCATAGAGATCTGGAAAGCCCACATGATTCCCCCCAACAAGAAAATAGACACAGACACAATAGCCATGGAATACTGTATTTTGACCGGCAAGAGAGAGATAGAGAGGCTGATGTCCACATTTCGGCGCACTTCCTTTACAATGGCGACCCACTAGAAGCAGACAGAGACGGATCCTATTCCCTCCTGAAGAATTCAGAAAGGAGCTCTACGGAAGTGGTGCACCTGAGTGCGTCTGTGAACCAATAGGGGAGGTACACATCAGATCCAATAATAAATTTCCTAATAATAAATTTCCTCTAAATTATCCAATGCTAGGAATCCACTTGTCGAGCGCACAGGCTCCTTCTAGAAGTCATTGACGATCGTTGGTACTTGTCGTCTAACAAGGGGAAAAGAAAACCCAAACGAACATTACCAAATAAAAAAATAAAATCCCTAGATTCCCAAATTACTTTTCCAGAACTCTGCAGAGAGAGATCATCAGCGAAGGAGGATGTCGCAGCCGCGGGAGGAAGAGAAGAAGCAGAACGATCAGTCCGCTCACATCGACCTCAAAGTCAAAGGACAGGTTCAGTGTTTTCTCTTGCCAAGTTTCTATCCATTTTTGTTCTTCTCTACTGCATAGTCGGTCCCACTGCAGGTGAGGTGAGTTGTTTGTCCCTTTCTTCTAAGCGCATGTTCAGATTCATTGCTGTCATTGGTATGTTATACGATCTCTGCATTCATCATTTTTCTGTCACATTTTGTGGTCGGATGTTACGCCCTGTCAATAAGTTGGGAATTCTGTAGTCCCCCAGCATAGGAACATATTTTCTAACTGAAGGATATGCACTAAAATGCTCTGATATTTCTTAATTTGTCTCCCCTGGAAAATTTTCTTGTGATTGAGATCTTGAGAATAGGGTTGTCCGTGAGACACGCTTGTGACCAACATGATTCATCGCTTTAAGAACGAGAAAATTCTGGCATAGGGGACGCGGATGGCTTTACTGACGCGGATGCTCTCAGATTGTAGAATATTTTTTAAAATAGGGGAAACTCTCTTGCTGTTTATTTCATTAGTTGCTCATTTTACACGTGGTTTTAGCCAGCTAACATTCAAGTATATATCACTTGCAATTCATCTTCTGATGGCAGTTGAGTATAATCCACCAGATACTCTATGTTCTTGTTTTCGTTCTTCCTGTCCTGTCTCCATGTTGATACTTGGTTCCATTATGTCTGCTCAAACTTGATGAAACTCAGCCTTAGCTTTTACCCCTTCTAATGATCTCATAGTGTGTTATTATGAAGCATTGGGTACTTGAAGAAGAAAGGTTCTTTAAAGACTCAAATCTCCCTCCAAAGAAACATTCAAACTTCTTAGATCCAATATCTTGTATTCAAAGTTTTTCCCTCCCCCCTCTTGTTGCTTTCTTTTTTTTGCCAAAAGACTTTTGTTGTTGCTATTGGATTGATAATTTTGTACGTGTTGAGGATGACATGTATATTGTTGGCTAAATATTGCCTTAATTTATTGTGGGATAAGCAAATTTTATACTACTTGGTTCGAGTACATGGTAAAACTTGCAATTTCCAACATTTCTTGGAAGGGAGAATGATCTCTCTGGGCTGCTAGCTTCTGGCCCTTTGGGGGTTGAACCATAAGGCTTAAGCTTGACCAGCTGATTTATTGTTTCAGGATGGGAGTGAAGTGTTTTTCAGGATCAAGAGGAGCACCCAGCTGAAGAAACTTATGAACGCATACTGTGACAGGCAGTCGGTGGATATGAGCTCAATTGCCTTCTTGTTTGATGGACGTCGTCTCCGAGCCGAACAGACTCCGGACGAGGTCCCCTCCCTCTGTGTGCACGAACCATTTGCTACTCCACAATTGTACAAGGCAATTGCAGCAAATACCGTTGGTCCGACTAATCTTTTCCTTTATTTTTCAGCTTGAGATGGAGGATGGTGATGAGATAGACTGGAGGAACGGCCTTTTATCCATAAATGCAGGGCATTTTGGTGAGGAGTCTAATGACAATATTTATATCTATAGTGGCTTCAGTTAACAGCTTTGCTTCTGCTTTTAAGGCTGGTTTTGGATTTTTCACTTTTCTGAAAGTATCTTTTGATGGGCGATGAAGGGATCACAGTTTATCCAAAGAATTGTGTATGCAATGGAAGTTATGTGAAATCGGTTGCTTGAAATTCAGTTGGCCAAATTATGGTATAATAATAATAATAATATGCAAATAAAGAATAATCTTCTTATTAATTATTGTAGTCAGTTATAAATACTTCCTCACTCAGTCTTTTCTCTATCCATGACTTGCAGCTGACGCCCTTCTAGAAATTTCCATGAGCCACTAGCCTACCATTATCAAGGACGACTCCCTTCACATCTCGCCAGTTTCTACCTCCAATCACCAACCCGCGGCCGTCACCAAATCTCCCGTGTCTGTTTGTTTACCTAGGGAGATGAGCCGCATGGAATCTTCTGAGAATAGCGCCGTCTCGAGGCACTCCTGGAAACGATCTCTCATAGGTCTCACTCGTAGGACTGCCGGAGGACTTCCCAATCTCGTCGATGAGGCTGCCGAGAGGTAAATACAGTATCTGGAGAAGGTTATAGATGCGCTGGACCAACTCCATATGATGTCCTTTGTGTTGTGGTGTGAGGACTTCGATTGAACTCCAATCTGTTTAGTTTTCACTCTTTTACTTGACTGGCGGGAGGGACTCTTTGATCGACGAGTATACGTATATATAATTACATGTTTTGATTGAAATGCACGATACTTCTCTGATGTATTTTGTCTTGCTAGTAAATGCAAGCGGTCTTCGGATGTTTTCACCGTCGTCTCCTTTCCGTCCGCTCTGTCCCATCTATCCCTGAAGCATTCTGACCTCATCTCTCTCCTGATATTTTACGCGAGGAGAATTGGTCCATTTTATTTTCACGGTGACATCAACAGTTGAAAGCGTCCAAGCAATGGATGGATATTCTCAGATACATGTTTGGAGTTATCAAAGGGAGCGGTTGCTGTTGTGGATTCTCAGGTTTTGATTTTACTAGAAGCATTGGCAATAGTTGAAATAATTTTATGACAAATCTGGATTTATATGAGGTTGAATGCATTGCTATACTCCATTTGATTCATCTCTCTTTAATATATCTTCAATTTCAAAGGACAATAATAATATTGTTTTTAGAGCTTCTTTTTACTAGCTTATAAATTAAAGTGGACCATGAGCCGTCATTTTTTTGGGACGTGATAAATCTGAACGAGTTAAATTGTGGCTTAATATTAACAGCCATAATAAAGTAGGCACAATAAAGGATTATGATATAATAGCTTGTGAAACATTCGGCCTCATGGAATAAATCTTTCGACCCAATATGTTCATATTAATTAAGTAATGACCCAATATACTTGAATGTGATAATGGGTCTTATGTATGACGGATCGCTGTTATTGATCATAATATTTGGTGGACAGTGGGCCTCAATTGGCGGTAAATCAGCCCAAATGGAATCATTTGATCATTATGGTTAAATGGGCCTCTAATTGAATATTCGAATACCATTTTGGGCCTTATTTTGTTTGTTATCCGAACACAATGGGCCGAAATGATTAATCCCAACCAATGGGCCCGAATTGACTATACGCCATCCAATGGGTCTCAATATATTATTTTCCATCCCATCGGCCATTATAATTTTTAGCCCAATTTTCTTTAATTGATTGCTTTTAGCTCAATGGGCATCGTTCAATCGGGCATAAAGCGATTATTTATCATCTCAAATGTCATTTTGTGCAAAAATATCTCAAATGACCCAATCTAACTATTATCCACCCTATTGGCCTCGTTTGATTATTTCTAACCCCGGCGGGCCTTCTAAAGTTCGGTCCAATGTTTCTAATGACACGTGAAGCGGGCTAATGTTTCTAATGACACATAATGTGGCCCAATATGTCTAATGGCCATAACTCGGCCTAATGTGACAAATGTGCCCCGACGCGGCTCTGTGCCTCGTAGAACCGAACATGGTGGAATGTACATGGGTCACCTACTCTGCCAGAATGAATTAGTTTGTCAACGTGTCCAAATAAATTAGCTTCTGACCCAAATAAATACAATGACTGATTGTGTTACGAGATTGGCCTGACCGAGTTGGCAATCTAATAGGCGCAAATGCATTGGGTGCAAGCCGAATCCACTTGGGTCACAACCCAATGTCTCGAATTTAATTGGTCAGGTACAATGGGTATACAGCAATTCAATTTGCATATAATATAAAGTCACCTTTTTAAAAAGAATTTGACTGCAAAAGCTACACAAATTAGAAGCCAAATGATATAAAGTGTAGCGGAAAATTCATCATATGTTAGAAAATACAAATGCCCCCGTGAACAAGGACAAAGGTGTCTAGAAATGAGATGCAGCACCAAAATTATTGCCATGACTGAATGGGGTCTGCAATGACAGCCCTTAAAAGATAAAAAAGCTTCCAATTAGTCACTCTTTTCTTCAGACCAGCAAAAAAAATTGTATCTCCTGTTGTGTGTCTCTGAGTCAAAGCATAGAATATCTGGTTATGGAAAAAAAAAAGACAGGAAATTGGTTGACAATGAAGGTACTCTCTACATATTTGTCGCCCGAACTCAGTAGCAACAAAAATACTCATATGGCACCTAGCAGAGACTCAATGTCATTCCAAAATAACAGCCTAAATAAATGAATTCCTTACCATATCCATTTATTTCGGTACATGGTATTATATCTCCTCCAAAAAGACAGAAGATGCTTTCAGTGAAAATTCTTCATTCACAACTATGCTCTCTTAGGATCTTCTCAACTCTAAATCATGAAATCAGACTCCTCTCTGTCAATGAATCTTTCAAGTCGCACCAAATGGAAAAAAAATCAGCAACTCCACCATCTCATCTAAATAAGCTAGTAAGTGTAATCATTCTATTTAAGGTCGAATTATGAGCAAAAGCACTGTCAAGTCTATGGATGATGATATTTATCTAACGAGAAAACCAAGGTTATAAAAGAATTACAAAAAACAGAGAAGAAAGAATCGGACAAATCAGTCTACGAGAACACCAAAATACAACTAGAATGGAAGCGTTCTAGCTTCTGTTGCTTTCTGAAAACATTTCTGCGGTTCATTTGGACTTTTAACTTTATCAAGTTGCTGCAAAAGCAATACACATATCGTCTTAAAGCATGGAGAACTCAACTGGTAATCGCATTTTAAGGAATTGCTCCGCAACACGGTCTGTTATCTAAGGCAGTTTCATCCTACGTATAAGATAGAGGATAAATGCAAGAGCGAATTCAAACACACGAGAAAGTAATTAATCACCGAGTAGAAGACGTTTACGGTGATCAGACGTCGTGCTTGAACCAGAGCACCGCAATTAGACACGTCTCTGGCTCGCCTCCGGACCATGCCTCCGTGCGAGTACGTCGATTGGCGGATCAGCTCCATCGGGAGTGTAGGTACGGAGAAGAAAGCGCGAGGAAGGCGATGGCCAATAACAATGGATGAAAGAGAACACTAAACGGAAACAGTTAGAGAGAGAGAGAGAGAGAGAGAGAGAGAGTGAGGCCACATGAAGCTTGTGGAACTGAATATGGCGTGGCGGTTATCAATCCGGCCAAACTGGCGATTATCAACTGGAGTGGGTGGGTCGGTTGCAATGTGGCATCGCCAGCTGTACCGACCCGTATCAACACGGGGCAACCCGAAATGACATATTTGGGCCTGTTCGGGTGAACTTGGGGCCCACTTAACAACCTAAAGAGAAGAAGAACCAATGCGCATTGGCAGGTCCATTAATGAGGTGCCTTCGTGTGTGTGTATATATATAGTGAAAGGTTCCTTTCATCCTTCATATCGCGTGGGGAACATATCATAAGTTCGACTGACAAGCAAGTAGCCATAGATGACGATAGATCTTAAAACAGAGGAAGAAAACTGGTAATTTAATGCCCCCATGTGCATCCCCTCCCCACGGTAAAACTCTTGGCCATGTCACAGTGAGAGATGGTAGAGTGATCCGCTAGCACAAATGCACCCGGTGGAAGGAGTGAGTCGAGTCACATATGTATTTGGGTTATACGGGTGAGGAGGGCATGTTTAATCCAGGGTGAGGGGCTAGAATTGACTCATGGAATGTCGGCCAGGGAACATGGCTGGTCCACGGCCGAACGGACCCCATGAATGGACTGGGTACAGACTAGAAACGTGGAACACTCAGATTTCGGATCTACCATTTCATTTTTATGTAGTGTATGGAGAAGGGAAAAAAGAGGGGGCTTCCTTCCACCGACAGATTACCCGCCACATCTTTGGCGGGGGAGGCGATAGGATCGCTTGGGCCACACAGCCTGCCAAAGCCATTATGAGGAGAAGGGTGAAATGGCGAGGAGAGGGACACACAGAGCTGACGAGGAGGGGTCTCTTCATCATTACAAATTTTAGCTTTAATGCACTTGTTTAAGGGGAATTGAGAGGTGGATCCGTCATCACCTGCATGCATTGCATGGCCGAAATCAAAACCAAACCCCTCTCTAAACGGAGATTATGGTTTTCGTGTATATGGACTGCATAGCCCATTTTCCATTGGCAACTCTGTGTTGGCTCTCCAATGGCAGAATACTGAAGCAGAGTGATGGAAAGAGAGAGAGGAGGGAGAAGTGGTGCCTGAAATTACGGTATAGTTAGAGTCAGACTGATTGAAAGGCCTTAGAAAAAGGAGAGAATGGTGTTTGTTTTTGAAATGGAGAAAAAGGAAAGTGAAAAGGAAAGGGATGAAGGAAAGAATAATCCAACTTCAAACATGTGAAACGCACATGCCACACCGTGAAAAAGGAAAGACGAAGTGATTCCTCTTCTCTCTCAGTAGTCAAGTCATACATTACACACACAAACCCTCTCTCTCTCTCTCTCTGCCTCGCACTCTCTCATCTCTGCTCTTCTATTCCCTCCTTCCTGTCCCTGTCATTCCAACGCCCTCTCTACTCCCAGGAGGAGAAAAGGGGGTGAGAGGGGAGTGGAGTTAATGGGGGACACGGGATCCCTCCGGTTAGTCCCGCATTGTCCTCGCCTCCTCATTGCATTGGTCCTACTCGGCCTCTCCTTCACCGTCTCAGTCGCCGGAGCTTTTAATTACGCCGACGCACTGACAAAGAGCCTGCTCTACTTCGAGGCCCAGCGTTCCGGCCGCCTCCCGCACAACCAGAGGGTCACCTGGCGGGACCACTCCGGCCTCACCGACGGTCTCGAACAAGGAGTGAGTATTCGGTACAGTTTACCGTTACCATAAGCCTGCAGCATCTCCTCAAATAATATATACACTGCAAATTCCGGTGTATATTGAGGCTGTAAGGAAAGAAAAATGGAGGAACAATGGGCATCGATGAAGTCACTGTCTGATTCATTGTACACGATGAACCGTGCAGGTGGATTTGGTGGGAGGGTACTATGATGCAGGGGACCACGTCAAGTTCGGGCTGCCGATGGCCTTCACGGTGACAATGCTGTCCTGGAGCGTGATCGAGTACTCCGGCCAGATCGATTCCACAGGCGAGATGGAGCATGCCCTGGAGGCCATCAAGTGGGGCACCGACTACTTTATCAAAGCCCACACCAGCCCAACCGTTCTCTGGGCCGAGGTACTGTCTCCGTCGATCATACATCCAAATACCAAATCAAACCTCTCGCACCCTTCGATGGATGTATGCCGATTCCTTTATTACAGGTGGGTGACGGGGATACAGATCACTACTGCTGGCAGCGGCCGGAGGACATGACAACATCGAGGCGGGCGTACAAGGTGGACGAGAACAACCCCGGATCGGACCTCGCCGGAGAGACGGCCGCCGCGATGGCAGCCGCCTCCATAGTCTTCCGGCGAAGGAACCCGCATTATTCTAGCCTCCTCCTCCACCACGCCCAACAGGTATCAATTAATTTCCACTGATTGTAATCACCCATTCAAGCAATGGGCTGTTGACAGTGCTGCGTATATTTATGGGCAGCTGTTTGAGTTCGGGGACAAGTACAGAGGAGAGTACGACAGGAGCGTAGAGGAGGTGAAGAGCTACTACGGGTCAGTGAGCGGCTACAAGGATGAGCTGTTGTGGGCGGCGCTGTGGCTTCACAGGGCCACCGACGGTGAGTATTACCTGAGCTACGCCATCAACAAGGCCCACTGCTTCGGCGGGGTCGGATGGGCCATGACCGAGTTCAGCTGGGACGTCAAGTACGCCGGCATCCAAGTCATGGCCTCTCAGGTAATCACCTATCTACTCGAAGTATAAAAATTGAATTGTCCCCCGCCAATTTTGAAGGCTTTAGGCCGTTTTCTATCTTCCTGGTCAAAGACCGTTTTTGTTTTCAAAGTTACGTATTAAAGGACAAGAAATAAATGTTTTATAAGCTTGTGGTCGGAGAAATTTTGCTTTTTCATTGCAATATATAAATGGCCTAAATTGTTAAAAAGAGTGTCGGTGTATTATATGTATGTGTATATATATATATATATATATATGCACTAACACATTGAACAAAATGGGCCTATTTGATATTGACAATCACGTGATATGATCTTGCATTTTTTATGACAATAATTAAGCTATAATATTAAATATGATTGAAAATAATTATTTTTTAATCAAATTTTAAATATTATATTGCAATATAAATGGCTGCTCTCCATGCAGTTGCTTATGAACGAGAAGCACGGGGTCCACGGTCACGTCCTGCAGATGTACCGGTCGAAAGCCGAGCACTACATATGCTCCTGCCTCAACTTGAACAACGGGTCGAACGTGGACCGGACCCCCGGAGGCCTACTCTACGTGCGCCAGTGGAACAACATGCAGTACGTGTCATCCGCCGCGTTCCTCCTCATGGTCTACTCCGATCAAGTGCTTGCCGGATCAGACGAGGAGCTCCGGTGCCCCGGAGGGTCCGTGGGCCGTGCTGAGGTCATGGCTTTCGTGAAGTCCCAGGCCGACTACATCCTCGGCTCGAACCCGATGAACATGAGTTACCTGGTCGGGTTCGGACCGAGCTACCCGAGGAGGGTGCACCACAGGGGGGCCTCCATCGTCTCGTACAGGGAGTACAGGGGATTCATCGGGTGCACCCAGGGGTACGACAACTGGTACGCCCGGCAGGAACCGAACCCGAACGTGGTGGTCGGGGCGCTGGTCGGAGGACCCGACTACCAGGACAACTTCTTCGACCAGCGGGGGAATTACATGCAGACGGAGGCCTGTACTTACAACACGGCGCCGTTGGTCGGAGTGTTTGCGAGGCTGATGCAATTAGAGGGACAAAGTGGGGAGCTTGACGATGGAATAGAAAACTTTCCTCTGCGGGCCTCTTACAGAAAATAGTTACACCCAATCAAATACAGTTGTAAAAAAAAAGGTGTGGTTTGTTTTTTTATCACGCGTCTCAATTTTGGTCGGACCTGGCCTCTCGATTATCGGGCCTAATCTACAACGCACAGCCTAAATAGTTTGGGCTGGACCTTGCTCGACCCACTAGGGAACTACCACTTTTATGGGCCTGCCTACCACGGCCTAAATAGTTCCCATTAACCAATGGTAGCCTTCCCTTTCCTTCATTTCAATCTTCAGCCATGAAAACGCTACCTGCTATCTGCCCTTGGTAACTGCTGTCATTACTCCTGTCCATAAAAAGGGTATGAACAAGAAGAAGAAGAAGACGTGACAATTGATATAGGAGGTTCCGTATACATCAAGTGGTCTTACATGGGGTGGTAAGAAACTTTAAGAACCCAAGAAACGGACATTCATTGTCATTGTCAAGACAAAAACACTAAAGTGAGGAAAATGTTGGGAATGATGAGATGATCTTCCCCCAACTTCTGTGTGATTGTGATTGGACCGCCAGAAAGCACTCCACCTGCCAGCCCAAGGGAACTAGTCTCACCTCTTTTTGCTGAAAAAGGCCATTGAATCACATGCCTCCTTAGTGTGTCATGTACTAGAGCCATCGAATCAACTTTTACCCCGACCATTTACGCCACAGCCACGACGACAGGACAGGTGCCGTTGCTTTAAAATGATCTACGGAGTCCTTCCATGGGACCGACGGAATATTGGAAGCACTTGTTAGGAGTGCCAACCACACTGGTCCTTCCATGGGACCGACGGAATATTGGAAACACTTGTTAGGAGTGCCAACCACACTGATTGATATCATCACGAACAGAACAGTAGTAACACCAATCAATTTCCAACTTGCTATTCACTTTGCCAACATTACCTTACCTTGCTACGATTACCAATACGACGTGTATGTCTTCTTTCTGTTTTGGGTCAGAGAAATTGGAGCCGGTAAAGGCAAGTGCAGTGGAAGTTTGCACAAATATTGCTACAGTACATACATATATCTTCATCATTCATCAGCTTGTTAGTACATCAGCAGCAGCAGCCCCTAAATAGGAAGGGACCACATGGGGTTGGGCTACTGCTCTGTAGCTCGTGGATGGTCCCCCAAAATTGTCCTTACATTGAGTGACATGGCAGATCGAACTCTTCCAACCGGTGGATGCCTATCTCTATCCCGCAACTCTATTGGATTTAATTGAGAGAATTCAAAAGGATTATAATGATGTATAGTTCCAAATTAGGATGGGAGAAAATGATAACTCCTCCCACCGTCCTTCATCCCTTTATCAGTCCACCAAATTTGCAAGGAACCTTCAGAGACCACAAGCTGATTAAATGTATGCCAACCAACTCGGCCAGTCAATAGACAATAGTTCTTCTACAATTATACATAAAATTGTGCTGCTGTGCTCTGCATCACCACATAAATTACCTGACAAGATACACATGCCACTTATAATTAGTGGCATAGTTTCTCCTTTATAATCACATACACAGATGGCCTCTCTCCTTCATAGCCTCTGTGTAGCTAGCTAGCTCTCTGCTGCTAGTCTTTCTCCTCCAGAAATATGGTCATCTATTGCATCCCTCTTTTTACTTTGCTTTCCTCTTTCAGTCGCTTTATCTTTGATCTTCTAACCTTATACATCGACTTTGGCTGGCTCATTTCCGATTTCTGGCAGGTTTTGCTTGGGAACCAGGGTGAGAAGGGCTGTTTGGATGATGGGTCGGTGGTGAACTACAGAGGAAACCACCCAGTGGACAAGACCAAGACTGGCGGATGGCTTGCCGCGGGCTTAATCTTAGGTATTACTGCTTTACTGGATGCCATAACCAAAAGCTCCGAGACTTTTACTTAGACGGTCTTTTACACACGTACAGGGACGGAGCTTTCGGAGAGGATATGTGTTATGGGGATATCAATGAACTTGGTGACATACTTGGTGGGTGTCCTGCACATCCCTTCGGCAAAGTCTGCGACCATAGTCACCAACTTCATGGGCACTCTCAACCTTTTTGGCCTGCTGGGTGGTTTCCTGGCTGACGCTAAGCTAGGCAGATACGTCACCGTCGCCATTTTCGCATCCATAACTGCACTGGTGAGCTAGCTATTCACTTGAGACCATTAGAAGGTGCACTGGAACTTTCCAGGAGTCGATGACCATTGAATCCTATATATGAAATCTTCTTCTTGATTTCACAATACTGCAGGGGGTGGGTCTTTTAACGTTGGCCACAACAATTCCCAGTATGAGGCCTCCTCCATGCAGTGACTACCGGAGACTCCACCACCAGTGCATCGAGGTCCAAGGAAGCCAGCTTGCGCTCCTCTACGCCGCACTCTACACGATAGCCCTCGGCGGAGGTGGAATCAAGTCCAACGTCTCTGGGTTCGGGTCGGACCAGTTCGACAACACGGACCCCAAGGAGGAGAAGGCCATGATATTCTTCTTCAACAGGTTCTACTTTGCCATCAGCATAGGATCCCTCTTTGCGGTGATAGTGCTGGTCTATGTCCAGGACAACATAGCCAGAGGATGGGGGTACGGGATCTCGGCCGGAACAATGGTGATCGCCGTGATGGTGCTGCTGGCTGGGACGAGGCTGTACCGGTTCAGGAAGCCGCAGGGAAGTCCGATGACCGTCGTGTGGAGGGTCGCGTTTCTAGCTTGGAAGAAGAGGAGTGTGCCTCATGCAGCCCATGAGAGCTTTCTGAATGGATTCCAAAACACCCGCGTGCCTCATACCAGACGTTTCAGGTGATTCAAACGGACGATATCATAGCATAAGAAAACTCAGAACCAGTGGATTATGGTTTTGATCTTGAATTTGAATGCGGTGCCATCCATTATTAGGTGTCTCGACAAGGCAGCAGTACTGGAAGTGGCCGACTCGTCGAAAGGAACCCAACCGCCGAACCCGTGGCTGGTCTCCACCGTGACGGAAGTTGAGGAAGTGAAGATGGTGCTAAAGCTAATGCCCATATGGTCCACAGTCATCCTCTTCTGGACAGTCTACTCCCAGATGACAACATTCACGATCGAGCAGGCCGAGATGATGAACCGGACCATCGGGGGGTCCTTCACGGTTCCTGCCGGCTCACTCTCGGCCTTCCTCTTCATCACGATCCTCCTCTTCACATCCCTCAACGAGCGGGTCTTTGTTCCTCTGGCCCGGAAGCTGACACACACAACCCATGGCCTCACAAGCCTCCAGAGGATCGGGGTAGGGCTGGTCTTCTCGGTTGTAGCAATGGCCATCTCCGCAATCGTCGAGAGACAGAGGAGGGTCTTGGCGAACGAGCACGGCGTGAAGATAAGCGCCTTCTGGCTCGTCCCACAGTTCTTCCTGGTCGGGGCTGGGGAGGCGTTCGTATACGTTGGGCAGCTCGAGTTCTTCATCCGCGAGGCACCGGAGAAGATGAAGTCGATGAGCACGGGGCTTTTCTTGAGCGCCATCTCGATGGGGTTCTTCCTCAGCAGCCTCCTCGTTTCGTTGGTGGATAAGGTCACCGACAAGAGCTGGCTAAGGAGCAACCTTAACAAGGGGAAGCTCAACAACTTCTATTGGTTGCTTTCTTTCCTTGGGGTGCTGAACTTCCTGGTTTTCCTCTGGTTCGCTATGGCACACCAATACAAGGTGCAGAACTATGCAGTCAACAGGGAGGACGAGGAGATAAAGACCGGAGAGGAGATAAGAGGGTCGAAAGAAATGGTAGCAGTTGGCGTTGCCCAGAAGGAGAAGGGGGTGAAAGAGGAGGTGTACGCAGAAGAAAAGGAGGGAGCTCTGTTTGTATAATCAATCTAATGGAGCTCTCTGCTAGTTACCTTCTGCTTCTTCTGTTGGGGAGCAAGAGCCCTTTTATGCTTGGGGCAAATGCAATAATTTTGCTTCAGCAGATATGTAATATGAACTCTGAGCCAAAGTCACTTCGCCCGGACGATGTCTGACTCGATGAATTAATTGTCAATGTTAGTTTTGAAGATCAGATTCCCAGGTCTGGCGCAGTGTTCTAAAGGTAATATATGAACATATATGGAAATACAGATAGATAGATTCCACTGGAAATAACATGTAGAATTCCATGCCCAAAGCTAACAACGGGTTATAGGGCATAAATCGCAATCAAATTTTCATGAGAATTAAAAGATACATGCAGTGGTTTAAAGCAGTATACAGCCAGCCGGAGATAAACACCTGGTGAAATGGGCAGGACAGCAACATCAATCATCACCATATGCCCGGAAGCTATAGCGTTCTTGGTACAGTCCATTGAAGTAGAGGTCAGCCTCGAACCACTTTGGATAACGCACCAGGTCACCTGCCAAGAACTGCATGTAGCGCTTGCTCCCTTCAGGCACAACCCGAACTTCCCCTTCCTCGATGTATACCAGCTGGTCCACTTGCCAGTCCCATGGCAATCGGCACTTGCCCGTCTTCCAAACAGACCATCTTGACACTCCAAGCTCCTCAAGCCTCTGCTGGGACACTTTTCTCTCCACTCTCACGTTATATAGCTCTTCCAAGGGCTTCTCTACTCGCAGTATCCCCTTTATAACCCCAGATCTGCCAATGCACCCTCCAACTTGCCTGTTAATTCTGGAATTTCTTTTCTGAGGGTTCGAGATCAAACTTGGGGCCATGATAATGCTCGCCATTTCTCTCCAAGGTACTTCCAATCTTTCTCGCCTAATACAATCATCAACAGATCACAAGACAGCTTTAATAACTTGATAACCAATCTTCCCAGATAGCCAAAAACTAGAAGTGGGCAGTATCACTTGTTCATTTCAGAATAGTACAAAGTTGTTATAATTACATTATTGTTCATCTTAGCATCTTCTACACAGAGTGAGAAGGCTTTCCTATTAGAGAATCTAATCGACCCATGAAAGGGTTTCATAAGACTGAATTAGAGCTTCATATCTTTCTCTAAGAAAGCATCAGAAATGACATCGGGGACATTAACAAATGCACTATCTGATGAAATCGAACTGCAATTGCAAGCAAAAAGTCACTTTGTAGATCATAGCCAGACGATAATTTGAGTCCTCCTCGAATAGAGAAGAGGTTTATAAGCTAAAATTACCAACACAAAAGGCAACTGGTACCGGATGGGAGCGAACAAAGCCTGGCTCCGGCCGGGAGCGACAAGCGGCGCTTGGGACAAGAGAATCGAGGGGATAACGGAACGCAAACAGAGGAGTCGAGACAGAGGCGGATAAGCTGACAGACAGTCGCACCGCAGAACTTAGGAGAGGGACGGATGCTGAGGCACCGCCGAGGAGATGAACTGAGAGGACAGAGGCGGGAAGTGGAGGCGGATAAGTTCCAGTAGTGACCCAGACGAGACGATTGTGATTTGTGAAGACCCACAAAATAAGGAAAAAAAAAAGAATAATCTTTATTGGGCTACTGTGCATGGCCCAGTCCAAATAGAGGAGTTGCAGGGTGCTGAATTTCAACAGATGAGGAAGAGGACGGGGAAGTTGGCGATAATGGAGTCAAACCCCCCATGTCTCGCAGAATCATCGTCTTCCGGTGGACCTACGGCGATTAGAGAGAGAATGACTGGAGGAGGTCTTCACGCGTATCTAGAATATCACCTCACTTCTCTCACTGTGCATCTAGAATATCGATCATAAATCAATAGCGTCGACGGTGGCGGACCTATCGGGGGATTAGTTTGGGAAGAAAGCGAAATTGCTTGTAAATTACAATACAGGATAATAGAGAAAAACTGAAGGAACGTGCCACCACTCTATTTATCTTTTTTTTCCACAGTCAAACCCCATTTATTGCCGAGTGATTTGGTCGCTTTCTCCTCCCTCTGTGTCCATAAGACGACGACTAGATCTTAGTTTCTCCATCTGTCTTCCATGGCGAAAGCATGAGGACGAGGAGGAGTTGGACTCTCCTTTGATTCAGATCTGTTTTGCTTCTCAATGATTCGTACTCCTTCCCATAACATTCATCATCCACTTCTATCTGACAATCCCATCGCTACACGCATGGATCATCGCCGTGGCCACCCCCTCCGGTTCCCCGTCAACCTCTATTCATCCATTTTCCTAGGCGACGATGGATCATCTCCCGCAGCACCTTTCGGTACGAGAGTCGCCAACGCGATGGACACCAGAGACGGTCATCGTCAATTGCCCCACCAGACCGGCGTATCACCCAACAGCGCCGCCGACCGCGGTCAGAAGATGCCGAGCGTCTTGTCCTCTGCCCCGTTAGAGCTCAAAGTGAACGTAAGCTAGCCAGCCATGTATATAACCCTTCTCGTTCAGACTTTTATGCCACTTAAAAAATATATCTAAATGGTACGTAGCTGATGATGAGTGGTTGGCTGGTTTCTCGTTGTGCAGACTGGCCTGAATCTCCTGACGATGAAGAATTCAAGCAGCGAACAGTCCACCACGGATGACGGAGCTTTTCCAAATAGTACCACAGATAAACAATCTCAGATCGCCAAAGTATAATATAATTAGCTATTGCTCCCCTGCACCATCCCATTGGTTTCCTTCTTCTTCCTTTAGGCTTCCATTCATTTTCTTCTGTTTCATTTTACCAGGTCGCAGTGATTCGAGCAGCGGCTGAGAGGGTGAACGCTGAGAACCAGAGGTTGATAGATAGGATAAACGAGGTTACAAGGTATTGCATTTCTCTCCAGATGGAACTTCGTGCGCTTAGGCAAGATCAAAAGCCCAGAAACAGGTCTCCATTAGACCCGAATGAGAAGCACATCAACATCCAGACTGTTGCACCAAGGAAGTTCATGGATCTCGGCCTTGCTCCGACCGATCATCCAAACACCGAACGTCGTTATTCCCCGATCTCGTCAATGGAGCGGAGCCCTGATATATCCGAGGTAGCATCTACATCAAACGGCGGTTTCATGGATCTAGATGGGAGTAATAAAGGGTATTGTAAAAGAAGTAGAAGAGAAGTAATAAGTCCGAGCAATGTCCAAACCCTCAGTCCCGTGAATGATAGCGCTGACCACACAGAGGCCACGATGAGGAAGGCTCGGGTTTCAGTCCGAGCTCGATCCGAGGCGATAATGGTAGTAAGTAGTGCATTACAAGTATTTATGGATCTTACTGCGAATTGCCGGTTCTTTGAAATGTTGACAAGTGTTGATGAAAATGGGTATTTTCTCAGCAGATAACTGATGGATGCCAATGGAGGAAATACGGGCAGAAGATGGCCAAAGGAAATCCGTGTCCCCGTGCTTACTATCGTTGCACCATGTCCGCCGGCTGCCCCGTCAGGAAACAGGTACGCACATGTATGATATCGTGTGTGCTACATGCCATCCTCCATTTTAGTGCTATTGTTGCTTTAATAATCCATCCTATGCTGAGCAGGTGCAGAGATGCGCGGAGGACAGTACGGTGCTCATAACCACTTACGAGGGCAGCCACAACCATCCATTGCCACCGGCAGCAATGGCAATGGCCTCCACGACTTCATCAGCAGCTAAGATGCTGCTGTCAGGGTCGTCGTCTAGCTCGGACGGGTATATGAACACGAGCTTCCTCACGAGTACGGTATTGCCTTCAACGTCAAGCATAGCATCCATCTCTGCTTCCGCCCCATTTCCGACGGTCACATTGGACCTGACCCAACTCCCAAACTCAAATCCCTTATTCCAGTCTCCGGCCAGCCAACGGCAACTGCAGGCGCCCAACAACACATCCGCCGCGTTACAGCCTCGAGTATTGGGCCAGACACCGAGTAACCAGTCCAAGTTCTCGGGGCTTCAAACGTCTCAAGACGTAAAACCGGTGGCTAGGTCATCGGGCCAGCAAGGCGTGAACGACACCCTTACAACTGCAGCCGCTGCCACCCTTACATCCAATCCGAACTTGGCAGCTGCCATTTTGTCCGCCGCCATCTCCTCCTTAGCAGGGGCCGGTAGCTGGGATCATGCTTGCAACGGTGTAGATAGAAGTATTCCAAGTCAGGCGACTCCGACTCCTGGCAACACAAAGTCAGCAACTCGAACATCTAACCAGTAGTAGTCCAGGTAGTGAGTTGATCTTCTGCATTCTCTTTGTTTATACTTTTATAGTAAGTCCGTAGGATTACACACATTTTCGTTTGCTTGATAGACTTAGCATAGGTGCATAGTTGCATGTGAATACAAATAATAGTAAATAATTGGAAGAAATCAACGTTCATAGATAGGGTCTCTTAGCTTCTCTCTTTTCCCATATTTTTTGACAAAGCTCACGTTGTTTTGATGTCTCTTTTTTCATTTATAAAGGCGTCATGTCATTTATATTTTATATGTTATTTACTCTATTGTAATTATTTAATAAAGTCTTTAATTTTGTTTTTCACATCTACGTGACTAAATGGGACATAATGAACTATGCGGATTGGTCTCACTTACTATCATCTCATAGCTAGCACATGATCACCACCCTTACACATCAATTTTTGAAAGTCGAATACAATGGGGCTACAATACAATTAATAGGTTCCTTTTGGGTTGAACAAGAGTGATAAAATCAAACAGGTAGACTCCAAGTCATGGTTTCCATGGGAAGAAGAAGCGGGAGAGTGGTTGATGACGGGTGGGGTTAGTTGGAACGATCTTGCCATCTTCTTGCCGGAGACCTCGGATCAAATGATGGTAACGGATGGGCTGATTGATGCAACTTAATTATCTCTAGTTCATTGTACATTGGAATTCATGTCTTTTTAGATGAATGATGATGTGCTATGTCATTTACTTGAATTATACTTTAGGTTATCTGTGGACCAATGTGGCTGTGAAAGAACTATTATCTTATTGAGAAAAAAATATATAATAATAAATATGTATTTAAAAATTATATTTAATACATTAATTATATTTTAACCACTATATATTCATTTATTTTATGGTAACAATTATCTATTTATTTGATATTTTTCTCTTTAATATTATATTTATTATTGCAAAAGAGTTCACAATATTAAGATTTGATATTAATATTAAGTGTAAAAAAAATATAAAAAAATGAGAAATTTAAAATTGAACTAATTAATATAATAATAGATTTATTTGTATAGTGGATTTATGAGTTATATATATATATATATATATATAATAAAATTATAATAAAATATTAAAAAAGTTTAACATTTAAAATAATATTAAGTATATTATTAATTGTTTGGTAAATTTGTAAAATATAATTTGTGATTAATAAAAATATGAAATAAAAATATCACATATAGTAATTTAGTATTTATTGAGTGTAAGTGCCTTAAAAGTAAGGGAGATAATGGATAAACTAATATATAAACTGTGGTGTGAAAAATATTTAAAGGTAGTAATGAAAAATTCTAGTTGTATTAAATAAAATTCGAATAAAAAATTGTTAAAAAGATTATAGGTTAATTAATGTGATATAATTATAAAAATAACATATTGTAAATAAAAATAAATAAAATATAAAAATTGTGATAGAAAAGTTGTTATTGAAAAAATTAAAATTTAAATATAGTACTAATTCAAAAATATGATAACTTTTTATTGTAGTAAATATAAGATATTATTGAGTTAAAATAATAGATTTAGAAAAAGTAAAAGTAATTTGACTAAAGTAATAATTATAAGTATAAAATTGATGGTGAATAAATATGTTACTATATGTGTAATTTATAAGTAAAAAGAATAGATTTATAATAGATTAAAGTAGTTGTACTAAATAAATGAAGATAATATAAAATTAATGTTAAAGTTAAGATTTTACTTTAAGATTAGGGCAGAAGAAAGGAAAAATGTAAGGGTAATTATATATGAGATAGAATATGAATAATAATATAAAATAAGTAGAATGAGAAATATAAATAAAGTGGAAAAGAGAATTATAATTTTAAATAGCAATCAAGTATAATAATAAAAACTTGTTAATATAATAAAATATTTGATATTAAATATGTTGATAATGTTTAGAATAATCCTAATTTTAATTACAAATAAACATTTAATCAATAATAGAACTAACTAATAGGATAGTGCACATTAGACAAATCCCTAGTTTATGAAGAGAGTAATTATTATAACTTTTTAAAAAGTTAAAAATTTAGTGAAAAATATAAATAGAGAATTTTATAAATATAAATGTAAATATTTATTTAATAATGTTGCATAATAGTAAATATTAATCCGATTTAGTTGTAACTTAAAATTATACAAAATACGACAAATCGATAAAATAATATGTTGATCCGTGGTCGGAATTTTTCTTCAAACCAATAATTGTATTATTCAGAATTTTCTTTAAAAAAACTCTTTATATAATAAAAGAGAAAATATAAAATAATAATTTATCTAATTTATTTAAGTTATATATAACTAATAAAATTAAATATGATAAATTGATAATATTTATTTATTTATTTAATTGTAACTATTATTTATTTATTTTTTAATATTATTTTTATTAATATAAATATTCGTGGCTAACATATCATTAAGGCCACATGAACCACGTAGTCTCCCACAAAAAAACACAGGTCCTGAAAATAGCATGCCATAGATAGGTTGTCGTACTCCTCCACTGCACGTTTCTCTCGTGCGGCTTTGATGGTGTTATGGCCGGAGTGCACTTCTTTTCCTTCAGTGCGAATGAATTTATAAGACAGAGAAGGGGGAGAGAGCTGTTTATATGTTTCCAAATGGAAGGAAGAGCGGCGGCTTTACCGGACGGGGCCGAACACCGCCAATAGACAGACGCCGAGAATAACGGCGATTGGAGGTAAACATTAATTGTCATGCTGTGTCGTTTTGTCATTCAAAAATGCCGGCCGGCGTACTTTCGACCTTTTTATGTAATTTAATATAATAATAAACCCAATGTCCCCTTCTCCCTCCATGACAGTAATCATCCATGATTCTTGATTTATCTCCAGACTCACTATTTTCATTTAATCTTTTTCCTTTTGCTTTCTGCTAGGTGAGGGCTGAACTGACGAGAGATGACGAGTGAGTCAAGTTCTTCTAAAACCCTAGCAAAACTTATATAATACTCTGGCCTTGGCATGTATGTGTGAAACTAAGAAACTCAACTATTCATTGAGCACGTGGACAATTACGAGTACTAAGATATTACTCGGACCCCAACAAAAAAAATTGGTTCCACCACGTGGCAGCCGACTTTCTCGCACAAACACGCAAGAGAAAGATGGGTGGTGAGAATACGACAGCGTTGCTAACCCCGGCGTTGAATTGCGTCTCACGGAAGACTAAATCATTTGTTGCCTTGTAATACACGCATTGGATCGTAATCACTATTTGTCTGCATTATCCCGTTAGCCCAACCAACTCCGGTCTCCCATCCATCTGTCCATCGTATCAGTTAGCTTCAACCACTAAAATCTCTCTAGAAACGACATAGCCGGGCTCTGAGCTGAAGCAGTTGGTAGTTGAAATGGGCAATGGTCAATTGACATGATTACTTGAGTATGGATCTGTTTTGACATACTCCGCAAAGTGATCATCCATATTAGCATAATCATCTACAGCTCTATGAATGCATATAATAGTATTGATTCGGATAGACCACCGTCCTAGTAGGAAAAAAAAAGGGGAAGGAGGGAATAACGTCGACTTCACTCTCGGTATCCAAGGCACAATACAGTAGGAACGTTGCCAAGCAAGGAGAAGTCGTGGGGATAAAGAGAAAGAGAACAGGGCATAACCACCCACTGCACATACTACATCTACATGGCCTTTCCCTCTCTCCCTCCCTTTATCTTCCCTTTCTTCCTTTATGGGGTCCTGCCTTTCTCATCTTCTTTCAATAATTATTATTATTTGTTTTCTCTTATCATAAGAAAAATACCTTTTGGTGGGCCTGCCTCTAATCTTTTCATCTTGAACCAAATCTGGAAATTGGTCTTCCTCCTTGGGCTTCCCTCTAGTTGGCATGTATGATAATGAAGTACCCAAACCTAGAGAGTGCCAAATAAATCTGAATTATCAGTTGGGCGCCATAAGAAGTGAAAGCTAAGCTGGAGCTTTTGACACAGATTTACAATGCACAAACCTCCCCAAAAGGGTATTTATTATACCAAAACTCAACCATCTTTCGGTTTGTGCCAATCCCCTTATCCTGAAAAATTCCATTTCCAAACAACCAACCCAAAGAATCCAAATGTGCAGGTAATGGATCATCCAACCGCCCCTTTTGGGTTACCTTCCCTTCCTATTTCCCCTCCCCTCAATCATCACTTTAAACTTTCTTCTCCATACCTAGTCCTAATTCCAGAATATTTCTCCCCTTCCATGGATAAGAGCCTGACTTGTGGATAATCGGCACTTATTCGACTTCTTACTGTTTGCCTGACTTGTCTGGTTGTGGTTGTGAACCCTCCCTGAGCTACCACCACCCTACTACTAGTGCGGGAATCCCTCCTACCCACACAGATCTGGACACGTGTCGACACCACCCACCATCCTACCTCACCCCCTGCCCTTTAGAGGAAGATTGTCAACTCAGCTGAGCCATTGCAGTTCAATTAATCCCGAGTTTAAAGTTGTGAGCTTTCCAAAAACTCCCACCTTGTATAAAAAGCCATGGCATCTTCACCTCCCAATTACATTAAGCACAAGGAAAACGACCCCTCCACCTCCACAGCCATCTCTCTCTCCAGATGGAGTGGACCAGAGGTCCCTGCATCGGCTGTGGCTCCTCCGCCGCCGTGTTCATAGCCAGATTCCACAGCTCCGGCGAGATCCTGGCCGTCAAGTCCGCCGATCTCCACCGGTGCGTGACCCTGCAACACGAGCAGAGGATCCTGTCATCCCTGAGCTGTCCTTACATAGTCAGCTACAAGGGATGCGACATCACGATGGAAAGTTGCGAGCATCTGTACAATCTCTTCCTGGAGTACTTACCCGGGGGCACCCTCGCCGACGAGGTTCGGAAGCGCGGCGGCAAGCTCGACGAGGCGGCGGTCGTGCGGTACGGGCGACAGATCATGCTCGGCCTCGACCACCTGCATTCCAGAGGGTTAGTGCATTGCGACATCAAGGGTCAGAACATTCTGATGGGGGAGGATGGAGCTAAGATAGCCGACTTCGGGCTCGCGAAGTGGGCCGACCAGGCGGCGAGGTCGTGCTGCGGGACGCCGGCGTTCATGGCACCGGAGGTGGCTCGCGGAGAAGGACAGAGCTGGGCGGCAGACATATGGGCATTCGGGTGCACCGTCATTGAGATGGCTACCGGAAGGCTGCCATGGAGCGACGCCGATGACAGCGCCTGCGGTGGCCCTGTATCGGCTCTGTACCGAATCGGGTTCTCCGAGTGGCTACCAGAAATCCCGGGAAACCTATCAGCACAAGCAAAGGATTTCTTGGAGAAGTGTCTGAGAAGAAACCCAGAAGACAGGTGGACGGCCAGTCAGTTACTCAATCATCCGTTTTTGACTGAGCCCACTGGCTTATCTGTCCCAATCGAGTGCTCGGTTTCGGATTCAAATTCTCCGACCAGCATACTCGATGTAGGACTCTGGGGCTCGACCGTGACGGAGTCCGAATTTACGGGGATTTACTCAAGCCGTTGCACAGTGTCAGGCAGTACCCAAGAGCCGCCGCTGTCGAGCAGGATCGGGCACCTTGCGGTGGCGGTAGAAGGCACGTGGGGACGGGCGCCGAATTGGCGGTGGGATGATGAAAATTGGGTCGCAGTTAGGGGAAATTCTGGTGGAGGAGATAACGAACATGGGGCCGCAGGTTCGGTCGGTAAGATCAACAAGTTAGCAAAGTTAGGTGGGTTGAAAGCCCTAAGCTCGAGGAGAGATGTCGAATAGAATCTCTCTATAGATTTCACCATAGATGATACAGGTCATTGTTTGCTGTAGATCTCAATTCTGAGAGGCATTCAATTCAATTGAATGAGTTATGTGATTCTCTGGGCATGATCTTCTCTCATTGAAACTTAATCAGCCCAGCCCGAGAGAAAAGAGCAAGAATTCGCTTGTTTTTTCAAGTGGACAGGTAGGTAGGTAGGTAGGCGGGCAGATTGTGACAATGATGGGCAAATGGACAACTCCATTAAACTGCATTTCTGGAGTGACTTCAGCTTACCAAACTGTGGTTATGCCAAAAGAAGGCAGAAAGATGACGGAATAAAAAGTTTAACTTGATGCCTTGCCAGAAAATAAAGATGGAATGGAAGACAAGATGCCATCTTCCCCACCGTCATCCCTAGACATTTGGAGATGCATGTTGTTGTGTTCATTAACTTTGTTTGGCATGTCCCTGTCATAATATCCTATAGAATACAAGTGATTCCATTTCTTTTTCTTTGTCATTAAAGAGGTTTTTACAGTGGATGATTATTGATTGATTTCTCCATGAACCAACAACTGAGCAAGGCCGTGGATTAGGCCCATCAATCTCTTCTTTGCCCGGACAACTTTGTTCTTTGGGGCAGTCCATAAGCTGCATGCACAAATTAGACTGTCGTCCATCCAGCCATGCATGGCCCATGCACTGCATACAAGTGCACCGAGCCACTCACTCGGTCAATCTCTAAAGTCATCACCCTTCCTTCGTTTGAATACAGCTAATTCGAAAACCTATGTTTACATATAGGAGCCACCTGGTCAACCACATAGAAAATTATGGTGGAAAATAACTAACTGAAAGGAGAAAATGGTAGGCCGGCCGCCGACCATATAGAGACAGCACATTGGACCCAGGTGAGGCGAATTTCTATGCAATAATGTTATTCAATGATAGGACTAGGAATTACTCGTGTACATATTTGACACATGTATTGACGGACACAAGCTCATCAACCTATGGTGTGTATGTATGTGTGGGGGAGGGGCTGAGGGTTAGTAGTACATGGACATGCATGCGAAAGGAAAGTCGATGGAAACATTCATTTAGGGATGATGAACACCATGAGATTGGTACGGGCAGCTGTGAAGACCACGAGGATGAAGGAGACGACGACGGAGAGGGTGACGAAGAAGATCATGAGGGAGTGGGCAGCACCGGCCTTCACCTCCTCTGCATACTCCACCGAAGCCAGGGCAAGAGCGGTCAAGGGGAAGGAATAAGCCCACCAGGCCACATTGAACTTTCTCATTGACTTCCTGAATAAATTAGGCCTGGATACCTGTTCATGCATACAATTTAAAGCATGCATACAATTTAGTATGTGTGCATCCAAAGATTTTTCCCTAGAAAATTGACTAATTTGAAGCCTAATTTTCCGCGTGGAATATTGACTGGGAAACTTAACTTACCAGCGACATGAACAGGAACATGGACAGGTAGAACAGCATTTTCGACGAGCAATCGAAGCTCCCAGATATCGAGTGCCAAGTCAGACTCGCCATGCTCGGAGCCGCGATGAAGAGGAAGAAAACCGGCTGTAGCATCGCCGGCAAGCATTTGCATCCCGAGATCCTCTGGTACAGCGTGATGAATATCACCAAGTAGTGCATAATTCCGACAGAAAACATGCATATCGCGGTCTCCTTCCACCCCATCAGCGCGGCCGCCCTTGATCCAGCAAGGTTCCCGATCACCGAGAGCTGGCTACTAGGGTTGGCGACGTTGGAGAGGAACCTCTTCCCCTTGGTGAGCCACTGCCCGTAGATCTTCACGTCAAGGGCCAGCACAGGCGCCGCGAAGACCCACCACAAGGCAGTGTAGCAGTCGGAGCTCGTGCTGATGAAGGGTGAGGACTGCAGGAGGAGGAGCCACGAGATCCAAGGGGCGAAGAGGTAGTTCACTCCGACGTGGTGGAGGAACTCTGCCTTGACCATGTCGAAGTGGAGCAAGCACCGGACGAGATAGATCGCTGATAGGGCCAGGAGGGTGAAGAGGGCAAGGAACCAGAGGATCTTGAAGGAGGTGGAGGGGAGGGCCCTCAAGAGGCGGTCGAGGAAGTGGGTGCCGTCAGCCAGCTCCCCTAGGGTTTTCCACAGCAGGGCTTGGCTGGAGAGTGAAAGGCTAATCCTAAAGTAGCCCGCATGGAAATTTATCAGCATGTGTGTGAGAATCTGCTTTATGAACAACTGCCTGAATGGATGGGGATGTTGTCGGAGGTCCCCATGATCTGTCAAAGTAGTGCTGGGGGGTGCAACTTGGATTACTAGCTCATGATGATGAGATCCCAACTTGCCCTCCAAAGACATCTTCGAATAGATCAATAATATTGCATATGATTTTGGTGTTAGTCGAGATGGGTGTTGATCTTGATGATCGGTGTTGTGGGAGTATTTGTATGGGTCCGATAAGTGGGAAATAGATTTTTCTAGGCGTGGAGGCGGCTGCGCTATTGGTATCTAGTAGCCCTTTTGGACTCCATCTGTGTCCATGAAAAATGAGTTGGTTTCAGCTTCCATGGACATGTAAGGAGACATGTGCAACATAATTCAATGACACATGTCTCGTTTACATGTATACAATGTATATGCGGACATGTCTGTTCACATACACTAGTATGTGAATGGGGGAGTGGGAGTCCGTTTTTTTGGTCAGTCAGCAGGTTGGGAAAGGTAAAGAAGACCGCATATGCTGACATGGGGCGAACGTGGGCCGTAGAGGCCATGTTTCTTTGTGGGCCGAACAATCCAGTACATAAACGGTTGGGTTGAACGGATCCACATTATGACCCGACTCAGAGCCCGGATAACGGACTCAAGGAAGGGGAGTGGGGGTGGGCGGGACCCGTATCTCCCACTTTCATTCATCTTATTGGCCTTTGCACTCCCAGTCCCAGAGCCCCTCCTCAGCTCAAGGCCGGTTGAGCTCCGACGAACCCTCAGCTTGTAAATTCACTGTCTTCTCGTACGCTTTCAATGCCTTCATCCTCTTTGTTTCGTATCTTGATTCTCTGTCTTGAACTTTAATCCGTATACCTATGCTACACGGTCCCTATTCTGCCCACTGGGGAATAAACTAGGGTTACCAAGCGTCATGCACGTATTAGGTGCGAAGCTGCTCTTCGCGAATCATCGGTCTTGTTCATGAAATTCGAATCATTTCTTATATTGGATGCCGTTTCTGTAGCCGTATTTCATCTGGTACATTGAAAATTTTGGATATTGCATGATTAATGTTTTTCCGTTTTGATTCGTTCTATTTTCTTGTTCCAGGTCCGTGTAGATTGGTGTAAATTTGGAGTGTTTGCTTTGTATCTCCTGAGAAACGGCATCAGAGAAGAGAGGCGGAGTTTTGGAAGTTGTACACTTTCTTACTTGCCCTTCATCCAGTGTTTCATTCGTTAGGGATAAAGATGTCGGTCACAGCAGGAGTAAGTGATACTATTATTGCCATTAGAGATAAACTAAGAGGTAAAATTGGGCAGACGAAGGTCAAGAGATACTGGCCTGGTAAAGCTCCCGAGTGGGCTGATGATGCGGAAGAAGATGGGGATATTAGAATGGCCCGGACGGTTGCCTTGGAGAAAGCCTTCCCGACTCATGAAGATCTGGGAATTGCTAGAAAGGATGATCCCAGGTTGCGGCGTCTTGCAGAGAGTAGGATTGACAACCGCGATGAAGTCAGAGCTGATCACCGTCGCATTCGACAGGCTGAGATTGTTTCCACTATTGAAGAGGAGAGTGGAAAGCTAGAGGGATTTGAAGCAGAGGAAGAGGATGATGAGGCTCTTGAGGAGAGGAGAAGGAAGATAAGGGAAAAGTTGCTTCAAAGGGAACAGGAAGAGGCGGCTCTGCTACCTGAAGAAGAAGAAGAGGAGGAGGAAGAAGAAGAGGAGGAGGAGGAATCTGAATATGAGACTGATTCAGAAGAAGATGGGACATGTTTTGCAATGGTGAAGCCTGTGTTTGTCCCAAAGGCTGAAAGAGAAACTATAGCTGAGCGTGAGCGCTTAGAGGCAGAGGAACGTGCTCTTGAAGAACTAGTGAAGAGGAGACAGGAAGAACGGCGTATAGAGACGAAACAGTTAGTTGTTGAGGAAATAAGGAAAGACCAGGAGATCCAGAAGAATATGGAAATGGAGGCCAACATTGCTGATGTGGACACTGATGATGAGATTAATGAGGCTGAGGAATATGAAGGCTGGAAGGCAAGAGAGATAGCAAGGATTAAGAGGGATCGTGAAGAGAGAGAGGCTATGTTGAAGGAGAAGGAAGAGATTGAGAGGGTGAGAAATATGACTGAGGAAGAGAGGAGGGAATGGGAGAGGAAGAATCCGAAGCCTTCTGGCCCACCTAAGCAAAAGTGGAGATTTATGCAGAAGTATTACCACAAGGGTGCTTTCTTCCAATCAGAAGCTGATGATCATGCTGGAACAGCTGGATCGGACACGATTTACACTCGTGATTTCTCTGCTCCTACGGGGGAGGACAGGATGGACAAGACCATCTTGCCCAAGGTCATGCAAGTCAAGCACTTTGGCCGCAGCGGAAGGACTAAGTGGACTCATCTTGTGAATGAAGATACCACCGATTGGAACAACCCGTAAGTCATCGTGTTTATATTATATTATTTACCGTAGAAAATTCCCTGATACTCTTTTTAGCTGCCTGAATGAAGATAATGCTATTCTTTTAATGCTCGTTAGCTCATCTTTGCATGCCCCAGTCCCTCCAAACTCCCTACCCTTTGCTCTTCATGCATTTTCTACTTGTGATATTCATCTCATATGAAGGTTGATTTTAAACTGAGAAATGGCCTCGACAATCTTTATCTCACTACTGCAATCCAAAATGTAGTGTACATATCAAAGCCCGTGCAAAGCAATAGATATGTTCTTGTTATAATAAAATGAAAAGCAGATATGATGTATTGTTTACTTTTTCATATTTAATACATGAGAATCCGATGCATAATGTTGATGCATGGCCCCTTTTTGTTTGGCTATTATTCTGCCCAGTTTAATTAATTTATCATAGTTACAGCTTCTTGTTTTTACTCTTCTTCTTATGTATTTATTGGTGATTGGAAGACTTCTGATATCTGTTCATCATCAGTGTTTTCAGCCTTGAAAATGTATGCTAGTTCTTTGGCGATTGGAGTTCTTCCAATCCCAACTTTGTGTATAGTACGAGCTGATGTGTGTGTTATGCAGGTGGACTTACAATGATTCTCTTAGAACAAAGTACAATACCAAGATGGCCGGGATGAATGCACCCATCGCAAAGCCCAAAGGGAGCAAGAAGCTGAAGGACTGGGAGGAGTCTCATTGAATCTCTGAACGTTCTCTTAAAACATGCATGAGCCTGCAAACATAGCAGGGTTTACAGAAACTGGAGAAGTGTATGTGCATCTCTATGACCTCAACACTGGAGGAATAAGATCAATTGTTCTCCTTACAGTTGGGAATCTCTCCCTCGGCCTCTCTCTATTCACACTGCTCTCAAGTGTGCTGGCCCGTACAGTTCTATATCTCTGGCGAGTTCTTGTCGTCGACCTTCGTCTTATCAGCAGACGAGAATGATTCCCTTCACAAACAACATCTCATACGGTTGGTTCTCTGTGGGCGAATCTTCTTTCCTTGAAACAAATCCATTTCCCTCAGTGAGCCTCGTAGTTCTTCATCTTCGTTGGTGTTATCCTACATTTTGGGCATTTGGGACCCCCTCACTATGTTTGAAATAGAGCCATTTGCTGAGCAGCATCTTGTTCATCTTCCTTCTGAATTCTGGTTCCTTTGTCCGAACCGGGCAGAAGGGTCTTTTGTTGGGCATGTGATTCCCATAAATTCTGCAGGTGGGTTTCTTCTGAATTCTGCAGCTTTCCAAGTGGCTGAGCAACCCATGAAATTCAAGGGTAAGTTGATCCCTTATGATGCACTTTACACAGATTTGAGCCATTTGGGGAGGGTAACTTTAACCCCAGAGAGAGGACAAGCTCGTCAAAATGGTTGAAGATGATGTAAGCACATATATATATATATATATATACATGGTTTCTAACTATATTTTATATGAATCTAGAAAATACGATTTTATATGACAAAAGAAAATATCAAACGCCATCAATGGACCTCAAAGATCACCTTTCGTACTAAAAAAATCAACTCCATGCGAAGCTAAGGCACGATTTGTTAACTCACACACAGTGAAGTGGGCAGATTCAGTGGTACCTTTCCCATTTATGTCATGCAGTCCAATCTAATATAAAATTTTCAATAAAGTTAGCATCAGCCTCCCTCCCCGTGTTGCCATTATCTAACTTATCTTTTTTGCCTGTCTTCTTTCCGGCATATTAGGGGAAGTGCATGCCAACGAAAGAGACCCGAGGCGGAACCCACCCGGAAAAAGATAATCGGTGCCCGATATACACGGTATCAAATAAGTAAGACACGAAATTTAGAGGGTAGAGTCAACATTTATGAAGTGCAAAAAAAGTTAGAAAACATCTCTAATTCTAGTTATATTTTTAATATTACATATTTCACTTTCATTATGTCTTTAAAAAAATTAAGGGTATAATTGGAAATTTACCCTTATATTTTAACCATTATTATTATTTGCAAAATAATTGATGAAATCTAAGGAATTGGGTGTGAATGAACTAATGTATTATGTATGGTTCTTGAACAAAAAAAAAACTCATTATGGTTCATGTCATGTATCTAAACATGGGGCCCACACTGATTGGCATGCTAACCTGAAGTCGTAAGGCGGCCAGAGTTCCTCTCTATCTTCCAGCTTTATTATGTATTTCTTGGTGGAAGAAGAGCTCTGTAGTCATTCAAGTCAGTCTATCAGAATGATTCTTTACTTGAGGCTTCATGGAATGTTGTTCTCTTGAAGGTTTCCTCTCTCTCTGTTGATTTCTTTCTTTATTGATGAGCACAGACTCCATCGGATAATGAATAGATTAACCCCAAGCATCTTCGTGTGGTCACAAGGTAATTAGCTGAACCTCTTGTTTATACCTTCCAGCAGCGAGGCAACTGATGAGTTGTTTCTCTCTCGCTGTAGTTCTGCCTGCTTCTCAGCTATAAGCTTCCCGCTGGAGTCGCACACCAGCTTATAATTTTGATTTTCTTTAAAGCTCTCCGAAACCTATTTGCGCACTCACATTCATGCGTGAGTTCTGTCATTGGCCTGGCCTGGTGGCGACCACAGAAGAATCGTGCTCGATTCTTGAGTTGAGGCTGTAGTTTCGCTATTTCTGGACGGGGTCGTCGAGTTTTGGCCGGAACCATTTCCTTCTCCCCCAAAAATTTCCAAAATATCTTAGATGCATATATTTCCATAAATTAGAGTTTTATATTTTCATCAACTTCCTGAAAGCTCGTAGCTGGATATGTGCAAATCCCAAATGAAATAATCGGTCAAACAGTTCAAATTATGTTTTCACGATGAACTTTCTCTTTGCATTTTTAAAACTGATGACGATTTTTCACAGTACAGGTGCTTAGCTTGGTCGGAGAAATACTGCGGGGAGGCCACTCTCAGACTCACTCTCCAGTTCTCGACGGTAAAGGCAAACGTTTACCGAGAGAGGGATGTCACTGTTACTCATCTCCTTGTGGATGCTCCTAGGGGCTGTTGATGGGGCAGTGAACAATGGCAGCTCTCCTTCCTCTTCGAAGCCGAGCGTTGTGAATATTGGTGCCCTATTCACTTATGACTCGGTGATTGGGCGCTCAGCCCAGCCCGCGATTCGGGCTGCTGTTGACGATGTTAATTCCGACCCCAATCTTCTACCAGAGACAAAATTGAACCTTCTTATTCATGACACAAACTGCAGCGGGTTTCTTGGAACTGTTGAAGGTATCATATCTGCAACCTACTATCAAATAGTATAGGACTTTAAGCTTCAGTTCCTAGTGAAAATATATCTGCACTTCTGACAGATTGATGCAGAGTTAATGGTTATTTTTTTGAAGAATTTAGTGTCTAATTTCTGATGTGAGTTTTCATCTGATATCATCATATGCAGCTCTGCAGCTGATCGAGGATGATGTGGTATTAGCAATTGGTCCACAATCCTCAGGAATAGCCCATATTATATCGCATGTAGTCAACGAGCTGCATGTCCCTCTCCTCTCATTTGGGGCAACGGATCCCACCTTGAACTCCCTTCAATATCCTTACTTTATCCGCACCACCCAAAATGACTATTTCCAGATGCATGCGGTAGCAGACATAGTTGAATACTTCGGGTGGAGAGAAGTGATTGCGATTTTCGTGGACGATGATTACGGTAGGGGCGGCATTTCCGTCCTTGGAGATGCTCTTGCAGAGCAACGCTCTAAAGTCGCCTACAAGGCTGCTTTTCCTCCTGGAGCCACTGAGAGTGAGATCAAAGATCTGTTGGTTGAAGTAAATCTTATGGAGTCTCGGGTTTATGTTGTCCATGTGAATCCTGATTCAGGGCTTGATGTCTTTTCTGCTGCAAGGTATCTGGGGATGATGGGCAGTGGATATGTCTGGATAGCCACTGACTGGCTTCCTTCTGTTCTGGATTCAACGTTACAGGCAGATCCTGAAAAGATGAATTCTCTGCAAGGGGTCATTACTCTCCGTCACCATACTCCAGATTCTGATCTCAAGAAGAGTTTCCTTTCTCATTGGAACGGTCTCAAATATAAGGGAAGTCCAAGGCCAAATTCATACGCGCTGTATGCTTATGATTCAGTCTTGTTAGCTGCACGGGCACTGCATACATTTCTCAGTGAAGGCGGGAATATCTCATTTTCAAAGGACCCAAAGCTTGAATCAAGGAGTACTACAGTTCTTCGACCAACATCCCTCCACATTTTTGATGGCGGGCAGCAGCTACTGGAGACAATTCTGAAGGCAAACTTCACCGGGCTTAGTGGCCAATTCCAATTTGACCCTGCTAAAAACCTGGTCCGTGCGGCATTTGATGTTCTGAACATCGTGGGCACCAGCTCCCGCAGAATTGGTTACTGGTCAAACTACTCGGGCCTTTCAGTCATTTCTCCTGAAACCTTGTACCAGAAGCCGCCCAATACTTCAACAAGCAACCAGAATCTCAACGGAGTGATATGGCCTGGGGAGGGCACAGCCAGGCCTCGAGGTTGGGTGTTTCCAAACAACGGGAAGCCGCTCAGAATTGGTGTGCCTAATCGAGTGAGTTATAAGAAATTTGTGGCTAGAGATAAGAATCCTCCTGGGGTTAAAGGGTACTGCATAGATGTCTTTGAGGCGGCCCTAAGTTTGCTTCCGTATCCTGTCCCGCACACTTATATACTGTACGGAGATGGAATCAGTAACCCTGTCTACAATGATCTCGTCTACCAGGTTGCTCAGAACGTGAGTGTTCACCCCAGCTCCAGTTAAACCCGCATATATTGGGTTAAAATATAGGGATCTTATTGTTATCTTGTGCTTTCTCAGAACTTTGATGCAGCAATAGGAGATGTCACTATAGTTACCAACAGAACAAGGATTGTGGACTTCACCCAGCCTTATAGGGAGTCCGGCCTTGTTGTTGTTACCCCCATCAAGGAAGCCAAGTCTAGCCCCTGGGCTTTCCTAAAACCATTTACATTGCCAATGTGGTGCGTCACAGGCGGCTTCTTCCTCTTTGTGGGAGCTGTGGTATGGATTCTCGAGCATAGGATCAACCATGAGTTCCGGGGTCCACCGAGCCAGCAACTCATGACAATATTTTGGTCTGTTCAATTTCGTTAGACTGGAAATGACTCAATTGCTACTCATTTTTATGATTTCATGCACGAGTTCTTCAGACTGATGCTTCCTCTGGTTTTGCAGGTTTAGTTTCTCCACCATGTTCTTCTCGCATAGTGAGTTCCTCAACTCCAGTATTACCGCCTGCTCCATAATCAGCATTCTTTAGAAGAAACCTCTAACGTTTTCTTTCACTCTGACCAGGGGAGAATACCGTGAGCACCTTGGGCCGATTAGTCCTCATCATTTGGCTCTTTGTAGTACTAATCATCAACTCTAGCTACACCGCTAGCTTGACCTCGATCCTCACCATTCAGCAGCTGACTTCGGGCATTCAAGGGATTGACAGCTTGATCTCAGGAAACGAAAAGATCGGAGTCCAAGAGGGGTCTTTTTCATGGAATTATCTCATTGACGAGCTCAATATCCCAGAGTCCCGGCTTGTCAAGTTAAAGAACCAGGATGACTATGCCACTGCCCTCCAGAAAGGATCCAATGGTGGTGGAGTTGCTGCAATTGTTGATGAGGTTCCCTACATTGAGCTCTTTCTGGCAAGCAAGGATTGTGCTTTCAGGACTGTCGGGGAGGAGTTCACTAGGAGCGGCTGGGGATTTGTAAGTTGATCTCTCTTGTTCATGATTCACACTGGTTTATACGTAGTGGGATAGAACTGAAGTTGCTTATTCCATAGCTGCAATTGGGTAAGCCTTGCCTGGCAATTGTACAGATAATGCATCAGCTATGTTGTGTGAGACATAAAAACTTGTAGTTTTCTGTTTCTTGTGCTGACATATCTTTCATGCTAGGCCTTCCAACGGGACTCTCCACTTGCAGTTGATTTGTCGACGGCAATCCTCCAGCTTTCCGAGAATGGCTTCCTCCAGAAGCTCCATGACAAATGGCTCTCTCACCGCGAATGTTCTTCACAGATCAATGATGACAATCGACTCTCCCTCACGAGCTTCTGGGGCCTCTTCCTCATATGTGGGATAGCATGCTTCCTTGCCCTATTCCTCTTCTCCTGTCGGGTCGTCCAACAGTACCGGAGGTTCAGCCCTGGGCATGATCAGGAGGTTAAAGCCGAGGACATTGAGCCTGTCGCTCCCCGACGCCCTTCTAAGTCGGTTAGCTTCAAGGACCTGCTTGATTTTGTTGATCGGAAGGAAGAAGAGATCAAGCAGATGCTTAAGCCAAAGACGGACAGAGATGGAAGCAAATCGCAGAGAAGTCAGATTTCTGATGGACAGCCTTATTCCCCCTCATGAACAACATTCCTGCTGCCATTAAAGTAAATAACTTCGACCTCCTTCCTCCTGTAAATATTTTCTGGGTAGCTGCAGTTTTCTTAGCAGAAGAAAATAACAGCTCATGGAGCTTAACAACTAGTGGATGTGTATGTTTGAAAAAAACCGCCCATCTTTATACTCTAAAAATTAGCACCAGACCATTTCTGATGGGCAAGCGTGTCGACTCCATTGCTCCTCTCCTCCCTCTGGATCCTCTCCACATAGGCCAGCATCCCTCTCCTGGCATAGTCCCTAGCGACGGCAGGGAATCTGGCTAGAGTAATAAACTACCAGCAGAATTGTAAGGGTAGTCGGCGAGATCAGGGCCGGGCTCGTTGGTGGTGGTGTGGGTGGAGGAGCACTGCCAGCCGGAGACGTAGATGGTGTCGAGATGCTTGGCCATCGTGGTGACCTGGACGGGGTCGAGGGCGCCGAAGGTCCGGGAGGCCGTGCCGTTAAACTTGTGGTTCTTGAGGGTCCGCCAGAGCTTCTTGGCCATCTCGTTCGAGCCGTAGCTCTGCCTCAGGTTGCCCCTCAGCGACACCACGTCCACGAGCTCCTCCCGGAGGCACCCAATTACATGTTAAGGGTGTAAGTTACAACCCTGTTGCTGGAACCTCAACACCCTCTTTAAATCAGCGACAGTGCGTATTTTTTGTTGTCACATTTCAATTACCATGTCAATGGGACCCGAGGAGACACAAGGAGTCTCGGGTCTGTTATCGGGTTTGAGTCCTGCATGGCTGGTTTCTGCAGGCTCGGGTCCCGCAGACTAAACCCGAGCTTCCAATCCAGAAAAGTGTTCAAATGGATCGAAGGTGGGCCGACGATACTTTTAAAATTTTTTTATTTTTTAATTAAAATACGTTATTTAATTAAATTTAAGAAAAAATATTAAAATTTTTTAATAAAAATATTATTTAAAAATTATTCTATTTTTTCTATTATTAATATTCTAATAATACTGTATTTTTTTCCTTTATTATAACGTAATATATTTATAAAATATTTTATTACCATAATATATTACTTATTTTACCTTTATTAAACCATAATATATTATCTTTCTTTTATTAAATTTTAATAAATTTATAAATACTTCCAATAATTATAATAAAAAAATTTATATTATATTAAGTTATATTTCTAATTAATTGTATTATTTAATAATATATAAATTATATTCAAAATTTTAAGATAATTAAGAGATTTATAATTTATTTTTAACTAAAAAATTAAATTTAAATTATATAAATAAAATTTATTAATAATTATACAAAAAAAAATGTTAAATTAATAAAAAGTGTTAATATATAACCACCCATAAGGCATATAATCACATTATTATTCTTTTTATTTTTATTTATATAAATAAATATTAATATTTAATTTATTCTCATATCCTAATTTTCTATTATCGTTTTTTTATTATTTGTAAATTAAATTTAATATAAAATTATAATAGTAATTTATTAGATAAAGAAAATCTAATAAATATTAAAAAAATGATATATTACAATAATTTAAAATTTTTTATTTTTATTAAAAAATATAAAAGGTACCTAATTCGAGTAAAAATTGACCCGACCGGGTTCGGATCCAACTTCTGTACCTGAGGTCGGGTCGGGTATGTGCCCGACAAAGTCAACCGAGCTCGGGTTTACTCGGGCGCGGGTATGCTGGGCCCAATATCGGGTCGGTGCGGGTCCGCTAAAACCCGCACCGACCCGAGCTATTGACCAATTAGTCTATCACACTGTATAGGGGTCAATTGGGATAACAGGAGAACTAATATGCTCAAACTGAAATAGAAACAAAGCATGGGGGTTAAACCACAATACTGAAAAAGCTACAACGAGGAAGACCAAATTGGGCCTCGCCCAGATCGTTAAGCCCAAACCCATGAAACCTTCCTATAAAAGGGGAAAACGCCACCACTTTCCCTTCCCTTGTGCTCAGATTCTCCCTCCCTCTTCTTCGTCGTCTTTGTTTAGCGTATTCTCGTGACTGACCCTCTACTGTAACTGTGAAGGTCATCGTTGCTTTTGTGAAACTGAGCTCCATCTCTGATTTTGGAGAGAAATTTATTCTTCGTAGCTGAGGAGAGCTCCATCCAGCTGACTTATTGAGGTCCACACGCTAATATCTGAGCGAATTCACACATCTACTCGCCTATCTTACCATCGTGATCATCGGTTTGTAGTTAATTTTATGATCTATTCCATCAGTATTAAATATTGGTGATGGAGAGGAGGGCATTTAAGACGAAGCTGTGTGTACTGTATGAAAGAGGCCATTGTAATCGTCAGAGCTGCTCTTTCGCGCATGGAGAAGCGGAGCTTAGGCGGTTTGGCGGTTTCAACTCCGGTAAACTGTTGGAACTCTTAAACAGTTGTTATCATAACTAATTTTCAGCGATTGATTTTCCTGATTGTTTGGTAGTTCTGAATCGATCTCTGGTGCGTCGGAGTATGAGGTTAAATTTTCGTCTTATAACTGAGCGGAACTATAGAGATTGGCTCTGAAATGATGCGGAGTCTCGAGAGAGCATGTCACTGTACCCTTTATGTTATATTGAAATGTTTATTATCGAGGGGAGTCGCAATGAACGAACGAGGAATTCATGTTGCTGCATATGCATGTGATTCAGTTCTAGTATCTTGTTTGTATTTCTTGTGTTCCATGGCGGTATTGTTTCCTCCAACTTGCTTCATACCGTATCGCCTATTATTGCTTGCTTTAATTTTTAAGAAACCCTCATATAAATTCTATTACATACTACTGTCTATTTTTATCTCTGAAACTATCTTCAACGGGGAAGTTATCAATAAGCAGATCAAATGCAATATTTCTCGAATATTGAAATTGCTTCTTCTGTCATTTCTATTGTATATTTCAGGTCCATGATCTTTTTCTTTTCATGTTTCCCGCATTTCCTATAGCATGCTTCCCTTTCTCACCATATGTTTTCTTAATGAACTTCATTCAACTGAGGTATAGTTATGCTATATCTTCAGGTGGTGTTTACTACGATTCTATGTCCTACACAGATGCCATAAATTCTCATTTTATCTGCTGATGCTGCAATGTTCTTATTTGTAATTCTGATCTATTTAAGAAGGATTCAGTTATAATGGCTTCAGGAGCTTCCTCCAATTTGTTGTTGAGAGGCAATTCATATTATTCTTGTCTGGTGGCTGGGTGGAAAACTTATTCTGACTGGGAGATTCTTAAGCTGATAGCATTATTATTTGACATGACTTCACACATCATAAATCTATTGAAATGCAAACTTTTGAGGAATCAGCACATGTCACTACATGAAAATAATCTTTCATGTGATATTTACATGGTAAGGTCATTGTGTGACCATGAAGCATCCTGCTCATCATGTATCTACCTCACAGTGTATGTGTGTATATGGTCCTTTGGAATATTCTTTCGATCAATTTCTATTTCATGAGAATGCCAAGGGATTTCTATTATGATGGGAGATTACAATCACCATGGATATATTTTTCCGACTCTGCCTTTGGAACAGAGTGACAAACTTATCTCTCTATTATATAAGGATATCCGACCATCTGCGTAAGTAATTACTCGGATTTCTTATCTCCGGTATCCATTTCCAAGGAGAGGATGTGTACTATCCGTGTACTCTGTTATGCTCATATTGGTGGTTGATTCTTGATGATATTAACTGAAACTGGGAAACGTTTTGCCTTGCACATGTGAATTTGCTAACCATCATTTTGTCCAGGAGGAGGCTATGAAATTCTTTATTAGTGTTTTATATATCTTTTCACTGTGATGGTATGAGATTCCGGGGCATTATATTGCTTCTATAAAAGTTAAACCAACCCTGGAATATATCAGAATGGGAAGCTTTTTGTTATCATCACAGGACGGCGGGACTATAGGGATGTTGACTTGAGGAATAGACTTGGCAGGAGGTATTCTCCTCGGGCAAGGTATCCTCCTATAAAAGATGCAAGAAGTCGCCATATGCTACGCGGTACGAATTGATCTTCTTATTGCCCTGTTTATTTCCTAAGAGTAAGTGTTGAATTGCTTTCCTTGTTGTCATGGCTTTGTTCATGGAGTGATTGGATGAAATAAGCCTTTGTTTTTAATGTTTTTTTTTCTTTTTTTGAAGCTAGTGTTTTTCACTTGAAAGGTTTTCTAATAGTGTTAATTGCAGAATACAGCCCTTCCAGGTCCCTTGAAGAATCCAGGTATATTAATTTGAACCCTTCGCTTTCTTACTTGGACATGTACTTTAGTCCTCTGTTTACTTTGAAATTTTCCTGAAAAAATACAAAGTAGTGTCCATCATTGACTTTACTAGTGTTGTTTATTTGCCTCTATGTATTATTTGTCAGGGTATGATGTTTGCTACATAGATCGAACTTTTTAAATATATTTATACTTTCTTTATCTTTTAGAGTTTCTTTAGGTCAGCTAGGGTTGGTCAGGTAACCTATAATTGTATCGATCATTGCATTTCTCCTTATTTGTTGACTCTTCTGATATTGGGTGTCTTTAAAACCATAGTGACAGAGAGCATAGGAGAAAAAGGCGTTTGAATAGTCAAAGTGATGTTTCCGGGAAACTCTCTGGTGGCTCGGATTATGCAAGAGAAAAACCGATTTCATCGGACTCCAAACATACTCTTCAGATTCAGGTTTGAAGTAAATATTTAGCCATTGATCTCAGTTGTTCAATAACACATTGTTTTCTCTAGAGCATAATATCTTTATTATTCAAGGGAGATGTACATGTTCGGGTCTCACTTTTCCATCTTGAAATATACCCTATTGATTAACTTCTAGGAGAAAAAGGGCAAGGTAGTTTGTTTTACCTTTTATTTTCCTCCCTGCTCCTTCCTCTTCCACTCTTCAAACAACATCCACTCATCACTCCAACTTCATCATTGTTTTTTTTTTTTTGAGCCCCTGGACTGCAGCTTTTGGGCATTTCCTCTTATCAGATTATTAAGGGGTGACCTTGAACAGGATCTGTTCTGTATGATCGTACCACTGTGTCCTTGAGTTCTAAGGATACAGTAACCCAACTATGGTGGATGAACAGTGGTTGTTTGACCAGAGTGTAATATCACAGCCCCTTCATGATTCAGGTTTGCTATAGGGGGGTCATTCTCACCTCACTCCAAGGATTGGGTTGGTTAGATGACTGTCTGATAGATTCCCGACACCCTTTTTAATAATAAAAAATATCAGACTATTGAGGATATAGACAGTGTCTTAAGATAGCCCTGTAACTTTTGATGTCCTAAGTGGTTGGTATATTATTTTATTTTGGAGTTTTATCCTCCACATCATGATACCAGTGAGTCGAACCCATTGCTTGGTGAGTTGTCAAGTCATGACATTGTGTGTGAACTCCTTTGCTTAATTTATGATTTTTATACCTCATTTTTCTTAATCATCTTATTTGCAGTCCTCAATACTATAACACTCTTTGAGTGGTTTTAATATGCTTTATGGAATAATTATGCTTTTCTTAATATAACCTTTTTTCCTTCTAGGTATACAGAATTAGTAATTTTTCCTGTCCAACACTAAATAATTTTCATTTATACTTTTATAAAACTGTGATTTCTATCAACTTCAACATGCCATCTTCATTTAGACTACTTGTACAATCACTTCATCAATTTGTGAAATGTGTTCATAAAACATACTCAAATGTCTTATTTTCACTTGACAAATGCTCACTATCACTTGGATTGTGTTCCTAATTTTAAAAAGTTTATTGATGTTGAGCCTTTGAAACTCCACAGTTGAGGGATGTACACTCAGATGTCAGAATGCTGGAGCGCCACAAAACTCAGCTAGATGTAAGTAATATTTATATGATGGTTAATAGAGTTTTCTTTTATCTGGTTTACTGTTTAATAAATATAATGCTTGTAGCTTTTTTTTCAAAAGATTAGTATTTTAGAAATCTTAGGAGGATGCACTTCCATGGACCTGATTGGGAACATGTTATCATGATGCTGCATCATCATCATCATCAAGAGCAAAGACGGCTTTCATCACTTCCCACTTGCATTTAGCTTCTGAATGTAGTCCTACTAGTTGTCCAAGAAAATTCCATTGGATTTCACTCTTAATCACTCCTCAATATTTGTGAAGGCTTATCTGGAAGAGAGTGTCCAAGAAGTGGATAGCCTTACTTCTAAAATTGAGGAACTTGAAGGGCAACTATATAAAGAAAAAAAGGAATGTCGAAGGTAATGAAATACTCAGTCAGACTATACTTAACAAATGTTCTACATTGAAGCTGTCTGAAAATTTTACTCCCATCTTAATTTTGTGCTGCCTTAGGGGTTTTTTTAAATGATCATTTTTGTTCAGGATTAACTCAAGGATCAAGAAATTCATTAAGGCACATGATCGGTACTCGCGGTTGCAAGATGAACTGAAGAGGCAAGTTTTCATGTTTTTTATTTGATAAGTTTTGTTGTATTAGTTTTTGAGTATTGGAAGCATCTTTACATATTTGCCCCCAAGTGGACTCCAGTTGTTGCATCATGGTGAGCTTCCTTCATGATTGGCTGTAGGTCGCAAACCCAGCTTCAGAAATTGGGGAATCAGCTCGGTCTGGAAGCTGTTGAAGGTGGTAATAGAGAAGAGGACTCTAGCATCAATGTCATCAGTGATGGGGAGAACATCAACTATACTGCTAGCCCTTGGGATGAGTTGCAGACTCATGATCCACCAAGCATGAGAGTTCCAGACTTAAATCAGGCTTCGCATGAAGAATTACATCCTCATGGGGGTAGGGCTTTCAGCTGTTGCTTTTCTTGATCATTTTTATTGTTCACTAATGTCTGATAAACAGGGAGACTGAAGTTGTCAAGGTGGACTTATTCCCGCGGGAAGCATGATCAGGACTTTTACACGGGCAATGGTAAAAACAATGGGCCATCAGCTGGAGAACCCATAAATAAAAGAGATATCCACATCTCTTCTGCTGTTTCCATGGGTGACAAGGTGAACTCTAGAATCTGAATATACCTATTTATGTACTTATTTTTGTTATACATCATTGTAGGAGTTCATTATTGTACATTCTCAGGCCAATTCTAGCAGTGAAAAATTTCAGGTTTCTGTTTAATTTAAAATTTCTGCTGTGGAAAAACACTGGATCAGAAAATGCACCCGCATAATTTGTTATACATCATTGTAGGTCATTATTGTACATTCTTCACTTGGTTCTGGGCAGGTGTTACGAACAGCAAATGCACCAGCTGACATTACTGATGAAGTTAAGGATGCGGAGCTTACTTCTGCAGGGAATGATGAAGCAGCAGCTTTCCAGAATAAACGATGGTCATTTGCAATCCCCACCATGTCTCCCATCCATAAAAAATCCTACAGACAGGTACTATACCCTTCGATATCTTTGGCTTGGTTTTTTCTCTTTCCTCACAATATTTCTACTTGCTGTGCAAAGGGTGATGATGCCAATTTGGACACCACGGGCGACCTTGAGCATGCTGAAAAGGTGGACGTAGCTAGTACTTCCTGATCATACTTACTCTGCTATGAATGTCAGTAACTTGAATTGCTTGTTTTAGTTGTACTTCATTTTGGAAATTAACTACCGACCTTTAACTATTTTATGTCTTGTAATCTTGAGGATCCTTTCCTTGTTTCTTTTACTTGCCAGTGGATCTGTTGATGTACTCTTCAGAATTTGTGAGATGTTTCTGGAAGTCCTGATTGCGTAATCCAAGTCGTCACATGCGGGCAAACCGTAAACATGGAAGAGGCATTTTCTCCTAAAGTAAGCCAAATCTCTTTAAGGGCGATGTAAATGAAATGATTGGAAAATTTTTGCCCCTATCTAGAGCACGACCCTTATCTCCTGGCAAAATTTGATTGGGAATGAAAATTTTCAGAATAGATCTTCAGATAAAACTGTTAAATTTACTCCCGAGGGAGCCAGGTAGAAAGGGGAGAAGCGGGCATAAAAGGCGATCGATCCATAATCTGCTAGTGGAGATCCCCAAGGTTATTATTCCTCCTGGCACCTTGAACATCTGCAAGAGAAGCCATAATCTGCAAGTGCTGCCTACCTCTCTTTGAAAGTGAGGTCCTCATCTATGTATGAAATGGTGACCTAGGACACAATAAATTCCAATCTCCCATTGGTATGGTACTAGAAGGAAAATTAAATCCCTCAATATTTTGACGTGATTGTGCAAGTTACCTCCTCGCCTCTGCCAATGGGTCCCTGCGCAATTATTATTGCTCGCCCATCCCTATCCTGTCCAGGAGAAAGTTAAAAGAGAACATATTCATGTACAAGCCCACAAGGCTGGATACTAATTAAAAAACGGTTCCACATATCAATTGTTTTCCAAGCTAAAAAGTGGAGCAAAATCACAACTAAGATGAATGAAAAATATAGACAAAACTCCTTTTGAAAAGTATTATATATGGTTTTATGGGCGAAATCTCCCTATCAGAAGCAAACCATATGTCCAAGTGATTAATTTCCAATTTGATACCGTCAAAGCTAAATCCCTCTGAGCATCTTCTGCTGACCAAGTACAAGGCACTAAAAGTATGAAGGAAAAACGATTTACAAGATTAACCTCGATATGAAAATCATTTGGGAGTTAGACCTATATTTCTTTTACTCTAGACAACATAGGGTACCATTGTCCTGGAAAATCTGCATATTTTGACAAATTGTAACTTTCGCCCCTAATGAATGTGAACATATGACAGGCTGAAAAAATAGTGCATTGTCTCTCTTTATTAAGGTAATGGAAATATTTCGTTTAACTTTTGCTCCTATTGAAAGAAAAGATATGATAGGGAAGAGAATAATACCTTTGTTTCTCTTTAGAAATGGAAAGGTTCTAGTGAGCAAAAAAAAAAAAGAAATGGAAAGGTTCCAAGTTAGAATATTAATTAAAACTACATATAACAAGACATGTTATTCAACTACAGGGTACAATTACTCATACCTTCCCAATTAACCGAGTATTCCTCTCCAAGAGCATCCAGAATTGGGTCGGTAACCTTCTCAGCTTCCTCCTACCCATAGAGAAGCAGATCTGAGTTACAGATACTTTCAATCAGGTGTTTATATACATTTAGGCCTTGGCACCGAATCATTTTACCTTTTTGTAAGATGGAAGATCATCTATATATAAAAGGTAATCTTCCATGGGAGATGTTACCACAAGATCACTGTCAATTCAGCAGTAGATTTCACAAGTGTCTATTCACACAATGGATTTTTTGTGAATATCAGCACATTCCCAGAGTATTTTATTACTGTAGAAATCAAATAATTGATGTTTCATGGTTTGCCCATTAAACAAAGCTGCTGCAGCATAAATGATCCCAACATCCTGGAAAAAAGAACACAAAATCCAATTGAAAGCAGATGAATTATTGGACAGGATATATTAGAAACGTAAGTCAATTAAATCAACAGGGAACATTTTATTGCTCAATAATGCAATTGCATCATTGGTTGTCACATCATTTTCGCCCTCCTTTTTTTCCTGACGCAGATGGACCCATCTCTCACCATATCATCACACGAAGGTGAGAGAATAGGTTGAATGTGATGTTATAAGAAAAGAGAGTGAACATCATACTGCTATGATCAGACAGCAGAAGAGAATAACAACAAATGGCATGTTTACAATTTCTGCAACATTGGTAGGTTGAATGGATCAACTAATACAATTTGAATTGACACTAGGTGCAAATGCATGTGTACTACAATTCATTTTAGGTAAGTAAAGGATTACAGGTATTAAAGAATGAAACTTCACTTGGCAGCATTAACAGTCTCTTTGTTTTGTACGCTAAAACTAAAATGAGGAAGAAGATTTCAGATATTAGAGGACTCACAGATTATTCAACTCAAACATGCCGATGATGTGTCCATATATTTCAAGATATTAGCACATTAATTCGTGTATGCTATTAGAGGCAATTATTCTTGATGTCAGGGATGAAGAGAACTTACAGCCAGCTGATATATGACTTCAGGATTTGTATGAATGTGCCAATCAGGCTCCAGTTGCCAAACAAAAGATGATCGCCCATTCTCTGTGCTGCAGAAGGGAACCTACAAGTTCAATTCCACATTATTAACAAAAACTTCAGAATACCAATACAAGGTAGAAATGATATCTGTTGACATTAGAGAAGAACGAGATTTCTTGGAGGAATTTCCCATACATTGTCTTTCACCAAACATCTGGATGTAAAAATACCAGCATCTTCTAGAGCTAGAAGAACCTTTTTCTGCAGATTGAAATTGAAAGCAACAAATTAGATGGTCAGAAGCTGTGGTATTTGTCATGCTGTTTAATGAATAGTATGATAGACACGCTCAATTAGGGAACGAATACACCTACAAGCTTTGAATTTCCTAATCTCCAACAGGACTTCGAATATAGATGATCATATAGTTGCTTGTTTCTTCCAAGAATAAAGTCAATAATGTACTGTCACTCCAAAAGAGAGATTTCATCCAAAGATTCAACAGAAAAATCAGCGTGATACTTGGAGTATTTTCCTCAAGAATTACTCCGAGCAAATGGCAGGTTACCTGAACAACCAAAACATGATCCGATATTTATGACATTTTTACAAGTAGAAGAAAATTCCAAATTTCAATGACACTCCACTCCACCTTAGCAAAGCTAGTCCAGGATGATGTTTATTATAGACAATACCACTACCAACCAGCAATTTGTGTTCTGAAACAGCATTTCTCTAAGAGGGCGCATAACTAATATGAAGGAATCTTCATAAATGAATGGGTGTGATTCTATACAACAAATTCACCCAGTTCCCATTTATAGTGAAGGTCATTGAAGGATCCATGAGACAATGTAAATACAATAGTTGTATAATATCTCAATACACCACTTTAATGTTTCGTATGGTACCTTTCTGCCTTCACTCAATTTCTGCCTCACTATCTGCCCAAGAATCGGCTGAAAAGTGAAGGCAATTTAGAACATAAATAAGGGGCCACTTAGTAGAATACAGGAACTTTATGAAGAATCAAGTCCAATTCCGTTGCAATGGGAGATCTTAAGAGTCTCCGCGTGAAGATGACAGCAACGGAAAACCAGCCCGCAGAACGAGTATTATATAAGGACAAACTTGAACAGTGTTAGCGGCAGATAATGAAGCTGAAGGAGGGAAGCAAGATCTAAGGATGTGATCAGATTGCAGGCTAAAATAGTTTGAAAAACCAACTGATATGCGAGATTTTAGTTTTCTGGTGTAATTTTTCCTTACGATTTCCACTATTCAAAGCTTTGCTACTCATCCATATCCGTCAGAAATCCCCAACTTAGGACAACAAATGGATAGAGCCACTGAAAACCTATCATATACCTATCAGCCGCATCGAAATCAAAGCTATAAGAGATTGAAAGAAAGAGTCTCACCAGATTACTAACGGGAAGAGGTTCGATGACTTGATCAGACGTGGTTTCTGCCTCATATCCAGGATATTGCCGAACTGTGCAACACCGAGAATGTTCCATTGCGCATATTCATGGAGCTAGTGGGGCTACATATATGAATGTGTGGTACAAGTAACTATTCATGATTTTTGAGCCCGTCCATGATGTAAGAGCACTAGTATTATAAATCCCACGTTGAATAAATAAGAAGAATATTAAATATTATTGGGTTATAAAGTAATGGATAAATAAGAAGAATATTAAATATTATTGGGTTATAGAGTAAGTGTATTCAACTACTTGAGTGAATATTCATAACGCCATACAAAATAACCATTGATCAGTCTTTGAACAGATCAGAAGGAGAATTAGGATTAGATCCCTTTGGCTGCAGTGTTATTGTCTGCTGGAATCTCAGGCACGTCCTCGGCAGTGATGCTGCTGGGCAATGCCAGCGCCCTATCGATCCTGTTCATGCCTTCCGAGCCATTAACGAGCTCGTCTCTTTCAAGGTGCAGGCAGTAGCTCTCGAAAACCCGAGAGCTAACCACGACCCCGAAGTCCAACAGGAAGAGCAGCTCGATCTCGAGCCTGTTCAGCTCTGCGTTGCTGATTCCCCCCACCCGAGCATAGAACCCATTGTTATAATGCCTGACATAAGATTCAGCAACCAATAAACACACTGCCTTGTGTTCTTTTCATTCTTCCAATCAAAAGCGCACAAGAAACCTTCAAATTGCAGAAAAAGAATCACTTTTTTTTCAAATAGGCAATCATATTGAATTGCAGCCAAGAATTTAAGGATACCGTATCGCTACTCACGCATCGTCGAGCATCTTGGCAGCAACCATGACGCTCGTGACCAGCAGGCGGTGCACGTTGAGGGACACGACGAGGGACTCAGGGTGCCTGTGGATGAGGCGGTCGATGTATACATAACCTACCACGAAACACGCAGGGCTGCAGCCCGTGTACTTATAGATCCTTTCGAGGTACTTTGGTATGCTGATCGCCGGTGCCCTGGCCCCGTGGAATCCCTTCAAACTTTTGTCGGAATCGAACCGCTGGCTCGCGAGGAGCCGGTCGTTGCGGGCCACCAGACGCTCTAGGACCCCAGAGAGTATGGAGAGGACTCTGGGGGTGGCTGTCTCCGAGGGCTGGTGGCTCGGTGGGCCCGGCCCAAGGGCTGGAGGGTAGGAGCCGATGGCGTCTAGCATTTACCAGCGATCATGATTTAGTTGGGAATGAAGTCTGGGGGATGTTAAAGCCTGCTCATCTCAGCTGTGTTTTTGGGTGGCTCAGAGCTTGTAGAGCACATTAGAATCCCTGTTATCTCTTCAGAGTTGGTGCCCACTTGGGTGTTGGACACGTGTCCATCTCGCAGGCCAGTGGCCAGCCATGCTCAGCCATAGAGGATTGAGGATTGAGGATAGAGAAGAAAGATGGTATGACTACTTGGTTATTAAAGAAAATAAAGAAATTTAAAAAAGAAAAAGTAAAGAAAAAGAGTATAAATAATAGATAATATTATTTTGTGTTATTAAATAAATTATAAAATATTATTTATATACAAATTAATAATAAATAATAAATAGTTACAATTAAGTTACTATATTAAGTGGTACATTAAATATTGTAATAAATCACTATATAATAATTAAACGGTAGAATGGAGAATTTTGATGAGCAAATACGCCAATTGAGCAGTAAAATTTGACGCACTTATTAACGAAAAAAATAAAAATCAATATCAATATGTTTTGTGCGAGCATGAAATATGGGATTGGCAATAAGATAAATGGCTGAAATATTATCGCACCACAAAACTGGAGAATTAGTGTAAGAGATGCCGAATTCTTTAATAATAGATTGAAGCTAGATTAGTTCAGCAGTTATATTGGCAAGACTTTTGTACTCGGCCTCAGTGCTAGATCGAGCGAATGTTCGTTGTTTTTTAGAACTCCATGAGATAAGATTGTGGCAAAGAAAAATTGTAAAACCACTAACAGAACGTCAATAATCCGGATTTCCGGCCCAGTTAGCGTCAGAAAAACAATGAAGACCAGAAAGAGGATGTCGCCAGAGAGTAAGACCATGATGAAGTGTCCCTTGAAGATAGCGGAGAATGCGCTTAACAGCAGTCCAATGAGTAGTGATGGGACGATGCATAAATTGACAAACCTGAAGAACCGCATATGCGATGTCAGGTCGAGTGAGAGTGAGATACTGTAGAGAGCCAACAAGTTGACGATATTCAGTAGGATCAGGAAGAGGAAGGCCATCATATTGTGAAAGTTGGGGACCAGAGGCAACTGGTGTGAAAATGGGCTTACAAGTACTCATGGCAGCCCGGGAGAGAAGATCATGAATATATTTCTGCTGTGTAAGATATAAACCATGAGAGTGAGCAGTAACTTCAATGCCTAAAAAATGATGAAGTGAACCAAGATCCTTAATAGAGAATTCTCTATGAAGGGCATGAAAGATGTTTCCAATGGGTGCAGCAGAAAAACCAGTGAGAATGATATCATCAACATAGATAAGTAGAAAAATAACAAACTCACTCGTGCGGTAGATAAATAGAGAGCGATCAGCAACAGAGCTACAAAAACCAAGTTGATGAAGATAGGAACTCAGGCGGAAGAACCAAGCACGAGGAGCTTGTTTGAGGCCATAGAGAGATTTGCGTAGACGACAAACATGGCTAGGAAAGCAAGGATCAACAAATCCAGGGGGTTGATCCATATAAACTTCCTCATTGAGATAACCATGAAGAAAAACATTATCCACATCAAGCTGACGAATGGTCTAATTGAAAGATATAGCAAGGGAAAGAATTACCCGTATAGTAACAGGTTTAATAACGGGGCTGAAGGTATCATAATAATCAAAACGAGGACGCTGTGAGTAGCCCTTAGCGACAAGATAAGCCTTATATCGAGCCATTGAGCCATCAGAATAATGCTTGATTTTGTAAACCCATTTGCACCCTACAATAGGCTGACCAAGTGGAGCGGGCACGAGATCCCAAGTCTGGTTGTGAAGAAGAGCGGCAAGCTCAATATGCATAGCCTTAACCCAAAAGGAGTGACGAGAAGCTTAGGAATAAGTACGGGGTTCCATAGAGGCAATGAACACTGTAAGATCAATAGTGAAGTGCCGTTGAGATAGACTGCCATCTTGAGAGCGAGTCACCATACGTGAAACTGGAGGTGGAGCAGGAGCATGATCCAATGTAGGAGAAGAAGATGGTGCAGCATGATCATCTTCAACAGAAATAATAGGTGAGTCAACTTGTGTTTGTATCGGAGATTGGGGCAACATACCTGAGTTCGGAGGTGGAGACGAGACGGGTGTGTGGAGATTCACCATAGGAGGGTGCACAGTAGGAGGAGGGGAAGGCATACATGTGGAACTCGAGGAGGCAAATGGAAAAATAGATTCATCAAAATGGACTGTGTGACATAGAAATATGCGTCCTGTTTGAGTATCAAGACAACGATATCCGAGATAATTGGAGGGATGTCCAAGAAACACACAAGTAGTTGAACGAGGTTGAAGTTTGTGAGCAAGATAAGGGCGGAGATAAGGAAAGCAACGACAACCAAAAACTCGAAATAACTTATAATTAGGAGTAGAATGGTGAAGTACCTTATAGGGGGATTGAAAGTGAAGAGATCTTATGGGAAGGCAATTGATAAGAAAGACAGCGGTTTCAAAGGCAAACGGCCAATATTTGGTGGGAATATGAGAGTGAATAAGAAAAGTAAGACCTATATCGATAATGTGACTATACTTACATTCGGCAGATCAATTTTATTGAGCTGTGTGTACAGGAGATCCGTTGGAGAATACCTGCGGATTGTAACTAAGATTAAAAAGCATTAGAAAAAATTTTTTTAGCACTATTAAATTGAAAAGATTTAATCAGTTGAACAAGTAAATTTTTAACTTTTAAAAAGAAGTTACGAAAAAAAAGAGAATATTAAATCGTTGTTTTATAATAAAATACTATTAAAATTTGCTATAATAATCCAAAAAATAAACATAATAGCCATGAACTGTAATATACAGTTTATTAAATATCCTATTTATATTAATGTATAAATGATGTGATAAATATATATTAATGTATACAATAATTAACTAATATTTTAGTTATTAGTTATTTTTTTAAAAAATAAATATAAAATAAAAATCTTGCACGCTAACTTCTTCACAGATGAAATGACGTTCTTCGACCCCAAATTTTGGCTTAAGCCAATGGGCGGAAGCGCTCAACTTCTCCTTTTTCTGACCATTGATTTGCAAGGATGGTCAATCTCTGTGTTGAACCGTCAGAGCAATATGTCAACTAACATAATACTATTGTAAAGAGTTGATCATATCAGGTCAGATTGCTTCAAGCATGGATACCTGGAAACCCAACTGGAGATCATGGGTGTTTAATTAAGAATTTAATCAGATTTCATGAATCAAGGGCCATTCCACGATTCATCGGACGAGAGAAGATTCAGACTATGAGTATTATTATTAGTGCAAAGCAAAATCATGTGGAGATGTAGAAAGTGCTAAATACAAGATAATGGTCAATATTCATCATCGTTTTACTCCCCGGGCCTCTGGGGGAAGAGCTCGTGCTGGATGGCCTGATCGATCCAAGCTCGGGACTGGTCCATGAGCTCGGGGCTGAGCCGGAACATGAGGACGCAGAACTCCATCTCGGAGAGGGCGCCGTCGCCGTCGAAGTCCCCCTCACGTAGCATGCTGGAGAGCTCGTCGTCGCGGAGGTCCTGGAGGCCGAGGAGGGCGCTGTTTCGACGGAGGCTCTCGAGGGTGATGACCCCCCGGTCCTTGTCCATGAGGAGCCTGAAGCCGTTGCAGAGCTCCCTTACGAGCCCCTCTCCCCCGAGCTTGTCCGCCATCGCCGGCAGCAGGTCCTCGAACTCGAACGGCGGTGGCGGTGCTGCAGATTGTCTCTTGTTTATCCCTCCCTCCATTAATCCTCGGATGTACCGACCTCCCTTCGATGAAAATGTCGTAGGAGATTGAGTGCTGCTTTTCTGGCTATTTTGCATCGTAACTCGTGGCTATATATCTTCAACGAAAGGTGAGGTGATGAAGAAGCACTGTGAAGAGAAGAAGAAGAAGAGCTTCGTGGAAGGAGAGAGCGGTGGGAGGAGGAAGAGGCGGTCATGTCGTGGAAGTTGTCGGCGGGTTTGATTCTGTCAGTGCGAGCTCGCTGGCTGTCATCTAATATCGCGTCTAGGCATCTCCGTCTTTTCACGCTGTTGCATTTATTTTAAAAAATGATAGGGCTACTCATCTAAGTATATTTTGAAATATCAATGTGGACGCCGAATACTTTTATGCGTTGGCTAAAGAAGGCGACCCAAGGTGGACGGGGTGAGAGAAAGACGATTATACCCCTCTGACTCGGAGAGAGACAAGAGTGTCCGGATGCCAGGCTACAGGGTGTAAGGCTGAGGCTCTTCCCACGTCAAACCCAGCTGAAGTCCCCGCTGTTCTGACTTCTGCTTGGTGCCACGTCAGCACCTCCATGCCACCTACGTCGCCACGTCACCGTCGTTAGCACCACCGTGTATGGATGGATCAACCAACCAATAAACATCCTGGGGGACCACATAAGGTATGAGGAATTCGAGATCGCCTGGGATGCTCAGCCCTCTGAGGATCCAACACCTGGCACTTTCATTCACCAATCACCACAGCATCCCATTCACTTGCCCTTTTTTAAGATTTTCATTATAAAATTAAAATTAAAATTAAAAAAAACTATAGCTCAAATTGAATTAATTTAATTCAATAAAATTAAATGCATGGTTAGCATTGATTGGCATAACTCGTCCTATCAAACGTAGGGCTGACTGGGCTAGGCCTCCATTTTCTACTGTTACAGTAAATGACAGGTTTAGCCACTGCTATTGATTCCTTCTGGCTGAAATCGTGTGGCTATGACTCACTGCGGTCATCCGATGTGCATCGGGAGCGTAATTTATGGAATAATATGAGGTGTTTCTGCGGAGAGGCAATTTAGTCATTTTGAAGGAACAGGTAGTGGTCAATTTCTTTTCTCCCATTTTTCTCCTCTGCCTCTTCCTCACCACTCACTCTGCTGGTGGTTGGAGCTTGATAGTGCAGAGAGAGAGGCAAAAAAAAGTAATAAATATATTAGTTTAGGCTATTAATCAATCAGACAAATCGCTGGAGAAAATTCAGACGCCGTCGATTTAGAGGGGAAACCGCAATCGGAGGGTAGCGGTCGTGCGATTGTTCTGTAGTGAGTTGAAGAAGGGAGGAGAAATGAGGGGCTGTGTGCTCTGCAAGGTGGTTCCGGCGAAGGCTTTCTGCGATTCTGACCAGGCGGCTCTGTGCTGGGACTGCGATGCCAAGGTCCACAGCGCTAACTTCCTCGTCGCGAGGCATTCGCGGACCCTCCTCTGCCACGCCTGCCAGCGTCTGACCCCGTGGACGGCGTCCGGCGCTAAGCTAGGGCACACGATCTCTGTGTGTGACGATTGCGTCAACGGAGTGCAGCCGGAGGACGGCGCCGTGGAGGGGAGCGGAGGCAACGACGACATGCCGGATGACGGTGACGACGATCTTAACGACAGCGATGATGATGACGGTGGGTATGATCCGCCCGAAGATCAGAATGACGGAGCCGGTGAGGAGGAAGATGACGTCGACGGCGGCGGAGGAAGCAGCAGCGATGGTGGAAGGGACGGGGATGGTGACAATCAGGTGGTTCCGTGGTCGTCGCCCACGCCTCCGCCGGCTGCGAGTTCTTCCAGCGGCGATGAGTCGGTGAGTCAGTTATATCCGAGTCATAAGCATGATACGACGGCGAGAACGATGTGTTCATCGAAGCGAACGCGTGAGGCTTCATTACCGGATCGTCGGCCGCAGGTCAGTAGAGCAGAAACCATCGTCTCTTTTGTTTTCCCCAAGCTAGATCTCTTCTGCAACCCTGCTTCTTTATAACTATCTGCAGAGATGGACATCAATTCTTGGTTCTCTTCTTGCAGGAAGATCTAGGCTACTCGTCGTCTCGAAGAAACCGGGGACCTAAGGTTCGAGAATCTGCTTCGACCGAACCCCATTCTATCTGAAAGATTCCACCGAGAACGGATCCGTGCTTTCGCAGGCACTACGATTGACAGGTTTGAACCGATAGCCCTATATGAACTTATTTAACTAGTTTGGCAGCACCGCTCTGTGATTCGCAGAAGTGTCGAGTGTTTGTAATCAGATTCATGCTGCAACTGCAAGCAGCACATTAACTCTGCATTAACGTGCATCGCATTTGATTATTCATCTTGTCCGATTCATCACCTCATTCGCTGCAAAATCATTCGCAAATGGCCATGGAACTTTTTTTTTTTTTGTTTTATGGGAAGCATCGCTTTCCTGGCTTTGGTCCGATCGTGACCATGGCATTAGGCCAAACCGTGCTCTTGTGTCGGAGGGAAGATGAATCTCTATGAAGGATAAACATCAAGATAGACGCATGGATCTTTGTCGCATTTTGGATCGGTTAGTTTCATATCCTCCCTCCCCTCATCCATGTATCAGTATCAAAATCCAAGGAGTCCAACAAACTTCAAACATACCCAGAATTTCTTATGGAACGGTAAATGACTGTTGAAGTCTATGTTTGTGTACAGAAATGATTGAAGCATGTGGAGGAATGTAATTTTATCATTTTGTTGGCAGTCTCATACCATATTCTGGTCTGGATGATGCCCTCCCTCCTCACCATCACCTCAAGTTTGATGGGCAATGGGCCCGTCTGAATTGTTTCCTCTCCGTGAGCTTTAGCTGGATATTTTCTGAATTTATTATGGCCGGCCGTCACATCATGTCGGGGGACGTGATCTAGGCTGCAGGAATTTTGAACTTTATTGAAACTGTGGGACAACAACCCCTTCTTTTTTCCTCTTATATCAATTCAATCTAATCATCAATATCGTGCAATTGCAGGTAAACGAGGAAGCTTTGGACCCATTGGAAGAAATCTGTGGTTCGCGCTGAAACACGGACCAAAGGATGGCTAGTGTAGCCTGAACTGACTAGTCTCTGCAATTACTGCACCGTCCCAAGTTTAGAAAGCCCACTGTTCATACCAACCAAACCTCTTGACGACGAAAGCTGTGGGAGTTCAAGGAAATATTGAATTTGAAAGGGCTCTGGTGGTTGGAGATGCTGGTTGCTTTTGTGCTCCCCTCCCCCTTCTCTCTCTTGGAAAAGCTCTTGAGCAAGCTGGCTGTGGTGATTTGTCTACAAAACTTTGTAGAACCGTGTGGGGAGGGATTGCATCAGAAGTGATTAACTTTACTTCCCTTTTTCTTCTGCTTTTTTTTTCCATGAAAACAACATGAGAATGTATTTGGGCCGCAGGTTTCCTAATCTCTTTTTGTTTAAATCAAAATGCTGCCATTTACAGTAAAGATGGTGATGGACATGCCTCATGCGGCTTGGCATCCTCCTCCCCCAGGATGGTTCCCTTATTGCCTGCCCCCACACGGCACACACATGATCTAGCTGATTGGACGGTGAGCAGGGACGGCCCGGGTCCATTACCATAGGATAATGGGTACCATCCGTGGACCCACTACTGGGCATCATGCAGTGCGTTGGCAAATACTAACACAGTAGAATTTTGCAGTGTCCAGGCTTGGATGGCTTTCTTTTTGTCAATTCTGCTTTCTGTCCCTCTATCCTTATCTTGTCTCTTCATCTACTTTGCCCTCCCACTAAGCTGAAAATGATCTAAACAATGGATCTCTAAACTGAAGATCTTGGAAGCCCATGTTCAAAGATGCCCTCCTGAATTGAATGGATGTTTGTTGCTTCCTTGGCTATTGTTAGATCCAAAGTATTGCCCAATGCAAATAAGCCGGATTCCTAGTACGTTGCTTGGTCTAGCGGAACCATAATATTGTTGGCCCATATTGGTTTGCGTAATAGCCTCAAATTTGGTGCCATGTTGTCTCGTATGGCAGGCAAGGGTACAGGGTTTGCGCTGGCTGCGCTGTATATCACAACCGGAGCGTCCAGAGTTTGTTGGAGAAGCTTTAGCTGAATAAACAAACAGAGGAGCGGGTGCCCTTTGTAGCCGTCTCTGTTTCGACTGGCTAAAGGTCAGTCAGATCTTCCCTTCCGCCGGCAAGTCATTCGTCCTATAACCACCAAAATTCTGATTTTTTTTGCTGCGATTTGTTGTTTCTTGGGGGTGTTGGAACGGTTAAAACGACATTTTAGCTTGTTTGGATTCTCTTTCTGTTCCTATTCATCGGCCCTGTGGTTGAACTGACTGGTTTTATTGAACAACAATGCTCAAAGGATGGGCTCGTGATTGACTATCTCTCATAATACATTATATATATATATATCACGGGTCGTTCGTATCACTATTTACTGATCTTACTGGATGGGCAGCAGAAAGGAGAGGAGTTAGATGATCTCCTTTCATTTGAAAAGACGGGAAAATTGTGATTTCATTGTCAGGTATGTTCCCCTGCGTCAATCAGGATCCAGATGTTCCCTTTCTCACGATGGAGCCTTTTGATTTCATAAGGTGAGATGAACATCCGTTGCACTTGTATTTTTGCAGGTCACGGCCTTTCCATGTTCCAGATTCAGCTCTTATAGCTGACGGACGTTCCGTTCACTCTGGCCGCTACTGGTAGATTTGAGTTTCCTCCCACCTTGTCAAGGGTGTGGGGCAACAATGACGGGGTGATTCTTCTCTGTGTCCTGAGAAGATCGAGATCATCGTATGCTTGGAGAGTGTGCCGTGTATCAAAGGGTTTGTCTTGATTACGGCTGAAGTGAACTTTGGCGAATTGGGAGATTGGATTTGAGTATGGTCGTCTACATACCAGCATGGTTCGGTTTTCATGTTTCAATACTCAAATCAATGGCCATAAGCCAAAAGTAAGTCCTGCCCTTCCTTCCTTTCCTCATTGATTGATTGTTTTCTTTTCTAATAGACATTGTTCATGCACCCCTTTTTCGAGCAGAAAGCAGGTCTATCTTTCACTGAATTAATGCATATGCTTCAAGCATCCTCCAAAACTCAGGCCACTGAAGCTCCTTTAAGCGCTGAGCAGTTGGCTTTCCGGGCCAATGGAGAGAACGATAGAGACATTCTTTGCAATCGGATTGTTGATTACTGTTCCGACTGGAAATCTGATGGTTTGAATGGAAAAGCAGGCTTTGAGGGTAAGGATGCTGGAGTAAATCAAATTGAAGCTTCTGTAAGCGCTCAGTGGTTGGCCTTTGGGGCCAATGGTGAGAATGGTAGTAAGGATAAGACTGTTGATTACTCCTCCGTCTGGAAATCTGATGATACTGATGGAAAATCAAGCTTCCAGGGTGAGGATGCTGGAGTAGATCAAACTGCACATCTCAAGAAAAGCCAATCAGAGAGTGGGCTCCTCCTTAAGGGAAGTACATTAGCTGATGAAGACACTGAAGATGAGAGTCATGAGACTAATGGAGGATTTTGCTGTGATCTGTCGGATGAAATTAACATGTTGATCTTACCTGATAGAGGCAACAAATCAAGCTCCTGCACCAATACTGGCAAGGTGCTTACAGTCTTGGACCCTTTCAAAGAGTCATCTCTTGTGAATGGTGTATCCATTTTCTCCATTGGAGACCCTCGGAAATTTGAGAAGGGGGCTGGTCAGGAGTTCTCAGATACTCCATCCTCTGGTGAGCATGAAGCAAGTTCTGGTAAGCTTTCACCTCAGACCCCACATTTGATCTTAAGGTCAAGATCATTGCCCCACATTGGAACTTTGTTGCCCCCTTCCGAAGATCATATCCATGTGCAAGTTAAATCGAGGTCTTCTGATGAAACAAAAATGAGGCTAGTTCATGAATTGGGCCAAGATGAACATTGCAGCAATACATTTGACTATGGCAGGTCGACAAGAGAATGGATCATGCCCATAGAGGAACATTCAAATTTCATTGAATACGGATCTTCCTCTGACAATCATCATTTGGATAATATACTAAGAAAGGACTTCAAGCTGATGCGGATAGAGGAATGGGTAGATGATCTTCAGCCTTGCTTCCCCATTGAAGAGGCAGATGAGATGCCTCATCCTGATGATAAAGACAGAGAATCGAGGACTCTACGTGGTTCAATCACACCAAAAAAGACCATTCCTGGAATGGAAGCTGCAAAAAGATACATTTCGTCTCTGAATCCATCATCAACCGCTGCTCAGTTGTCAAATAATGGGCTGACTGTCATCCCCTTTCTCAGTGCATTTGTGAGCTTGAAGGTTGTTAATCTTTCAGGAAATGGTATAGGTATGTTGTCTCTGACACTTGATCGTATATTCATATACGAGCTTCTCCATTCTTTCATATGGAAAAAGATGGTGTTTAGTTTTATGGATCCAAATGTCGAGCCTTTGTTTCTTGTATTAATCCGCTCTCATTTTCACTAGTGAGGATGACTGCTGGAGCTCTTCCTCGAGGACTCCATGTGCTAAACTTGTCAAAGAACCAAATCTCTGCAATTGAAGGTCTCCGAGAACTGACTCGACTCCGGGTTCTAGACTTGAGCTACAACCGTATATTCAGAATTGGACACGGTACTTTCTCTGCTACAAACATAGCCACATGGTTTTTTCATCAATCATTCATGTTGTTTTGTGTTTTTAATTTGTTTTCTTAAAAACTAGGACTGGCATCGTGTTCCTCTCTGAAAGAGCTCTATTTGGTGGGAAATAAGATCAGTGAAGTTGAGGGGCTCCACCGGCTTCTGAAGCTGAGCATCCTTGATCTTCGATACAACAAGATTTCAACAGCCAAATGTGTTGGGCAGCTCGCAGCCAACTACAACTCCCTGCAAGCAATTAGCTTAGAAGGAAACCCTGCTCAGAAGAATGTAGGGGAAGAGCAGCTTAGGAAGCACCTTCAGGGGCTTCTTCCTAAGCTCACTTACTACAACAGACAACCAACAAAGATGGGTACTGCAAAGGACAATGCAGAAAGATCTGTCCGATTGGGTGTTGGTTCCCACAAGACCAGTTCTTCAAGGTATAAGTCACTGAGAAACGTGGGTGGTGGGATTTCAAGGATGGCAGCCTCATCCTCTGGACATGTTGGGAGAAACCACGGTCTGGGCTCGGACAGGTCGAATGGGAAGCAAGGCAAGTTCCCTCCTAGCAATGGAGCAAAGGCCTCAAGCCGCCATCACAACCACCCCGGCCACCATCAATGGGATGTGGGGGAAAACATGAGGAGCCTGAGGCAGGAGCTAAGGATTAGGAGAATCTGTAGTGAAGGAACACTTGGGGCCCTGTGAGTTGGAGAAGCTGATGATAGGATTCTTAGTTTTCCTTGAAGCAAAAGCTCATGAACAAGGGTATTCTGTTGGATGAAGTGCTTGGATTTATGACTGCACATTATTTGTATTCTCATGAAGAAAACAGAGCTGCTAGCTCTCAGAGCAGATTGTCAGACAGAGTGTGTATCATCTAACAACTGGACAAATTTTTAGGTATCCATCAACTGTTCACATGCAGTTGCTAAGGTATGCATTTACAACTCTAGAAACCACTCCAAACACAGTATCATCATCCTTCATTTTCAGCGCCTGCCCTTGATCAGATCATTTCCCTGAAAGCAACATTGATGATAACAAACCCAGTAAGGAATTTTGAGATTTTGAAGAACTTGGGCTGGTAGTTCACATGAATTTCTAAAACTTTTGGCTATTCAATTTTACTATCTTCAAAAATGATGCTTTCTGGCTACTCTGAATCTACATTCACCACATACAGTCATTGTTGTTGAGATCAAGTTTTCACAGGAAGAAATTCGTGCCTGATGAACGTAAAGGATACACAAGGTCAAAACTCCAGATCTTCTTACCCCCAGCGAAAAATTCAGTATGCATACTTGTATATATAGAGATGAATATCTGCAGGATAGGTTAAAGTGGAACCTTTGTACTCAGGGAGGGTGTCATGATAGTCCTGATCCTCTTCCTCTTCCTCCTCCTCCGGGACGGGGTGGAGCTCGGCCTCTGTCCCGCCGTTCTCGGCTCCAGAACCACCGAGACTGCCATCTTCATCCTTGCCGTCGGGATATCGGACTACCACAACAGGACAAACGCAGTGATGCACGCAATAATCACTCACACTCCCAAGCTTCCCCAGCTTACTCGCCCTCATCGTCCTGGCAGCACCGAATCCCCTGCTCCCCATTATCATCGCGCTGAGGCCTAACCTCTCCACCTCCAAGCACAGCCGCTCCTTCAAGTCGCGATCCTTCACGATGTGGACCTTGTAAGGCACCTGAGCCTCAATCAACGGCTGAGCCAGGTCGTTAGTCTTCGAGGCGGTGAGATCGTCGTAGTCGGACTCTTTCTGCTCGTCCGACCTTTCGTCTCCTGCGGGCACAGCGCCCCAATCAGCGCCGTAGAAGACCGAGGTGGGACGGACGTGGAGGAGGATCGCCGCGTCTCCTGGGCGGAGGTAATTCTGGACGGACCAGCGGACGACGTAAGCGCTCTCGTCGCTCAGATCAACGGCGATAGCGACCTTCCTCTGCGCGCCCGAGGTGGGGGTGGTGACAAGGGGAAGACGCGGGGAGGGAGGCTGGACGCTGATGGATGGCGGAGGGTGGTGGAGAGGACACTCCTGCCCAGAGGGATTCATGCCGGAGATGGAGCTACGACAGAAAGAGCGCCGGAAAAATTAGTTGACCAGCGGGAGAGAGATCAATAAAGGCGCGTTTTGTTTGTCAACTAGGATGAATGCGTGCGACTTAGAGAGAGAGAATCACTCCAAAGCCCAGGCGCCCCCACTGGTAATTGGGCCAGGGCTGTAATAAAGCTTAACTGTAATGCATTTGCAGTCCGTTATGTATCATCTTCCTCGCCATACTCGTGACTGACCGGAGGACATTAGTGAGGTAGGGAAGCTTATGATCTGATCTGATCTTCTCTGCATTTTTATCTCTCCTGTGGAGTCCTTCCCTGCCATCATTGGTGGGTTCAAGCCAACACAGTAAAATCTCTTTGTTAGTTTTCTCTTAGTTACAGTACACTGGGTTGGTTTGACTTCAGAGGGGCAGCTCAGGTCCGTTTAGGAGAATAATGATGGGCGGTATCCTCATCCGGGGAAACGGAGTAGAACCAGAAACAGAGGAATCCCCATCGACAACAACACCTTCACACGTTTCGGAGGATCAGTGAGGATTCCGTCTGTCTCTTTGTCCTGTTCCCATGAGAGAGGGTGAGAGAGAAGAAGGAGAAGAAGGGAAAAGTGGTACTTCTAAGACAATAGGAGAAACAGAGAGATGGATGGACATTAAAGGAAGGAGGCAGAACGCCGTACTGATATCCTGCAACAGTGATTTTATCCTTCGAAACATCACAATCTCTCTCTCTCTGTGCTCTTCCTTTGACTGGACCCCTGATTGGATTAGCTGCCTGCAACACTACCGCTACTGCTTCTCTGTACTCTCTACGTATGAAATGAGAGATTTGGGCCGTCTGGTCGCTCCATCAACTCCCCCTCCATTCGCCTCCTCTTCGGGAGCCTCTCCAATCCGGCGATGCCGCTGGCCATGGAGGCACCCGTGCCGGTTGAATCCCCGCACTCTGAGACAGAGAGTTGCAGGTCGAGCACATTCATGGGGGTGTCTGAGCTTGAGACCTCGTTGACTGCGGATGAGTATTCATCCATCAATGCCTCCTGCATTGCACTGCAGCAGCTAGCAACGCATTCCTGCAAAATTATTTATGAATTGCAATTTGTTATGAGATATCAAAAAATAAAACAGAAGAAGCAAGATTTGTTTTGTTATACCTTATTTACAAATGAGCAACCCAAGATCGCTGATTGGAAATCCGATGACTTAAACGGGAAGAGGTCGTGAGCAGCAGAGAGCAGAGCCGAAGCTGCGATGTCAGAAGGCTTGAATTCCAGCAGCTTCACACCTGCAATGCAACCAGGAGTAGGAGGAGTAGTATTGTCAGTCTCGAGTTCCTAATTGCTTTGGCATGTTCTGACCGTCAATTAAAAATGACATTTTTTCGTCCGATTCTAATTTGTCCGATGGAAAGCTACCATTTTGAGCTTTGAAGATGATCTCCGAGGCCCGAGCTTTGACTTTGAGGGCCTGTCTCGACGCCGGGTGCTCGAGCTTGAATAGGGGAATAAAGAAGGAGACGAAGGAAAATGGAGTGATTGACCGCATCCGCCATTTCAGAGCTCCAAGTATCAACATCTCCATCCTCTCGATCGTCTGCACGTCGAATATTATACCGCACGCCGCCTGTAATAAACGAAGGTAGAACAGACCACAGTCAACCTGGGAGAGTTTGTAATTCACAGATTTTTCAAGAAAATTTAAGCCTCTTCCTGAACATTTAGGAAATGGCCATAGTGTATGAGATTCGGGTTTAGTGCCTCGTCGGTGCATTGTTACTGTGATTTAGTCTCACCTGAAGACAGGGGAGAGAGAACTCTGTTTTCTGCATTTTTGCAGAAAGGGATACGCAGGACACAGCTAGGAGTCGAATCGCCCAAGGCTTTGGTTTCTGCAGAGATCAAGCATTTATCAAATGGTACATGTTTTTTTTTGTGATGGGAGGAGGAAAACTTCAAAGTTTAATCTCGTCGATTTACGCGTATACCTGCAACGATTGTTCCGACAGGAACCGATCGAGATAATTAACAGCGAGGTAGGGCAATGCCGGATCAAATCTACAGCAGATCTGAAAATAACAATGGCGGAAATGCAAGTTAGGTGATGAGGACAGTTCGGGCCAAACAAGCAAGAGGACGAGACTGCAGAAGAAGAAGAAAAAAGCTCTGCTCTCACCTTGGAGATTGAAAAAATGGCATCTTTTCTAACAATGAAATCGGAGCCCTCCAGCTTGAGGCTCTTCACGTAAGCCTCGGACAGCATGTGATCGGCTTCGGCCCGGAGGAGAGAGGCCATATCCGCGCAGAGACAGTCACCGGAATCGGTGAAGGGATTCTCGAGGTCGAAGTCCATAGAGGAGAAGAGAACAAGTAAGCTGTATTATGACCTGTTTCTTCAGACCCTCCTACACTCTTCTTCAAAGCCTGATCGGCCTTGTCCGGTTAAAAGAAAGAGGGAGGAAGAGATAGAGCCAGATGGTGAAGCTGATTGACAAGCAAAAGCTTTAAAAGGTAGGGAGGAAGGAGGAAGATGTGATGCGATAGGCAAAGACTACTGGGCGAATCTGAAGAGACTTGAACTTCACTCTTTCTTCCTCTTTTACGTTTCTGCTCTGCTTTTTGCTCTGATTTGGGTCTGCCTCTGCCCTTAATATAGTGTGTAGTATGTGCTGTTTGCAACCTTGGATTGGCTGTCTCACTGGGAAGGTGAAACAGTGACAAGAAAACACACACATACATATATATATTGTAAGTCAGATGAGAATTCAGACCATAGTTTGTTCCACCATAGATCACTTGATATGAAGAAAATAGAACCCATTTAATTGCAGCTTCTTCTTATTCTTGGCAGACTCACATGACTCCTTGGCAATGAATGATTATGGGAAATTGTGGAGGTGAATGAATTGATTCCATTGAACCACTCTTAGTAGACCTTTGGTTTGCAAGGGACACAAAGGATGACCTCTCCTCATCAAATCACCCTTTTGTTCACCCTTACAGTTTTGACTAGTGCAGACCTTTAGTTTTTGGAATGGAATGAAACCACATGCAGCCCCTTAGTCTTTCCACAGTCCCTTTTTCTGATATCTCCTTCCTTTTGCTTTGCCATGGAATAAGCAACAAACATCTGCTGATGCTCCTTCTGGACACAAACTATATATATATATATATATATGAGTGTGTACAAAAGGCAAAAGCAAAAATCATCCACATGATATAGCAATTATAATGGAGGTACACGTATACATATATAAAGATAGAGTCCCTATCATATTCGGTGGACCAAAATAGAGAACGGGGGTAGATGAAGGAAGCTCAATAATTACTTGCATTCGAGAATAAAGGAAAAAGCATCATAGCATCCATCCCATGCATGCATGGAACTATGTTAATGCTATATACATGGTGGACCACCCAATTGAGGTTTCCATTACTGTGTATATATATCCACCCTCTCAAAACCAGAATTTGTCTGACCAGTGGCCTCTCATTCCTCCTGTTTTGTTGGGTTGGAATGGGTCGGAGCTGCAGCTGAATTGCATATCCCATACTGGCAAGAAAGCCCCATATCTCATATTTTTCAGCTAAAAATCCAATTTTGAAATTTCATTCGTACCCTTAGCACATTAGAGTTGTGGTCCTTGCTACGAGGCAATAGCGTCATCGTCACCTGTCCCGGATTCAGGAATCCACTCTCTTCAAAACCATTTGCTCTTTTCTCTCTACGCCCACCGGTTTCCCTCCGAATCTCCATGGGGGCTGTGTTATCCATGCAAACCTCAAATCTTTCTGGCTACTTTCTCTATATAAACCCATTGCCTACGAGGAGAAGCTCATCCCATCTCATCTCATCTCATATCAACCAGTATTTCACTGTTCAAAGAAAGTAAGACAGCACACGCACCAATTCTTCTTGAATTTCTCGCACAGAGGAGGAAATGAGTTCAACGAGCAGAGCTTGTTTTGTGGCGGCGAGCGTGGCGGTGGTGGAGGCCCTGAAAGACCAGGGCATCTGCCGCTGGAACTACCCCATCAGATGCGCTTACCAGTGCGCCAAGAGCCGTGTTGGGTCCCTCTCCCAGGTCAGGATGCTCTCACCTTTGTCGTCTTCGTCAGTGGGATCCAGCAAGGTTAGGGAAGTGGAGAGGACATCGCAGTCGGAGGAGTCTCTGAGGAAAGTCATGTACTTGAGTTGTTGGGGCCCTAATTGAATGAAGCCCCTTCATAATATTTTTGATCTCAGTGCACTCACTACATAGTCCTGATGTAAATTGTAATTAGATATTCGGTAGCTTAATATATGGAAGATGAAATCGTCATACATAAAAGCCTCTTCTTTATCAGTCTCCCGAGCTTCCAGTGACACAGATGGTTTGGTGACCAAGAGCTTCAATGCCCACCTTCAGTTTCAGTGTTGGTTCATTTTACCTGTGCCAAATCATTTGCAGAAATTGATGAACATGATGAGTAAACAGAACTCCAGATTCATCAACAAGGCACAAGACAGTGCTGTGCTGTCCTTTCAGGTTTTCCATATCTGATATGACAGCAAAACAGGAAGAACACCTGGTTTCTCTTCCATAACATTGGGCTGAAGCGGATTTTAAATTTGGAAACCGTGTGCCCCTCTTTGTCAAGTTTGCACCAGTTGCTGATGGTCATTTTCATGATCATGATCAGAGAGGAATCTCATGATCTGCTGGATGGGCTTTTTTGCCAAGGTTCAAAACCAGCGGTCTCCCCTTCCACCAGCCCCCTGTATCCTTCCTCAAATTTTTAGGGTACGGACTGAAGCACTATTGCCTAACCTCAAGAGGGTGTTAAGAGATAGAACACAGAACAAATGGCAGAATCTCTACTTCCAGTGAAAGTTGCATTGTTGATGTCAAGATTTCTTGGCATGCTCCACTTGAAGGGGCATAATAATTGAACTGCACTCTAATTATTCTCCTCATCCATCCATCCATCCATGAAGACTATGTTGTGTTCAGCAGCTTTTTTATGTAATCAAACCCAATAACTAGACAACAGAAACTGGAACAACTCAGTTGGGTTCTATAAGCAGGAGCTCATGCATGCTTTCTGGGTCGATTTTACCACTCGTCTGGATCAACAGATTGGCCGGCTGATCGGGTAAATGCATCCATGCTTGTATAGTCTCCGTGGGGGTAGTTTCCAGCATTGTTACCTGAAACAAGAACATGGATTAGATCTCAAACGAAGCTCATCCGTCAAACAGCTGCAAGTTTGTCTTCTTCAATAGCAACCAAACCATTATTGGTGCTAGATAGAGAGACGGTTGTGGAGGTCACTGTTAGTAGATTATCGTGATCCAATAATTTTTCATTTCTTTAATCATATAATATTTTATAATATATAATAGTAATATATGCTTATCTTTTAAATGTAAAATATGTCGGACGTGAATCGCACGCCCCACCCATCATGGGCCACCTCCGAGGATAGGACAGGTCACAGAACTGTCTGTCACCCTCGTTCCATCCGGATAAGGTTGCCACGTGTCGCCACACATCCATCCTCCTCCAGCTCAATTTTACCCCTTCAATGGATTTACTCGACCTATTTTTAGATTAATTAAATGGTTAGCTCCAAAGTTCTTTGGACAGTAGCGGACATTATTGGTGCCATAAGCTAAGGACAAAACCACGTGGGCCCCCACACTGCCAGCGATCGGAAACCACCCTGGCTCCCGGTATCTTGTAAACCGCTTATGGCCTCCCTCTTCCTCGCTATAAATGTGCTCTCCTTCTCTGGTGAGATGAAGAAGCATCAGATCGATCTGACATAGCCTCTGAATTGAACTAGGATGTGCTACTTTAACAGAGCTTGGATGGCGGTTGCGGCAGTGCAGAGCCACTCGGATCAAGGTTTGAGGTTGAAGTGTGGCCTGAAATCGCTACAGTCGGCCAAGAGGAGGCTCCTTTCCGGCGAAGAGACGGCCGATCTCCGGCCTCTGTCCGGAATGGTCGGATCGGACCTGGACGGGACCGGGGCTGGCCGCCGTGACGGCGAGGAGAGATTGAGGCAGACGGACGAGTCCATGAGGAACGTCATGTACATGAACTGCTGGGGTCAGAGCTGAGATCTTTGTTGAGTAGTGCAACCTCAGCAGTCCTTACCGGAGAACCAGAGCATCTAGAGATCGCCGCCTGTGGCAGGCAGCCTCACGGTGGAAAATAGAAATGACCCTGTGCTTGGTCATTCGGGTGAAGGAGATAAGAACAAGAACGCCATTGTTGACTCGATGTAAATTTCTTGTGTGATAGAGTAGGCTTTCTCTTGTTGAATACAAGAATTTCATCCTCACTCTACTGAATCAAATGGCAACCCTCATTTGATGGATGAGGTTGACAAATTCTTCCAACTTCTTTTGCTTGTTATCTCGACAGGAGAACCTTAATGTACATCAAGATCCACTTTTTTCATGCTTCCATCTCTATCCTGAACTCTATTATCTGGAGTCTGATCTGGGCTTTTGAATCCTTGATGGCCCGATTTCGTGTGATTTCATTGCAAAAATTCAGTAAGACGCCTGAAGAATGTGCTGGGATTGTGAACAATTCAAAACTCTGCGTTTACTTTGCTGGAAATACATGGGAGAAAATCTAAAGCATGAAGCCTGAAGCTGGAAGAAGAGCTTTCTTTCCTGCTGCAAATCGGAGCTCTCAGATCCTGCTGGAGTCCCTGCCGAATATGAACTTTTTTCCCCAGTCGAACATCACTAGGATTCTTGTGCGCCAGCTGACTTGCTTACTGTGAAAAGGGTAAGCAAATCAGAGCCAACAAAATCCATCTCTCAAATCTCAACTCCAACCTTGTCAAATCGGAAGTTTACCTACCTTGCGTATATGGAATACCAGAGCCACTGCGTGCTACGGCCAATGGAAACCCAGTCTCCGGGGAGCTGGGCTGCAGCTTGCTCTCCGCCCAGTGGAGCAAATTGCCCAAAATGCTTGTACCTGACAAGTTCAAGCATACCCTACTTTGACAAGTTTCCAAGGATGCATACAACTTAGAAAACACAGATCAGCTAGACAGCATTATATCCTGCCTAAATGGATGGAACCGGTGACGCCCTGATCCTCTGAACCTAAGAGGGCCTTCAGGATACCTCTCACACTGCTCCATGCGATTGAAACAGTCCGCAAGGTACTCTCCTTGCTGAGCAGCCACCTGCAATACCGCCGGCCAGACAATGGTACTCAGCGTTTTTTGAATCTGTGTATGCACAAGAAGGGTTGAAAAAGACTGATAAAAGGGTAAGACAGCACTTGAGCTGTTGCCGGGAGATTCTTCATCTGAGAGTCTACTTCACTGAGGGCCGATTTGAACTTCTCTATATCCAGCTGCGTCCCGTCATCTTCTCCATCGGCATTCTTCATCAGATCAACGAAGTTGCTGAGCTTTTTCTTCTTCAGGTGTATCTCCACCTGCGGATACCTCTCGCATATGTCCTTGACAACTTCCTTTGCATCTAAAGCAGACAGTTTGCCCGTGTTGGACTTGTCCGCCTTGGAGAAGATTGCTGAAATATCCTCCTATTGTAAAACGAAGGTGGATTAACACCCAGCCAGTATCGACCTAAAGGTGCAGTCATTTGAGAAGTGCAGATTTCCGGTACCATGACTTTACGCTGGTTTATGGTTGCGCAGTCTCCTACAGCGTAGATGCTGTCACACCCTTCAACCCGAAGCCATTCATCAGTTGCCAAAGCTCGCCTGTTAGGCTGACCGATCTGCTTCATGAATTCCATTATGAAAGGTCGCATCCCAATACCAGTAGACCAAACGGCCATCCCGTACGGCAGAGAAACGACCTTGCCGGTCGCTCTCTCCTTTGTCGAGATGTCCTTTTCCGACACCTTCACCACCATCCACCCCGTCTTCACGTCAATGTTGTCCCTCTGGAACTTCTGCAGAGCAAAAGCTGTGATCCTCTTATCGAACCTGAAAAGCGTCGGATAAGCTTTCTCACCGGCTATTCGTACTCAGCAAAACAGAACAACCGACGCAGACGATACTGTCTTTACATGTTCAAGATGTGATCCCCTGCTTCGACGACCGTGATCTTGACAAGATCCTTAACCGAAGGATATAGCCCTGCAAGATCATCAACCGCAAAGTCATGAAGCTCCGCCGCAAACTCCACTCCGGTAGGACCGCCACCTACCACCACGAAGTGAAGCATCCTCCGCTTCTCATCTTCATTGACGCTTGGTAGGCTAGCCGTCTCAAAGCAGTTGACTATTGTCCGACGGATCCTCTGAGCATCCTCGACTTCCTGGACATGGAATACGTTCAAGAATATTCCAATTCTTACGAACAAAGAACGTAGTGGTCTGGTGTAGTTTTATTACCTTGAGGAAATATGTATTCTCCTCCACCCCGGGAGTGTTGAACGTGTTGGATCGTGCCCCGACAGCTATTACCAGGTAGTCGTAGTCGACGCTGAATTCTTCAGCCCTGCCCAAGCTTGCCGCTTGAGTAGTTTTACAGTGCACTTTCTTCTTCGCCGCATCAATCTTGTAACATTCGGCTTCCCGGAATTCGCACCGCGGACCTGTCTGCAGGTCAGGCGTGCACATTATAAAACAACTACAGACTAGATCTTCTACCTCCACCAGCAATTCAACACCATGTTCAAGTGTAGACACGGGCACCTGGTTGACGATGTTGCGGATGGGTTCTACGATGCTGCGAGCTTCCACCGTTCCATTCGTGACGCTCGGCAGCAGAGGGGTGAAGGCAAAGTAATTGCGAGGCGAGACAACTTCCACTTGGAAAGAGGAGTTGTTCAAATTCTTCAAGAAGCTTGTGGCAGCCCACCCTGTGCCGAGCACCACCACCTTCTTTTTCGGGCACTCGCCGATGGCAGAATCAGCTTGGGCCACCGGAAAGGGGCTGGCATCGGAGATTGCCATCAGACCTCCTCCACTGCACCAACACATCAGTACTCATGTTAATATGATGGTGGAAAGGAAGAGGGGAAGGGGTATGCATGGCAAACTCTTATGACCTGATGGTGGAGAAGATGAGGACTCCGGAGGAGAGACGAGGGTGATCATGGAAAGCTCTGGAGATCCTATGGAAGAATGCAAACTTGCTCATCTTGGGAATCTTCCAGTTTTCTCTTCCTCTTCACCTTCTAAGAAGAGATTCTTTTAGACATGCCTTGAAAGGAACAGATTGCTGCAGAATGGGAGGCCTCGTAGATCTCACTCAATTGGCTAAAACAGTTGCGGGAGGATGAGTAACTGTAATATTGGATGGACCATGGAAAAGCCCGTTTCCGTTTTAGTTTCTTTGACTTTTTGACCCTCCAGATGGCTGCCACTTGTCAACTTAGCCGTAGGGCCCGGCTTTAAGCATTTGACACGTGGCAAGTTCCCGGCAATTGCGTAAATATTCATTTTTTGCCCGGTCCTTTATTCGTGAAACGACGACGTCTCATAATCCTTCACAGTTGCAGTATCGAACCTCCATCGAAGCTCCTTTTGCTCATCGCTCCCCGTCGATGAAGCTCTCCGATCGCCTCATATTACCCACCGGCGAGGCCTCGTCGGTGCTTACGGTTCGATAAACTACCAAGGTATTGAGCCTGAGCTTGGAAGTGTACGATGAGTCTATATTAATCGTGAAGTTCGATTTTGTGCCCAATGTGTTCATGAATCTGTGAGAGACTCGACTCCTCTATCATGATATGTCAGTCCATGATTCTGCTGCGATGTGCCGGCAAATGCCAATTGATGACCTCAGGATCACATTTGTTCTTTTAAATTGTGAAAGGATGTAGATTAGAGGATGCATTCTCTAGGCGTCCATGACATTTGCATTTTTCCTGAAGTTGGAAAAAGAATTTTCATAGATTGATCAAGATATCAGGTTTTTGTTTCTAATATCATTCTGCTCTTCCATCTTATTAGGCATCCATGGGTGAGTTTTTTGCAGTGTTTGTTCAGTATGTTCATTGCTTGTGAGCCACATAACTCCTAAATAGATTAGATTTTACTCGATTAGATAGATGATCAAGTGGTGATATGTTCCCAGTAAATATGGAAGGAACAGCAGCAGCATACTTTGTTAATGTCTAGAAATCAAGAGTCATCTGTTTCCTCCTTGTACGGTTGCTCCCATACTTGTTTCTTCCACCTTTTTTGGGCAATTTGTTTCTTCCACCTTCAAGAAATCATTACCATTTATCTCTGTTTAGCAGCTATACCTTGGCTACTTTATGCTCTAATCTTCTGTCTTCATCAAAAGGGTTCATAGCTTCAATCTCCAGCATTCTCTTCTCTTCTCTTGGCTGAAACTTCTCCGAGAATAAGTAGACAGATAGCAAAGAACGTTGAGATGAGTCACTCTGATGCTGCTCAAGTGAAACGATGTCGGCTTCTCATGTGAAACGAGACTTGCAACTAACTGCTCTGCTTTCACATTCCTCTAAGGAGAGTAAGCAGAATGGTTGAAAGAGGGAAGCATGGGAACTGTGTAGGTGCATTGATTTTTGAGATCTTATGAGTTGTTATAATATGTGAAAACGGAATACACTTTACCCAATGGGCTTGATTAATTTAATGAAAAATGCATCCTTTACCATTTCTTTGACAGAAAAACCTTTCCATTTCTATTAAAATAAAGTTAGAAAAAGTGGCAATTATCTTGTAATTAATGAGTAGTTGCCGTGAACTGGCCATTTCAATCTAACAGACTCATTCGTGTGTTTGTTAAATGCAAAATGCACGTTTTCTTGTCTCCGAAGCTCCTCTCTTTGCAACCTTGTACCTTAAAAAAGTTCAAGTAAATGTATCTTATTTATATCTGTATCTGCCATGCTGATGTCCCTGGTAAATCTTTTCCACTGATGGTTATCATGATGCAATTCCCTTTATCCAGTTATGTTCATGTCTGCAGTTTATGAGGGCAAGGTAGAACCGTAGAAGGAAGATGTTAAAATCAATGCTTGTTAGCGGGAAGGTGTATATATCTGAGAGCAGAAATAGAGCTGCCCTGGAAACCATTGACAACCTGTAAGATTGTCTCAAAATTAATTGAGAATCCAATAAGCCATTCTTGCCACCTAAAGGAGGCAGCCCTTGCAATGGTTAAAGCTGCTTTTGATGCTGTTGGTCTTGAGTTGCACTCAGGTAGTCATCCTAGGTTGGGAGTTTTGGACCATATCTGCCTTAACTGATTTTTTCTTGCGATACCTTAATTGAGAGATGCTTGAAGATTGAATCTCACTGGTGACATGAGAAACTAGGGAACCTATTCTATCTTATTGAACACACTGAATGGAGGATGACATGGGCTCATTCCATGGATGTGCTAACACTGTTTCTTTTTGGTAATGCATGTTCTGACATCTCACAGAAATATCTGACCTTTATCATCTCTCTATGAACAGCCAAGCCAGTGCAGAAAAGGAAAAAGAAGCCATGAATAACTAAAGCATATCTGTTACCATCATCCTGCACTTCTCAACAGCATTCGCGTTTGGCCATTTCAAATTCCCAATGACAGAAGAGAATTCGGGGACTGAGCCTTTTCCAGCCCCCCGATCCCGAACTCCTTTGAAACCCGACCTGTTTCCTCAGATGGGTTTGTGCAGGGTCTCAACTCTCCCAGGTTCTGAATGTGCCTCATTTGCTCCCTTCCCAGGTAGATGAATGTTCATCATGTTGAAAACAGTTTCATAAACCATAAGGCAATTCTGCAGATAATAGCTTCAATTAATACCTACTTGAATAAAGGCATCTAACATGAAATGGGAAGACAATTTTGTAGTCTTACAATCAAGATGCATGGCATGTTGCTCCTCAGGTTGAACATATCTATCCAAGATTTCAAAGCTAAGCTATACAGTGCCCGGGACCATTTCGTCTGTATCATTTTCAGTTTCAGATTCAGCATACACCTGTGAATCCAACTGAAGTCTCATCTCTCTACTCACCAACTCTGCCAGATCATGCCGGTTGGATTGCTCATAGGCCTCTATTACAGATTTGAGCAGGGATTCATTGCTCTCAAGATCCCCTCGGTTCACCATATTATGAATCCGTCTCACCCCCTCAATCATCCCTGCCCTACCATAACTGACCAACAGATTGATATAGGTCACAATGTCAGGCCTCAAGCCCTCATCCTGCATCTTCACGAACATGTGCAAAGCCTGGTCAGTCTCCCCCATGGCACCATAGATATATATACATGTATTATATATGGAGGAATCAAGGGCAACTTTTGCCTTCAACAAGGTTTTGCAAGACTCCTGAGCAAAACTGTGCAGGTCCACGATGCAGAAGACACATGAGATGATTGCTTGCCTAGCATAGGGTTTACCCTGATGGTAGCATGACTGAAGCTGTGAAACAGCTTCAATGGACATCCCTCCCTTCTTCAGAACCACAAACATCACCTTAAACGTCCCACTGTCGGGTAAAATTTTCCGGACAACAATCATCTCATGCACAAGTTCTCCACACTTGCGTAATAAGCCCTTAGTAGCATAGCAAGCCATGACCTTGTTGTATGAATTACAGTCCCTCAACAGACCAACTTCTTTCATGTCCTCTGCCACCTTGACTGCCTCATCGAGCATACCCATGCTCCTATACAGGCGCATCATGGCAGCAAATGAGATCCCATCAGCCTCACCGGTTGACTGCAGAGTCTCAAATATACCCTTTGCTTCCGAGACCATTCCAAGATTGGCATAGAGACCAAGCATGATGTTTGACGCAACAATGTCACAACCACCCTCCATGCTCTTCATCCTCTCATAGATGGACCTCGCCCTTTCGATATAGCCCATCTTAGCATATGCCTTGATGAGTGATGTCAGGACTATCTTATTCACTCGAACCCCATTTTCTTCCATTCGCCTAAAATATCGAAAAGCTTCTTTGACCCTACCAATCCCCACAAACCCATTGATCAACGAACCATACACAACTTCATTTGGCTTCACCCCTTGTTTCTCCATCTCACGGTACAGATCAGCTGCATCGGATAGCAGTCCCAGACGGGCATACGATCCGATACTTGCCGAGTAGGTCAGACAATTAGGTTTGAATCCGGCTCTCTGCATCTCAGCCAATAGGTCCCGAGCTTGTTCCATTAAATCTCCTCCAGCAATCATCTGAATTATGGAATTGTAAGTGCATTCATCAGGCCATGTTCCCTGATCCTTCATGGCCCTAAAAAGTGACAGGGCCTTCTCGTAAAACTTTGCCTTCCCATAAGCTTTCATCATCACATTATACTCCAACACATCCTTCTGCTGCTCGGCAGAGTCCCTCTTGGCAAGAAATAACGATTCAGCTTCAGCCCATAAGCCCTTCTCAGCATAAACATCCATGATCGCAGCACGGGTTTTCGAAGATATAATCCGACCCTTTTGAAAGCTTTCAACCAAACTTTTTGCCTTAATCAGCAGCTTCCCATCAACATACACCTTAACAATCACAGGAAGGGAATGTTCATCAATTTGGCAGCCGAATTTCTGAACTTCTTCTATCACAGCATCAACTTCTTTAACCATATTCCTCTCGCATAATGCATATATAACAGCCCGGTGAGTCACAACATCGGGAAAAAGACCAGCCTTCCTGATCTGCCGGTAACAATTAAGGGCCGCGTCCATGTTACCTGAATCAGCATATAAGGAGAGAAGGATATTATATGTTTTAGTATCGGGTGAAATACCCCTTACTTCCATCTCTCTCAATAGAGTCTCTGCCTCGGAAATGCGCCCATGACTTCCACATGTGAAGATCATAGTATTGAAAGTGACGGTGTCCATAGGAATACCCGATCTCAACATATCAGCAAAGGTGTTAGCAGCTGCTTCCAAGCGACCCGCCTTCCCATACAGATCGATTAGAGTGTTATAGGTAGAAGTGCGCTGTGGCCTCCTGGGTAAGCAGGCATCCATTTCCAATAAGGAAGAACTCTTTGCTCTCCCACCGATTTTGAAAAGCTCAGTAGACAGGAAGTGCTTATAACTTATCTCTGCCAAATCACTATCATTCACAGAATCAACAATTAAATCCAATTCAAGGCCATCTAATTCAACTCGGCCAGCACACCAATCTTTGTAGAACCTATCTGCCCGATCAAACTCTCCGGAATCCTTCAAAACCTTGACAACAGTATTCATTGTGACTTCATCAGGGAACATACCTCTTATTTTCATGTGCTTGATCCACAAGATGGCTTCTTTCATGAGGCCTGCCTTCCCATAAACATCAACCAGCATGCTGTAAGTATTATTAGTGGGGAGGACACCATTTTTGGCCATGTCCACCCAACATATTCTCAAATCATCCCATCTCTGGGACCTCCCCAATGCCCGAAGCACAATGTTATAGTGTATCACATTCGGGGTGTAATCTTTCTGCGACTTGAAGAACTCCCAGACCTGAATCAATCTCTTGCCGCTGCTACTCAGTTCTTTGAGGACGACGGTCTGCTCCTTGGGGGTCAAGTTCTCACAAAGGGACGTCAGGGTATTCTCCACATCATCATCAGATTTTAGAGACCGCAGAATTGAAGGCAAGATCCCTCCAAACTTCTTCTTCCGACCATTGACAGGAGGTCTGTTAGGAAAGACAGTTCTTGAACAGCACCGAACTTTAGACCCAACAAAAACCCTGGCCCCGTTCAGGCGGCTGCATGATTCAGGTAGCGCCGCCTGCTCTAGGAGAGGAAAAGAGTGCTTCTTTCTAGGAATTCTCTGCTCACTAAGGCTGGCCCCGGAAGAAACCCAAGCACACCTCCTGCGAGAAAAAGAGGAGAAGTGGGACTCACGTAGCAGCGGTGGATGGAAGTTACGCTGGAGGCTCTCAGCTCCCAGGTCCCTGGAGCAGCTGCAGCTTGAGATCAACATCACCTATCGTTGTTGCATTCGCAGACCCAAACGAAAACCCTTTTGAAAAAGAGCCACGGTCCGCACCCTGCACAGAATGGCCGGAGAGGGAGGAGCTGACGGAGGTGCGAGACCTCGCCTGACTCAGAGGAGAGGAAGAGGACACGGACATGCGACGGTAGATGATTAGGGTTTAGTTTTATCGATTTTGTTATTTCATATCCCTTTATATAATTCATCGAAAAAATGTTCCTTTTCTTGATCAACCTCAACCCGCAATACACGCCCTGCTTGGAGTTACAGTTGTGGGGCCAGGGTACCCTGCTATGTCTTTCCATAGACTGACCCCATAACATCTCAGTCAAATGCTTGGCTGCTAGAGAGGGCTAACTCTTCATTGATGGGTCCTTGACATGGGACACTTGACTTCTTAATTTTAGAACATAAGCATAATAGTTTGTCTTCCAGGAAGCTTGACATGGGACAGACACCTTTGCTCAGGCGAGAATTTACAGAGGCACATGTAGAGACGAAGCTAATGACCCGGAAAGATTATATCCTTAGCAGGCTCAGAGTGACATAAAATGGCATTACGGCTCACAAACAGGAGTTACATTGACCTGATCTTTCACAAGAGAGAAGAAATTGAACATAGTAGTGGCTATAGGTCTGGCCTTTCCTCTGAGAATCTTGGCAGTTGGACAAGTGAGTTCACCCGAGTAACCCCTTCTAGACCAGACCAGTTTTGATCTTCGCCACTCCCACCCTCTCCATCATCTTCTCCATCCTTTAGGCTTCTGTCAGGGGATCTAACCGTGAAATTCCTGTGCATAGTCAGTTCAGCCCGCTGCCAGTCATCAGATTCCAGGGCATTGCCAGAGTGATTGCTCTGAATTGTTGCAGAAGAGAAGCCCAGATCTTCGTAATCCGATTCCAACTCCATCTTACCATCCAAGAACAGGCAAACGACTGCACAGTCGTCCATTTTCGATGTTGGGTATTTGAGTTTCCATTCTCGGGCAGCTGACTCTACAAGGATCCTTGCAGCTGAGGATCTGGTTGGAGCAGAAGCAACAATCTCCACCACCTCCTCGTTGGTCAGCACATCCCACACCTGATTTAGAGTAACATCAAAGAAAAACAACCGATGAACCATCAATTATGAAAGATGGCTACAAAATCCAGACCCACAACTGCAAGATGGCTACAAATTTCTTGGAGCTTTATTCTATGTATGGTCCAAAGAACCCACCAACTGCAGCTCGTAGCTCTCAGCACATGGGATGAAACCTTTGCTTCCAAGTTAGACCTTTCTTTGGTTACAAGCTTTCTTATGTAGAGTACTAATCAAGACAATAGAAGCTAATCCCGGCCCATATTATTAAAAGGCAGACCTAATTAATCATTCTAAAAGGAAAGACATATTTGAGACCTGTTATTGCTTATTGTCTTGCTAACTTCAGCATGATGTATAAGAAAATGAAGAGACATAGTCAACAAGATGCCGAAATAATCGCATTCAAGCAAAGAAATGGACATATCTTTGTTGTTCTTTACTTACCCCATCAGATGCAATGACTATAAACTGATCCCTGTCAGTAAGTGATCGGTGAGAAAACTCGGGCATCGAGATCACACCATACTCTTTTAGACAGAAATCCCCGAATGCCCGGGCCATAGCTAGACCCGGGGCATCATCAAAAGGCAACCACACCCTGGGCACTTCAGGCTCATCTTGCAGTGCAAAAACCCTGCCTTTACACTTTTTGATCCTTTCAGCTTCCCCTGTGCATGAAATTTAAGTGGAATGACTGGTTTAGGAGAAATCCATTTTAAGGAGGCAGATTTCAGTGGTGAAGTGAAATCAGTCTCACTCGGTAAATCGGGCTTCATATCCACTGACAACTGTATTGCCACCAAGACATCGTTATTGTCCTTCGATCCAAGGATTGCCCGAGAATCCCCGATGTATCCCATGAAAAGATTCGATCCCTAATAATATCAGAAAAAAATGAAAAGCTCTAATCAGTAGATAAGAAGCAAAGGGAAACATTGAGGCAGAAAAAAGGAAGGTGCTTTCATCAACCAGTACCTGCTTAACAATAGTTACAGCTGTGCTGCCACTGCAAAAGCAGTCCATGTTAGGATGGGACTTGAGCTCTTTGTCCATGGCTTTATACGACTTCAAGAAGGCTTCCCTCCAGAGGGAATTCAACTTCTCCTCCTCTGATCCGTCCTCCGCATTCCCCAATGTGACACCCATTCTCTTTGATGCATTGGTGAAACAACTTACGCCCGACTCAGATTGCTTAGAACTTCCAGAGTGTATAAAAGACTGTAGCTTCACAGGCAACACATCCCTTACTTTGCGTGCAACATGATGTCCATAAGGACCATGACCGTCGAAAACTCCACAAAAAATTGTATCTTCTTCCATAAAGTCCTAAAAACGAAGTTCAAAAACAAAGAAGCAGGAGAGAATATCAGGATCTTACCATCCATAGTTGTAAAGCAAAAGCAAGAAAAGACTTCACATACTTCCCACACGATCATAGCATCCTGATTAATGCCCTTGCGGCCTTGCTGGGTAAATATGCAGGATGTTCTGCTCTTTCCATTCATGAAAATTCGACTAGGAATGGATGGCAGATGCCGATGTATTGCACTATGTTCGGAAATTTTCCTCTTGGTTCTTTTCTTCCCACATAACCCATTTCCAAGACAAGGGGGAGATGCAGCCTCCCCATTGCTCCTGCTGCTGCATGTGCTTTGGCTACTTGTTGATACACAACATCCCATTCTATTAGCTTCCACAGAAATGCATTCCCAGCAGATGATGGCGATGACAATTGAATCTTTTGCACCTAAACTGGAAACTGGAACCTGTTAATCTTAGTCAAATGCCCATCCTTGGGACTGATGATGCCGACTTGATAACAAGATCAGTTGATCAGATCGACCAATCAGTATATTATTGCAGCTAGTTAAGAAACACATGATATGATAAAACGAATAACAGGAAACAATTAATGGTCCATGTGACTAAGGAATCTTGGAATAAACTCAAAAGCATGTCCTAATCTTTTGTCTGGATCCAATACCAGTCGCACATTGATCCAAGTCAAGCGTGATTTAACTGAGACCCATCAGATTAGTAAAACATGTTCAGGAAATAAGAATCTTGGCCTGCAACTGAGTTATCAAGGATGTCACAGAGATCATGCCTGCAGAAGTCCATAACCTCAGTTTAGAGCAAGAAAAAATGAGATTTTTTTGGGTCAAGAGATGAGAACTTGATCATGAGAATACCAAGAGAAAAAAAAACAGGGCTACAGATGAGAAAATTGGGGGGAAGCATAAGATTGCACTGTACAACGTTCTAGCAACCACCAAGCAGGGAAGGAATTTAATTTTACTCCCTCTTTTCTTCCTGAAGAAAGAGAGATTGAGCCGGGGAAAGCAAGCGGGTAAAGCAGAAAACGACGAAAGTAAAAAAGCTTTTGAATTTGACACGAACAGAATCCGCAGAGAGCACTCAAAAGAAACAGAGGACCCAGAAGATCAACCGCGCCCCGGATGAAATTGAAGGAAAATTCTCTCTCCGTACATTAGGATTCACGGGAGAAGAAACGTGAAGAAAACCAGACAGGATGAGGAAACCACTGAAATCATCAAAAGAGGAAAAGAAGAAACGCATCAGCTTTACATCAACTCAGGCACCTAGCTCGTACTCTCTGTGCACACGAGGAAAGAAAATTTTAGGTGGAAACTTCGGCTAGAGAGTTGAGATCTCATGATGGAAGACAAAGGTGGGTTTCTATGTTACTCGTGGAGAATGGAGATTACCCTTTGGGTTCTGAGTATAAGAAACAGATTAACTTCACTTCACTTTGCTTGCCTTTGTCTTTGAGCTTCCGGGGGCCATCTTCCTGGTTTTGCGCTTAAAGTTGGCGTTGTCAACTGTGAGAAAATCTTACAGCAGAAGCAGAGAAAGATGAGCTAGCTAGCCAGCAGTAGGGGAGGTCTAGAACTAGAAGGAGTTTAAGGGACTGGAATGGAAGGGGTGTAAGGAGGTGCATTAATTGCCAGCACAGTGTAGAAAGTGGATACCTTTTCTGCCTTTGATTTTGAACTATGAACAACAAAAGAGAGAGAGAGAGAGGATTTCACCGGCGGCCACTGAAACAGGATGACCCGCATCCCACGCGCCGGCAGCAGACCGATTTATTACAATATTACTAATTAAGGTAATCCACATTTATTACTATATTACTAATAACGTGGCAAGATCCATCTAATTGGCATAAATTATGTTATATCTCTTTTTAAAATAAAAATAAATAAACTATCTGACAGCACGCGCACGCGCTCCATTGGAGAGTGGTTGATGATAAGCAGGGAAGCCCTAAGCCAAGCTGTCGGGGAGAAGTCGATCCACCTGACGTCGCATTAAACAGACATCCATGTTATCATTAATCCAACCCTCTACCCAAATAAATGCAAATCTAACCTTACGATAAGAATTCATTTGTGGATGTCACCATACCATACCATACAATGCCTTCCATATAGACGACATTATGTGTGTATATATATATAACATACTTTCAACCCCACCAGACATTATTATTATACAGAGGTGTCGTGTGCTGCCGACAGTAGGGCAGGATCATGGGATCATCATGTCTGCTTTTATAGCCACCCATGTCTTCCCTCTTCTTTTTTTGTGTCGATCATATATGTGCATGCATTGGAGTCAGGACCCAGTTGAGCTGGAACTTGCTTGTGGGTTGGGGGTGTCATATGTATACATGTATAGCATAACTCTAGCAGCTGGTCCCTCTTTCGACCCAAAGTTCCGGTCACTTGTCGATCAAATATGCTCATAATAATTTCCTTCTGGTCTCCGTATGTACGCAGTATGCAGTATTTAGAAGAGAGTGCAATTTAATGCTTAGTACATATAGTGGAAGACATTGATGTGACTACAGCACAAGGCAACAGTTTAACTGACAATATTCATTCCATTAACAGAGTTCATGAACCAGCGTGCATGGCAAATGGGATCAAAATGCGGATCGAGGAGGAGCGTAAGTTTTACACTGATCGGTTCAAGGGACGGGATATGACTTGTTGTGGCACATGCACTTGTAAGCCATAGGACAGGTCTCGGCCTCCTGCAGCGACGAGCATACGAAGCTGACCATGACGAGGCGGCACGGAGAGCATGAGCCGCACGCATGTGAACAGTCGGGTAACCTCGATCCTGCAATCTGGACGGTGTCGAGCTTTCCATGACTCATCACCGAAGGTGGCCTACTGGCATCCCACTTGAAGTTGGTCGAGCGATCCTTGTCGGTCTTTGCCTGCGGTGATCGGCGGTGCCCATGATCTGCAAACTCGATTAGCATTGTCAGATTTGACGAGATTATTAGTTTGACGAAGACTTCTCTTGAAAAGAACAGTGTATGTAGTTATCGATACCTTGTCCTGGACGACGAGGATGGTGCCGGGAGGACTCGGCCGGCAGTAACAGGACGATGAATATCAGCATGATGACAAGTAAACCAACGAAAGCACATGAACCCTTCATGGTGAGCTTCTCACTTCTCTACTTTTGTTGGTAAGAATCCTTTTTTCTCTTACTTCTCCTCTTCGAGCAGGCTCACAAGAGATCGGCGATAGATGAAGTGGATGGAATATGACAACGATGTGTTGTGTATATATATATATATGAAGGTGCTGACAAGGGAAGGGAAGATCGGCAATCAGGAAGAAGGGTGATGATGGATATTGAAGCAACTCACAGGCAACTGTGTGGTTTGAAGAGGGTCAACTGGTAAAAGTCACATGAAGTAGTGGATAGAACACACAGGGTCACAAGTAAAAGCTGGAATGCCATTGGGGATCATGAGGAAGATGAAGCCATGTGACCATGGCGGATGATCCACCCACTAAATTGACAAGGTGGCCATTAACTTTAACTTGGCCCCCCATTAATGCCCTACTTGAGTGTATAGGAGCAGCTCCTGTGAAGGGTGAAATGAGGAGAGAAGTGATGGGTAGTCAAGTGAATATGGAATGTGTGCCTGCTATGAATGGCATTTAATGGTCCACCTGCAACTGCCTCATGTACTGTAGTACCATAGCCATAGGGTTCAGTTTCATGCATGGCCTTTGACAGTGATGGTTCACCTAGTTCTGTACAATGGGGATATACTCTTTAAAGCAGAGTTACCTGTTTGAATTACATTCTACCATCATAGATGAGATCAGATGATGATGGCAAACTCAAATGGGAAATTTTCAAATGGTCAAGTCAGTGTGAAAAACTGCACAACTTTCTAGTAGGTTTTAGACTTTGCCCACCATTGCCTAATTTTCAGGGTATTAGTCTTCTTCCCAGCTTTCCCTATCACAGGATGTTGGCTTAAATTTCATAGTTCTTGCTCATGTCTAAACATGGGCGGCGTATATGGTCACCGGCGCCCGCCAAAGAAGAAAGCCCTCTTGACTACCTCAATATAAGCAAAAGATAATCTACAGCTGTTTCTATGCTTCTATACATTCTTCTATTCTTCCACCATAAGACAATTCTTAGATTCTAAGGCAGCAGCAATGAATACTCTCCTGAGGACAGCCACCGTGAGATTCAGCCCTTCCCCTCTCCACATCTATGTACCGCTTGATGACGGCCACAAGCTGACGAAGAACAGGACCGGCAGGCGTTTCAGCAGCAGCCGGAGATCGTCCACCAGGCGCATCAAGAGGTCGCCAGAGCAGCCCACCAACCTCTCTTGCTCCATCAGTTACCGGCAACGCAGGGCGAGGCAACGCCAGATCTTCCTGAGGACATACAGGCTAGCATCCATCAAGAGCTTGGCCAAGTCCCGGCCACGGAAGCTGGTGGAGAAGGCTTTCCTCAGGCTGAGGCGGGTGGCCGTGAGGATCATCTCGCTTGTTAGGATCCGATCTGCACGGTCATGCAGCTGCATATCAGGAGCCGTGACTGGATCCCCCGGGAGAGGATCCTGCATCTGATTATGTTTCCATTCCTTGGAACTGTACTCTGTATATTGGTTGTATCTGGTGTGAAAGCAGATTGGAATTGTTAACTGTTCTTTTGATTCAGACAAGTTTGGTCTCCACAGGTGAGATTAGCTTTTGAAATTGAGTGGATCTTCTCCATACTCCATGGTCATTGAGCCACTACTGCTACCCGAAATATCTATATTAATGGCAGGCATTTCAGTGATATCCAATAGCTGCAGAACTGATATTTCCTGGCAATAATTTGCAATGCAGGAAGACAAAAGCTTGGCCCTACAAGAAAACCATACCTTCATGATATCTCGTAAGACCAGCCAAGTTAGAATCTTGGCTTTTTCCTCCCCTAGCGGCATATGCAGACGAACTTTGGCTCTGAAGAAGAAGAAGAAAGGGCATAATTCAGCAAGAAAACCCAGTTTCTTAATCAAACAATCAAGCTGGCAAAATACCCAGTGTTAGTCTCCACGACCGTCAAGTTCTAAGGAGAGCCATAAAGCATCAAGATTTTGCCTCGAGCTAAAAGGGATCCTTATTCCATCCCATAGTCCAAAACAGTAACATATCTCTAACAAGCATTTCCACGAACAGTTAAGATGCCACCCATTTGAACGAAACTGGCCCCTTCACACAACATTTTCTTTTACTCAGATTGTATATGTAAACCTTCTAATGAAAGGATAATCAGAGATTAGATTTCTTTAGCAATCAACAAATCAAGGTCAGATCGAAAGAGATATGAAGGTTGAACCTTTGCCTTCACAATCATTAGGTTCATTAAGTATAGGTATAGCCGCTATAAGTAAGCTGGATCCTACCTGGCAACCGCCGCCCCCCTGTAACTTCGCATGCCATCCATCATCTCCATGATTTGTTTAACCCGCCAGACGGAACATATGCAATAAGAAAGGGAGACGGAGACGGCTTTCATTTCACCAGCCGTCCGAGCTAACCCTTTGACCGCCTGCCTTGGAAACAACTCCTTGCGTCAAGTCAACCATGTGACAAAATGAACAGGCTTTCTAGACTTTGAGCCATCTCCGGAGCTAATTCGAGCAATTGAAAGGGATCAATCTCTCTGGGTTACACCAACCCGTTCAGCTCATGTGTTCTTATCTGGACCCAACATTCCATTGTTCGATGATTTATCGTTCATCCAAGGATGATGAATAGTTGGCAATGGTCATAGATTGATTCGGATTTATGGCATGGGATCTTCATGAACTAGCAGCGGTGGCATTGTTCTGAGCAACCATACATCAAGGGCAATGAATCAAACCAGCGAACCATCATCGCCTTCAAACTTTCAAGGTACTGCTTGGACGTGATTCAAAAACAGAGCAACCAGTATCTTCCATGGAAACATTCAAAAGATGCCATCCTCGTGTCTCATGACCATACAACTCAATGGCCTACCAGACAAGTGTCCTCACCTAACGTGATCTAGTGGAGCATTTAGTTTCACGAGTTGACTTTCTCTGACATGTGCATTCTTGACACAACAAATCAAGAGGTCAGATTAGATGATTCATCAAGAACCGAATTCCCCATCCCCACCCCGGAGAAAAAAAATCAGATCAAACTTCCAATCTGCTTATCAGTTAAACCAACAACTTAAATGGACTCCCCCCACTTGAAAAAAATAGTTTTTTTTCGTCGAAGGAAGTCAACGCCACTTCGGAAATGCGCGTTGAAGAGGATATGATTGGTAATGAGTTTGTCAACGTTATAGTATCATATGCAGTTAATTGCTTTCCAGGAAATCCATGTTAGTGCGCCAACTACACCTTAAACTACCAGCTTTTTACTCAATCACAATCTGCAAGCACCATCTGATCCTCACTAATTCATTATGTTCTGCTGGGTAAGATATTCAATAATCGTAAATGTCCCACCATTAATGCTTGTACGCTCTTTCTGGCAACATTGCCAACAAAATAATCCTCAGTGGCTAAACTCTTGCCCGAGGTTAGATGATACACCCAAATGTGAGTTTTATAATTTGAGAAGGTAGTTTGTGAGGATAAATGTGAAGTATATATTTAAATAAAAGTTATTAATTATAATTAGTAAAATATTTATAATTTTATAAACTTATAATAACTCTATATTTTATCCCATTAATGATTATATTTTCAATTACAATAAATGTAAACACTTGAAACGTTCAATAAATATACAAACCTAAATATTTAATTAGTTATTTTTCCTAAATACTCATTTAAATCATTATAAAGTAATATAGGAGTGTGACATATTCTCAACCCGCATTATATTAATTTCGCCCTAAAATTCACAAATTAAACTTAGTTTCTGTGACGTTAGCCAAATGGTTTCGAGAAAAATTATTTTTTTCTATCCGATCAATATATTTATATTATTTGGTCAGCCTGTGGAGTTTTAACAATGGGCAATAGCCGCCTCCACCACAACCAACACTCCATTATCCAAGAATGGGCAAGCTTGCTAGTGCTTCAATCCCTATACCCACTTTACTCAACGCGTCTTTTTCACTTTTTATGAGATTTAACATCAAATATAGTTTTTTTTTGAGGGGGGTGAAGGTGAAGCAAGGGAAAGAGTGAGGGTCGTTGAATGGCGATCCAGAAAGAGATATGGCGAGCCCCCCATCTCACTAGAGCTGAGATTCTCCATGTGCCATTCACACGCCACGTGGCACCTGTAGTCATCAACCACCCGGCAGATATTTATAGGTTTCAGGGAAATGATGAGCGAGCACCGACACGTGTACCATTTTTCCAACCGACCTTTTAGTTCTAACGATACTATACCGTTATGGCCTTTGACTTTGGGACCGAAAGCACCGGTGGCCCTATTCAAAAGAGTATTATTACTTAATAATTTATATTTATAAGTTAATTTTAATTTACTTTCTTATAAATATATTATATACAATTATTTATAATATAATATAATATAGTATAAAAATAATAGATTTAACTAGTTCAACCATTAATTTGAGCATAAAAAAATTGTTCACCTTATTATTATTTTTTTCATTAACTTAATATGTTGGCATCTGGTTTTTGATGACTTGATACTAGTTACAAATGGGTTAAGCAAGATGACTTGCCGCCATTGATGGTGGCTTTGTGGGGGGTCATGGGAAGGAAGAGGAGCCTGTGAGGGACCAAAAGCTTAGATATATAGGAGGGAGGGGATGAAAATGGAAACGGAAGGCCACGCCACCGGGAGGAGGAGGAGGAGAAGGAGGAGGAGGTGTTGTCGTGATGGGGCCAGGGAGATGGACATTTGGATGGCCAGAGACAAAAGTCAGGGAAGAAAGAAACTGAACAGAAGCACCAGCTGCAGCAGTAGCCCAGGTCTTGTCAGAGAGAGAGATTTTTTGGAGTAAAAGCCACGAAATCGGAAAGGAAGGACAGCCTCTCCATCGTGGGCCCTTACCCCATTCACCCAGAACACGACCAATCGAAACACCTTGTAAGATATTTCTCTTTACTTTATTTATATTTTGATGAATTTCGAAAAAATATATTTTTTTTACGTGAGTTCTTGGTTAGATGTTTTTCTTTCACCATCATAAGCTCTTGCATATATATATATATGTATATATATATATAAGCATGTAAACTCCCTACGAGCATCATCTTCTCACATATTGCATATTCTCTTCTCCTGCACTCTCTCCCTGCTCTGCTCTGCTTTCCTCTGCTTCCCAATATTTTTCTGGCAGATGTGAAATCTCTGGAATCAGATTCTGCTGTTTATTTGCTCTGATCGGATTGCCGGCGGAAATTGCCTTCCCAGAGATATAGATTCTGAAAGTTTGATTCCCCTTTTTCCTTTCCATTCTTTGACCGACCAATATCTGATCTGATCCACCTTATCCTCTTTTACTTTCTTTCGGTGAATCTGTGATCCATCTCCGAACTCCATGAAAATTCTCCCTGCTTCCATTTCATACTAGACAGAAAAATAGAAGCTTTTACTTGATTGAAAAATTTTGAAGCTGGGTTACATTCCAGTGGCTACATCAAGAACCAGAATCGATGGCGGCAGCTAATAATAGGGGGGTTTCAAGAAGGGGTGGTGTCGATCAGGTGCCGGAGATGAGCTCTGTCCAGGACTGGGACGGAAACAGAGGAAAGTACCCTGATATCAGCTCTGAAACTCGACAACAGCGAATGCTTTCGGTGTTCAGTGAAGCTTCACCGTCCAACCGGCCTCTCAAGAAGATCCGCAGCCCTGAGAGGCATCAGGCCACCTCTCCGATGTTCTCCTCTTCTCAGACGACTGTTCCTGCTCCTCCTTCGACGAGGCTGACGTTTCCTTTCGCATTCGATGGATCTCAACCGCACATTCAGTACCCTCACCACCAGTTGAGAAGCTCTCCTCTACATCCCGCGAATATTCAACCTGCCTTGCAACATCCGCAGCAGCACATGATCTCCTTTGATTCCCAACAGCAGCAGAATCTAAATAGCATGATGATGTACTCGACAGACAATCTCCAGCAGCAGCAGCAGCAGCAGCTTCTGCAATACTGGAGTGAAGCCCTGAACCTGAGCCCCAGAGGGAGGATGATGATGATGAACCGCTCCGGATGGCCGCCGCAGGCAGCTCCAATACAGCCGATCAGCGCCACGAAGCTCTATCGCGGGGTGAGGCAGCGGCATTGGGGAAAATGGGTGGCTGAGATTCGCCTGCCCCGGAACAGGACCCGCCTTTGGTTGGGCACCTTCGACACGGCCGAGGACGCCGCCATGGCTTACGACCGCGAGGCCTTCAAGCTGAGGGGGGAGAACGCGAGGCTCAACTTCCCCGAGCTCTTTCTCAACAAAGACAGGGCAGAAACAAAGTCATCTTTTCCGAGCACTTCACTGGCCACAACTCCGGCGGATGTGAATTCCCCGGAGGAGCAGCCGCCGGCCGAACTCCCCTTGATGCCTGCTGCAGAAGGTGAAACCGACCGCATGAAGACCGGAGTTTCCGACGCTGAGGTTCCATGGCCGACAGGAGATTCCGACGGAGGAGGTTCCTCCTCGCAGGAGATGGTCTGGGGTGATGAGATGGCGGCGGCCTGGTTCAACTCGATTCCAACAGGGTGGGGGCCGGGGAGCCCCGTCTGGGACGACCTAGACACCACCCATAACATCCTCTTGCAGTCGAGCCTCCAGTTCCGCGATATGAACCAGCCGGAATTTCCTGACGACGGCGATAATTCCGGTTCGGCCTCGGCCTCTTCCCCGTCTTCGTCTTCCTGTCCCATGAGGCCATTCTTCTGAAAAAAAAAACCAAGATCAAAACTTTCAACTTCCAAAGCTCTCTGCTTTCTTGGTGAGATTCCAATTTCCTGGAGATTCCTTCACTGGTTGGATCATTTTTCAGAAAACCAACCAGTGATCTCCAATCCTCCTACATATATCTCTACCGATCCTTCTTGCTGCTGGGACCGGACCATAGTCGACAGACAGGCAGACAGACGGAGACGGTTTTTGTGATCTCCCTCTCATAATGAATCGATCCACCATATCAATCCGCGGCCAGCTGCATTTTTTGGCGGTGGCGGGTCTGTATCTGCAACTCTTTATGTAATGATATGTCATATTCTGCCAGTAGCAAAAATTTATGGATTAGACTCTTGTGATAAAGAATTTAAACCTCCATGCCTACTCTCCCATAGTCATTACAGTAGTATTCAATCAATCAATCAATCGCTATCATGGTGCTTGGAACTCACAAGACTAAGGTGGCGACAGCATTAAGGACAACTTGAGTCCTACATACAGCAGAGCAGAGCACACCAAGACAACGGATTGGGCGACCGGGTGAAAGAGAAAGTAGGAGGAGGTGTAGCCCTGTAGGGCCATTTTCCACCGGCCCATGACATGAGTCATCCATTTTCATATTTTTCTGACGGCATGATAAGAATTCATTGGGCAGCCAAAAAATCCAAAATCTTTGGAGAATGGATGAATTAGGGTTGGCACAAATGAGCTATGTTGGCTTAATTGATGAAAGCTCCCTTATTTGGCCCATTCATCATTATGAAGTCCAGTCCAGTCCAGTCCAGCTCCAGCCCTGTCTCTCTTAGGGAGCTATGGACGGGTGTAGCCATTCCAATACACCACACACCTCCCTGGTTCTGTCCCTTCCTTCTCTTCTTGCTCCTTCAAAGGAAGACCATTTACGATCCGAATTATGCGATCTTCACCCGACGGTACGTCGACTTAGACTCAGCAGAACTAAGCTAACCAAAGAACGCAACTTTCCGATCCGGAGAGGTAACCCATTTGACCCCCCGGGAGCCAGAACGGAAGATAAATTAAAGATATTCAAAAATGGAGTCGTTTGATGCGATGGGCAACGATGGCGATTCCTACATGGGTGGCTACGATTTCGCCAGGGATCCGGCCGCCCCGCCCTTTGGAGCCGAGCATGACTCGACGGCGGAGCCGGAAGTGGGAGCTAGCTATGGCGAGGACCTCGGGCAGCAGTCCTCGGATGTTTACGGGTTCGGGGTGACGATACAAAACCCGGAATTCGTTTCCCCGTTCGAGGAACCCGAGGCGGAGGTTGTGGGTGGGATGGGGTATGGGGCAGCAACGGCCGAGGAGGAGGAGGATGGCAGCATTTTCGTGACTGGCGGGCCGGTTCTGCCGCCTCCTATGGACATGCTCCCGGAGGAAGGTGCTGCTCGTCGTGAATGGCGCCGGTGAGTTGGCCTGAAAATTCGTGATCACGAGCCCTAGACTACTGCAGTTGTAAGGACTTCTGCCATTGTGATTTACTTGCTTCTATTGTATTCATTGCTCCGATTTCTTGTGCAGTCAAAATGCCATTCATCTCGAGGAGAAGGAGAAGAGGGAGAGGGAGATGCGGGATCAGATAATCGAAGAGGCTGAGGAGTATAAGCGATCTTTCTACGAGAAAAGGAACCTCAACTGTGAAACGAACAAGGCCAGCAACAGGGAGAGGGAGAAGGTAAGGAGAAGAGCTATTCTCCAACAAACCAGCTTGACAGTTTAACATTGATTAGCCAAAATGCTAAATAGAATGATTTTTCTCCTTTCATGCGTTTCCATTGATCAGCTGTATTGGATCAACCAAGAGAAGTTCCACAAGGAAGCCGACCAGCATTTCTGGAAGGCTATAGCAGAACTGATCCCACGAGAGGTTGCCACGATTGAGAAGAGAGGAAAGAAAAACCCTGACAAGAAGCCTTCAGTCATAGTCATTCAGGGCCCGAAGCCTGGGAAGCTAACTGACCTCTCCAGGATGAGGCAAGTTCTCCTCAAGCTGAAGCAGCACCCTCCACCGCATATGATGCCGCCGCCTCCACCTCCCAAGGACAACAAAGACGCAAAGGGTGGAAAAGAGAAGGATGGAAAGGGAGAAAAAGATGGCGATAAAGACAAGGATAAAGGCAAAGACAATAGCAGCGGGAAATCTCCAAAAGCCAGTGAACCTGCTGGTGAAGCTGCTGCTGATAAGCCTGCTTCTCCGCCCAAAGAGACTGCCGCCGATGGAGTTGTAGCAGCACTAGCTCCTGAAGCAGCTGAGGGAGAGAGTGCTGCTGAGCCTGCGGCAGTTTCTGCAGAGTAATTAGATCTCCTGCGCCTCCCTCTTTTCCATCTGGAGAATAAGAGAGGACCCTTTTTTCTAGTAGATGCTTGATAGCTACAGCATCCAAGAGTGAAGAGGGATCTTCCTGATTTATCAGTAGGTTTATTACAGTCTCTTTGGCATCACTCACTATCTGCATAAATAATGCAATCTGAGACAGAAAATTCAAAGCATCTCGTTCCTTTTGCGCCAATCTTTCAATTTGTACAAGAGGGAAACTCAAATTACCATGCAAGCTAAAACAGCAGGAGACATAAAATGCAGCAGCATAAGAGGAAAAAGCAGATCTTGCTGAGTGACTTGTTCACCTGCATCACACGCCTCCTCACCCCTGGAATACTACCCCCAGGATAATCCTCATTTGGAGGAGCATATGAGCCTGTGACAGAGCTCCCGGAAGCTCTTGACTGAACCGTTTCTCCTAGTATCCCAACTATGAGATCGACAAGGCTCATCATGGCCAAGTCATCAAGCATGGCAGGAGCAGTAGAATGCCCCAGGTGGGTCGTGTGAGGTTGCAAATGGAAATGGTACCCCCCACTGTTGAGTCCCAGCCCTGAGCTAAGATTAGAAGTGGAAACTCTGGGGACTGATCTTCCTGCTTCAGGAGGAAGAATAGGAGCGAGTGGTCTGGGGGGGACAGCAATCCCTAGTTGATGGCCTTTATTCTTCGTGTTTCTTGTAGCTTGTCCACGTCCATAAAGTGGGATTAATCTGGTTTGAGAAATTTCAGATTTACAAACAGGGCATTGCTGTGGTTCTTCCATATCACAGGGAGAAGCCTTCTGCGATTCCAGCCACCTGTAAATACAGTGCCAACAATATAAGTGACCACACAGTGTCACTACTGGGTCCTTCACCTGATCTAGGCAGATATTGCACTCAAAGCCATTGTTTTGGTTGTAACCCGAGTTTACTGCAGTACATGCGGGGGATTTCTGGCACGAGGACTCATCGGGATCCCTTTGAACACTATCATCTTCCAGAGTGTGATCCATGTGTGTAGAACTGCTGCTGAGTAAGGTCATACAACGTTACCTGAACAACAAACAATAGGCTGTGATTTCCTTCATTTTGCCATGGGGTAAAGGGGAGGAGGAAAGGACTAGAGAGGAACTGTAGACATACCAGAAGCAGCTATAGCAGATTCTGACCTTTCATCTCCGGTAAATGAAAGTGACTTTGCAGGCTACCACTGAATTAGATGGTTGAATCAGCGCGAACTAAAAGCGAGCACACCATTCAGCAACAGATTTAGACCACTGGAGACGCCTAACATCCCCATACGGCGGTCGGTCGGTATGAAGTACCCAGAATGAAATAAAACAGTTTGAGCAACCACAAATGGGTGGTCAAATCTGTGTACTGTTGCTAGTTTTTGACGCGGATGTTGAAGAAGAAGGGGTTGCATGTCTTAGCCAGCCTTTCACACTCTGATTTGTCAAACGACTGTAGCATGCTATTTATTTTTAGGTGGTCCCCGTGTATTGTATGCTGCACCATATGTACACCAGGTGCATGTAACTTGATAATAGTATAATGAACAACGGCGGAAATAAAGAAAATGAATGTGATCATTTTAAAAAAATAATTTTAATAGGGATTAAATTATAATTTTACATAAAATTGATTTTTTTTGTTTGATTGTTAATTAATGGTAATGTATCTACCAATGAGGACGACGACAGAATGAGATCTGCTCATCTGCTGCAAACGGTTGGGGCTCGCTCCCTTTCTCTAGTGTCTGCAAGACGAAGTTCACCTCATTCGTAGGTTCAATTCAGCTGCTAATTTGGATAGTCGTCATCATCATCATCGTCTTCGGACGCACTCTCTGTCATTGAAACCAGATCAAGAACTTCCCGCTTGAATCCTCCCTTCCTTTTTTTGTCATTGCAACCAGATCAAGAACTTCTATCTGTCCATGGAGCACATGCACATTCCTGTTTATTTCTACCACCCATCGTAGCTGTTGTTGTTGTAAGGGAAGGGAAGGCCGTCCGTTATCCCTGTGTTCCTCCTCCTCCATCCTATTTCTTTATTGTGAACGTGATGGAGAGTGCTCTGCTGATCGGAGAGAGCAGCCGAGTAGTAGGCCGCAGCAGCTTCAATCGCCGCTCCGATGCCATCGCCTACGGCTCCCCTTACCAGAAGGCTGCCGCTCTTGTCGATTTAGTGCGTTTCCTCTTTTCATGCACTTATCTCTTCTTTAAACTCTCCTTTTTAGCTGCTGCTGCTGTCCCGACCCTATCGATCATTGTCCATGGTATTTGTTGCTGTTCTACATTACGAGTAGCAACTACTTGCTTTTAAAACCTCTGCGAGACTGAGATGGATACATTTTCGACGCAATTCTTGTTCCAAAAAACTGTGGAGACTCTTTACTTTTATTACAAAATAAAAAAAAATTGTGACACTTGCTTGCCGGAGCTCATTCCACCGCTGAAAATGGATAATCTAACTGTAGACGGCCTTTTCTCTACTTATATATGCACTTTGCAGGCCGAAGATGGTCTTGGGTTACCAGAGGAGATTCTTGACCAATCCCTTTTTGAGGAGGCTGTGAAGTACTACTTTGTCTTCATCAGATTCGATTTCATCTGGTCCCTTAACTATTTTGCACTCATAGTGTTGAATTTCTTCGAGGTTGGTTCCTGTTCCCTCCTTTCAAGGGAGCTCATAGCTTCTTCCTAGGTGGTGAAGTCGTACATAGTCTGCTGGTTCTTTTGCAGAAACCTCTGTGGTGTGCAGGAGACCCTACAGATGCTTGCAGTGCGAGGGATTACTATTATCTGGGGCAGCTGCCCTACTTAACGGGTGCTGAGTCTCTCATATATGAGGTACGCACATAACAGGTCATCCTAACTTGAAGGCGTACGATACCTCCATTTTTAGTTTTCAGGAAATGCATAGAATTTGATGTTCTTGTGCTGCTGATTTTTTAAGGAAATATTGTATATTACTCATTCCATCTTGGCTTATCTGATAATTTTTTTCTGTTACATATTCTATTTTTCTCTGCTATTTATATTATCATGGATAAATAAATTAATTAAATTATATGCTTATTCATATGTTTTATGGGCAGGGTATAACGATGATTATACTGGCGATTCATCTGTTTTTTCCACTTGCATATGAAGGGCAGCACATCTATTGGACGAAACCTCTCAATAGACTGAAGGTGTGTTATTATTTATGGACGAGCTTGTCTGAAATGAATTACTGGTTAGTATTCATGCTGAATAAAGAATGTGCTGTTAAGATGATAACCTCGGACCTGTTTAATAATGCTCTCAGTTTAGGCTGAACATTCCAGTTATTTCCTATCTGGTTTTGCTCGAATATTTTGCATATTGATGATCTGAATCTTCAGGTGGTTTGCCTTTTGATTTTGGCCATCGATCTAGTGATTTTTGCCACCTCCATATCTCCAGTGGCCTTTGATTCTCTTCCATTCCGAGTTGCCCCGTATATTAGGGTTGTGTTTTTTGTCCTTAATATAAGGTATTCCAGAATTCATTGTAAGTACTTATAATATTCAATATAATTGTTATGATATCCTTGAATTCTATGATATATGTCTAATATCGACTAGGAGGGCATTCAATAATTTTTTATAATCAGATAAATTTGTTTTAATATATGTGCAGGGAATTGAGGAATAGCATTGTTGTTTTAACTGGCATGCTCGGGACATACTTGAATATTTTGGTATACCAACTACTTAAGGCCTTTGACTTTGACTTCCAACAAACAAAATAACGTTTCCCATCATTCATTTTCGAGATAGCATATCTGTCACTGATTTTAGATGATGAATGCTGTCTCCTTCTATTCCTATTTGCTCTACAGGCTCTACTGCTTCTGTTTCTCCTGTTTTCCAGTTGGGTGGCATATGTCATGTTTGAAGACACCAAACAGGGAAAAACTGAATTTACTTCTTATGGAGCTACACTATATCAGATGTTTGTCTTGTACACCACATCCAACAACCCTGATGTTTGGTTAGCTGCATACAAGTAAGTACAGCTCAACAAGAATGGTTGTGAAATGAATGGTGTGTTCAGAAGCTTTGATATGTTTCTCTTTTGTAGAATATCACGTTGGTACTCTCTCTTCTTTATCCTCTATATACTATTGGCTGTCTACTTTGTCACAAATTTGATTCTGGCCGTCGTATATGACAGCTTCAAGGGTGAGGTAGGGTCTCTTTTTATATACTGTACAACTTTTATGTGATCACTCCTTTTCTCTTCCGAGTAAATAAAATGTCACAGCTTGCTAAGCAACTGTCCGATATGGATCGCACAAGGGACCGCATATTGGCAAAAGCCTTTAATCTCATAGATGAGGATGTAAGTATTTTCTGATTACCCGTACTCTATGAAAAATTCCTTCATTTATATAATGAAGGGGCTTCTTTTGTTACAACAGAAAGCGGGATTTATTAATAAAAAGCAGTGCATTTATCTATTTGAGGAGCTCAAAAAGTACAGGTATGGAGCACGTGTCTCTTGAGCATGCATAAGCTTCTTACTGTTCTTAAGTTCTATAGCACCTTCTACTGTTGAGCGGAGACACTTACCTAATTTATTCGAGGATAGAATGTTGATATTATGCATGCAATGCCCTTCCGTCTATTTCTGTTTGATGAATGTTTTTCAAGAGATTTCTCTTTTTAGCATAAGATGGTGGCACTGATCTTGCTCTTGGAACAGTTGCACTTATAATCTACTGTTTCTAAACAAATGATCCTATGTCTTGAATATGTATAGACTATGCATTATGGCTAGATATTTCCTAATATCATTACCAGCTTGTAGTACTCATCCTTAGATACTTCTAATAGGACACTGCCGAAGATATCAGTTGAGGAGTTTGAGCTGATATTTAATGAGCTAGATGATAGTCACGACTTCAAGGTACATCAAATTTGATTTAAGACTACTCACGTTGATAGTTTCAGATATTAGTTGTTTATCCATCATGTTGAGGCCTGAAAATAAGTCATGGGTACGTTTGGTAACAAGAGAGCTATATATTAATTAATGACAGTGCAAATGATTGTTCAAGGCTGGATAACCTCATTTGGTATCTCAATCCTTGTTCTCTAGATCAACTTGGATGAATTTTCTGATCTTTGCAATGCCATTGCCCTGAGATTCCAGAAAGAAGAGACTGTAAGTGAAATATGTTCCTGATCTAAAAGAGATATCTCATGAACAGAATTTTGGTACCCATTATGTTTACCCAAATGAGTTTTTGTCGCAGCCTTCTTTGTTCGAGAAATTCCCAGGAGTGTATAGTTCACCAGCTTCCAAGAAGCTGAAAGATTTTGTACGAAGTTCAAAATTTGGATACGTTATATCTTTTATTCTTATAATGAATCTTGTTGCCGTGATGATTGAAACAACGGTATGTGCTCAAATCTGCCTAGATATGGCATTTTTGTGATATGCATAAAGCTTGATGTGATTTTATAGATAGTACTTATAATTAATCTAACCATTCATTAGATACTTTAGCTTTTAATAAGAAATAAAACATTTCATTAAGATGTTGATATCAAGTTTTACCTGGTATCAGCTTGATATAGAGAATAACTCTGGCCAGAAGGTGTGGCAAACAGTTGAGTTCGTCTTTGGTGAGTTCTTGCTTTTGTACTAAAATCTCACCCATGTTTCTTGGAGCCAAAGTTAAATTTTATAGACCGAAGGATTGGTTGCATTTCATTGAAGTTGCACTCAATCTGATCTGATTTGTTGGTTAGAAGAGTGCGACATACTTGTTGTCAGTGGAATACCTTTTTCTGCGCAGGTTGGGTTTATGTGCTGGAAATGGCTTTAAAAGTATATTCATTTGGATTTGATAATTACTGGAGGGGTGGTCACAATCGCTTTGATTTTCTGATTACATGGATCATAGGTAATTTTTTCCTGAGTATTGTTTGATAAATTTTGGTGTCATGTTTCTTGAACAGCTAGTAAGCAATTATCTACCTGACTTAGATTTACTTAGTTCACATCTTAATCCATTTTAGTGCAATTATACCTTCTAAATACTTTCATTTTGTATACGAATATGTGCTTCGGAACCTTTGAGAATGTTGTTTAGTGAAAAGTTTTTCCAAGTGGATGCCTGATTATTTAATTGTATATTTTGAAGCTATTGGAGAAACAATCACCTTTATAGCTCCTGATGGACTGGAATTTCTCTCAAATGGAGAATGGTAGCAACTGTATTTAATTATCGAAGCCCTATTGTTCTTTTATTTGACACTCTGATGCAATTGCTCCAATATCTTTGTTTTTACAAAACAGGATCCGCTACCTTCTTCTTGCTAGAATGTTTCGGTTGATAAGGCTGCTGATGTATGTTCAGCGTTACCGAGCTTTTGTTGCAACTTTTCTAGCCCTCATACCAAGTTTGATGCCTTACCTGGGAATAATCTTCTGTATATTGTGCTTGTATTGTTCTTTGGGTGAACAAGTATGCCAATCAAGTCAATTTCTTAATTTTGACTTCTACCCAGAAGCTTATTTTTGTATTCATATGTGAATCCATCTTTGACACTATGGCTGAAACTCTTTTATGAAGATCTTCGGTGGGATTGTCAATGCCGGGAACACCAAACTGAACTCAACTGCTCTATATGAAAAAGAGTATCCTTGTTCATGACTGAGATTGAAAACGTATAATTTTTGTGCAACCTGCAGGACATCTTAAATGTTTTTGGTTTTATTGTTGGTAGCTAGAAAGGTGACTTTTCCTGACAAATATTAGTTATTTGCTTTTCAACTTCAATGACTATCCAAATGGAATGATTACGCTGTTCTGCCTCATGAGTAACTGGATAGATTGGATGCAGGTGCTTCTCTAGTACTCTTACCTGTGTCTTACTAAAATAGATGTAAGTAATGATGAGGATTTTCTTTTTCTCCTTTTAAAGTATACATCTGTTTGTGTTTCAGAGCTACAAGGAATTGACGGGAAGTACTTGGACCCTTGTATATTTCATCAGCTTCTACCTAGTAACTGTTCTATTGCTCTTGAATCTGGTAAGTTCAATTTGGTGCTATCAAAGTTGGAGGTATAATGTTATGCTTTCGTATATTAACCACAATTGTTTATGTTTTAAATTTGGTGAATATAGGTAGTAGCTTTTGTCCTGGAGGCATTCTTTGCTGAGATGGATTTGGAAACATCAGAGAGGTGTGGGGAGCGAGATAAGGTTATCACAGCACATTATAACTAAATATTCAATCCAGTTCATTCGATAACACGTTCTCTGACTGTACCGCATCATATGATAATTTGTTCTTTGACTGTCAGTGGTTGTTACAGTACATATTTTACAGTAACACCGAGTTCTAAATGTCGAACTGTTCTCCTTATAGGAATCTGGACGTGGAAAGGATCAAAGAAGATCTGTTGGGTAAGTTTTCACATAGTTTTCATTAGGCTAGAGTTAGAACCCTTAAGAGACATCTGTTCGGACAAATCTTGGAATTATATGCTGTGATTAATTATTGTTCTGATGGACGATGCAGCACAAAGACAAGGAGTCAAAGAGTTGATATGCTGCTCCATCATATGCTGAGTGCAGAACTAGATAAAGAGAGTTGTTCCAATCCGCAGCCCGGTTTGTAAATTCATCCCAGTAGAATAAATATCTTCTCTGATGCTACTTGGAGTCTGGAGGACTAGGAGAAGTGGTTTGCTGGTGTAGCTACCTGGCTGGGAGGGCAGCCTCATGTTGGTCCCATGCACTTCCTCAACCCAGGTTCAAGCTGAAAGTGTGGCTATTCTTGTAGCACTGAAGGTGGCGAAGGCAGAAGGTGACAACTTCATACTTCCGGAGCTCTGGTCCTTCTTCAAGGATGTTAATAGATTGGCATTTTCTTTTCTTACCATTGAAGTCTAGCCAGTATAGATTGACATTTATACTATCTCTCTCAAGTTACATGGGAGGGGGGCAAAAGCTTATTGTTCCAAAGTGAACTGTAGTCCACCTTCTTTGCTAGAGTCAACATTGCTCAACAATATGGGTGAAAACATTAGTGAATTGATGAGATTTAATCAGTTTTTAATATTAAAATGCCACTTGGCTGTACGATAGGCAATTTGGTGAGTCGCTCATAGATTGGATCAGATAAGAGCAAGGAATCACGTATTCCACCCTCTCTCATCCAAACGTGTCGGCATAATAATAATAATAATAATAGTGTTATTTATTTATTTGTTTGTTAATTAATGGTTTCCTTTATTAGAAGGACGACAAAGACGGATTTGTCTTGCTCATTTGTGGGGTCTACTTTAATTGGCAGGGAAAAACGAAGACTAGCGGCTTCATCCATTGATGCCATTTCAACCGCCAGACCATGGACATCCTGTTCCTCACCACCAACAACCCCGACACGATCTGGATCATCATCAGCAGCATCTGACACGCAGGCACGCACTCTGACATTATATCCAGAAGATAAACAAAAACATCCCACTTGAATCGTCCCTTCTTTTTCTTCCGTTCCTTCATTGTCTGTTTTTTACTCCTCTTAGCTGGGAGAGACTGGTGTTCTTACAAAGGAAGACCATCCCTATTGACTACTCTTCTTCTTGATCTGAAAGTGATGGAGAGGCTTCTGCTGATTGGAGAAGGCAGCCAAGTAGTAAGCCGCAGAGATCGCTTCAGTCACCGCTCCGATGCCATCACATACGGCTCTCCTTACCAGAAGGCTGCTGCTCTTGTCGATTTAGTACGTCTTCTCTTAACTCTTCTTTTAGCTCCTCAACTTAGCTGCCACAATGGTCCTTGTCTAAAGTCCTTGTCGCTGTTCCACAGTTCTAGTAGCAAAATTACTTGCTTTCAACACCCACTATCCGAGATTGATACATGCTGCTATCTATTCGGTCACTGAAAAATGGATACTTTCATTATAGACTAACTTTTGCGCACTTAATTATGCATTTTGCAGGCGGAGGATGGTGTCGGGTTACCAGAGGAGATTCTTGACCGATCCCATTTTGAGAAAGCTGCAAAAAACTACTTTGCCTTCATCAGATTCGATTTCCTCTGGTCCCTTAACTACTTCGCACTCATAGTGTTGAATTTCTTGGAGGTTGGTTCCATTACCCTCTATTCAGTGGGAACTCATAACATCTTCCTAGCCTAGCTGAAGCCATACATAGTCTTCTACTTCTTTTTCAGAAACCTCTGTGGTGTGCAAGATACACTACAGATGTTTGCAGTGAGAGAGATTACTATTATCTTGGGCAGCTGCCCTATCTAACAGGTGCTGAGTCTCTTATATATGAGGTGAGTGCAAATCAGGCCATCACAACATAATGACATACCATATCTTCATCATTGTTTTTTCAAGGAATGCAGAAATTTCATATTTTTGCTGCATTCTTAATGCAGGCAATTATATAATTGTATATCCTCTTTTCTCTGCTATTTATATTACTGTGCATAAATCATAAAAAGAAATACTTGGACAGATACTTATTCATATATTTCTGTGGCAGGGGATAACAATGATTATACTGGCAACCCATTTGTTTTTTCCACTTGGGTATGAAGGGCGGCTTATCTATTGGGGAAAACCTCTCAACCAATTGAAGGTGTGTTATTATTTGTAGATGAGCTTCTCTGAAATGAATTTCCAGTTAATTTATGTCAAGAATAATGGGTTTATGATTTTTATTTTAACTTGCAATTTAATGTAAGCAATAGCTGTGAATGTGGTGGTGATATTATAACCTCAGACCTCTTCAGTGCTTTTGCTTTAGGCTGAACATTCATGTTATCTACCCTTTGGTTTTGATTGCACATTTTTTCATAATGATGATTTGAATCATTGGAATGAATCTTCAGGTAGTTTGCCTTCTGATTTTGATTGTTGATCTAGTGGCTTTTGCAATCTGCATTTCCCCAGTGGCCTTTGATTCTCTTCCATTCAGGGTTGCCCCATATATCAGGGTCATGCTTTTTATCCTTAATATAAGGTATTCCAGAATTTATTGCAAGTACTTATAATATTCAAGATAATTGTTATGCTGTCGTTGCATTCTATGATATATGTCTAATATAGATTAGGATGGCATTCAACAAATTTTTATAATCACATAAAATTGTTTTAATATATGTGCAGGGAATTGAGGAATAGCATCATTGTTTTAACTGGCATGCTCGGGACATACTTGAATATTTTGGTACACTAACTACTTAAGACTTTGTATCTGTTCTTCCAACAAACAAAATGACGTTTCCCACCATTCATTTTCGAGATAGCATATCTGTCACTGATTTTAGATGATGAATGTTGTCTCCTTCTGTTCCTGTTTACTCTACAGGCTCTACTGCTTCTGTTTCTCCTGTTCTCCAGTTGGGTGGCATATGTCATGTTTGAAGACACCAAAGAGGGAAAAACTGAATTTACTTCTTATGGAGCTACACTATATCAGATGTTTGTCTTGTACACCACATCCAACAACCCCGATGTTTGGTTAGCTGCATACAAGTAAGTACAGCTCATCAAGAATGGTTGTGAAATGAATGGTGTGTTCTAAAGCTAACTTTGATATAATTCCGCTTTGCAGAATATCACGTTGGTACTCCCTCTTCTTTGTCCTCTATATACTATTGGCTGTCTACTTTGTCACAAATTTGATTCTTGCTGTAGTATATGACAGCTTCAAGGGTGAGGTAGGGTCTCTTTTTATATGATGTGCAAAGTTTATGTGGTCAATCCTTTTCCTCCTGAGTAAATAAAATGTCACAGCTTGCTAAGCAATTGTCTGATATGGATCGTACGAGGGACCGCATATTGACAAAAGCATTTAATCTCATAGATGAGGATGTAAGTGTCTTTCTGATTACCCGTACTCCAGCAAAATTCCCCCCTCTTCTATTATATAATGAACGGACTTATTTTGCTACAACAGAATGTGGGATTTATTAATAAAAGGCAGTGCATTTGTCTATTTGAGGAGCTCAACAAGTACAGGTATGGTGCACCTGTACCTTGAACATGCATAAGCTTCTTCATTTTCTTCACTTCTATAATACTTATTCGTTGTTCAGTCCATATATAAAATTAGTTTATTTTTTGAATGTAGATGCTTCCAAATTTATTTGAGAAGAGAATGCTTATATTATGGGAAGCATTCTATGCCCTTCCTTCTGTATCTGTTTGATGAATGTCTTTTAAGAGATTTTTCCCTTTTAACGTAAAATAGTGACACAGATCTCTTGTTCTTGGGACAGTTAAGACTTTTAGTAAACTGTTTCTAACCAATTGATCATGTGTCTTAAATATGTATATATTATGCATTGCTTTTAGATATTTCCCAGTATCACTGCTAGCTTGTAATGTTCTTCCTTTGATACTTCTAATAGGACACTTCCAAATATATCAAGAGACGATTTCGAGCTGATATTTGATGAGCTAGATGATAGTCATGATTTCAAGGTACAAAACAATTATGTATGGCTTAAATTCATGATAATATTTTTTATTCATCATATTGACGCCTGAAAGTGAGACATGGATGGTTTTTAATCTGAGTTGAAACTTTGAGTAACTAGAGAGCCATATATAAATAAATATTAACTAATAACAATGAAAATGATTGCTATACACTAGATAACCTCATTTGGAGTCTCAATCCTTGTTCTTTAGATCAACTTGGAAGAATTTTCTGATCTTTGCAATGCCATTGCTCTGAGATTCCAGAAAGAAGAGACGGTAAGTGGAATATCCTCCTGATCTAAAAGAGATAGTCATGCATGGAATATTTTTAGCGGTTATGTTTAATCAGATGAGTTGTTTGTTGCAGCCTTCTTTATTCGATAAATTCCCACGAGTGTACAATTCATCAGCTTCCAAGAAGCTGAAAGATTTTATACGAAGTCCAAAATTTGGATACGCCATATCTTTTGTTCTCATACTGAATCTTGTTGCTGTGATAATTGAAACAACGGTATGTGCAAATCTACCTAGACATGGTGTTTTTAAGAAATGCATGAAGCTTGATGTGATTCTATGGATATAATTTTTTTAAGAAATCATTTAGGAATGTTATTAGTTTTTCATAAGGAATAGAACATTTCAAATTAAGATGTTGATACCAATTTTCACTTGGTTTCAGCTAGATATAGAAAACAGCTCTGCCCAAAAGGTCTGGCAAACCGTTGAGTTCGTCTTTGGTGAGTTCTTTGTTTTGTTCTAAAATTACATTTTAGGTGCCAAAATTACACTTTACATCTCACCCATGCTTTCTTGGAACCAAAATGGCATTTTTATAGATTGAAGGATTAGTTGTATTTCACTGAAGTTGCACTCAATCTGATTCGAACTGCCGGTTAGAAGTGCACGACATGCTAGTGGCTTTAGAGTCAGTGGAATACCTTTTTCTGTGCAGGTTGGGTTTATGTGCTGGAAATGGCCTTAAAAGTATATTCATTTGGATTTGAAAACTACTGGAGGGATGGCCAAAATCGCTTTGATTTTCTGATTACATGGGTCATAGGTAATTCTTTCCCTGATTATTTTTTGATAAATTTTCCTTGCATGTATTTTGAACAGCTAGATCTGCAGTAAGCAAGCATTTATTCGACTATTGATAAACAAATATTATTTATCGGACTTAAGTTGTGCTAAATTCAAGTCTAATTCATTCTTGTGCAATTATGTCTTCCAAATACGTTCATTTTCTGTAAGAATGTGCACCTCTGTACCTTTGCAAATGTTGTTTTGCGAGAAGATTCTGAGAATCTGAGTTGAATTCCTGGTTATTGATTTTTTGTACCTTTTGCAGTTATTGGAGAAACCCTAACATTTGTAGCTCCTAATGGACTGGACTTCCTCTCAAATGGAGAATGGTAGAAACTGTTTAATCATGGAAGCCCTATTGTTATTTTATTTATGACTCACATTTGCAATTTCTAAGAAACTTTTGTGGGATTATAAGGAATTGAGCACATATTCACTTAAAAGCTTAAGCTCATAAGTGGTGATGCAGAAAAAAATTCTAGTTTTTAGTTAATGTGGTATTATTATTGTTGCCTCATTGTTTTCATACCTGGTCTGACCACCAGTAAGAAAATGTTGTGAGAATATAAGGAATTGAGTTCACGTTCACTTAAAAATTTAACCTGATAAGTGATGGTACTTGCATTTTTATATTATCTCAACACATTTGCTCCAATATCTTGTTCTTTCATCATGGCAGGATCCGCTACCTTCTTCTTGCTAGAATGTTTCGATTGATAAGGCTGCTGATGTATGTTCAGCGATACCGAGCTTTCATTGCAACTTTCCTAACCCTCATACCAAGTTTGATACCTTACCTGGGTATAATATTCTGCATCCTGTGCATTTATTGCTCTCTGGGAGAACAGGTATGCCAATCCAGTCTATTTCTGAATCTCAAGTGTTGCCCAGAAACTTATTTTTGTTTTCAGATACGAATCCATCTTTGACACTGTTGCTGGAACTCTTTGATGAAGATCTTCGGCGGTATTGTCAATGCTGGGAGCTCTAAGCTGAACTCAACTGCTCTATATGATGATGGGTATCCTTTTAATGACTTATTGAAAATGTATGATTTATGAGCAACCTGCGAGAGATTTGGGTTTTATGTCCGGTATCTGTTATTGTGATTTTTCCTGACAAAGAATAGTTATATGCTTTTCAACTTCAATGACTATCCAAATGGAATGGTGACGCTCTTCTGCCTGATGGTTATGAATAACTGGCAAGATTGGATGAAGGTTTGTCCGGGCTACTTAACTCCCTCGGTCTTATAAAATAGATGTAGGTTATGGTGAAGATTTATTTCTCCTGTCAAAAGTAATCCTCTTCTGGTGTTCCAGAGCTATGAAGAGTTAACAGGAAGCACGTGGACACTTGTATACTTCATCAGCTTCTACTTAATAACTGTTTTATTGCTCCTGAATCTGGTAAGTTCAGTTTCATACCACCAAAGAGGGAGGTATAAAGTAATGCTTCTCTATGTTAACAGAAACAGCAATTGTTTATGCTTTTCATTTGATGAATATAGGTAGTAGCCTTTGTACTGGAGGCATTCTTTGCTGAGATGGATTTGGAAACATCACAGAGCTCTGTAGAGCAAGATAAGGTTATCACCGCACATTATTACTTAAAGATCATATCCAGTTCGTACGGAAACCTGTTCTTGGCCCTGTGTCCAGTTCATATGTTAGTCTGTGATTTGACTGTCAGTGGTGGTTGTCACAGTTATATTTTGTAGCAAAGTTGAATCCAGCAAAAAAACATATTATTGAGCTCTGAAGTCGAGAGTGTTCTCTTTGTAGGGATCTGGTCGTGGAAAGGATCGAAGAAGATCTGTTGGGTAAGTTTTCAGATAGTTTTCAATAGGTTAGAGTTAGAATTACAGTTAAAACTAAATGTAGATTTATATGCTGTGATTAATTCTTGTTCTGACTGTTGGGGCAGTACAAAGACAAGGAGTCAGAGAGTTGATATACTGCTCCATCGTATGCTGAGTGCAGAACTTGATAAAGAGGGCAGTTGCAACCCGTAGTCGGGCTTGTAAATTCCAGTAACTTGGTGAAAAATCGTTTTTTGGTCTCTATCAACTCAGTATCCAGACCATGGGTTAGCGTAAGTGTGTACTATTCATACAACTGTTCCTGGTTTAATGAGATTGTTCCATGGATGATGAAGATGGAAAAAAGATAAGGAAACCTCTGCGTGAGGTGAGGTCTATGCATGTGCTCCAACATGAACTGAAGCACTTGCTTTCAGGGAAGAGGTTGGTGCTGGTTTCACATGATTATTCTATGTGATTAGTAGTAGTATATCATTGGCATTGGAGTTGCTAGCACAAACTGTGTATTCTTCTCAAAGCTAAAACACTTTACTCAAGCCATTGAGGGGGTGGGTTGGCCTCAAATCCAGCATTCTTGGTTCAGTTGAATGGCCGGGGCTGTGGTGATGGGCTATCGGATGGATCATTGGATTGGATGGTGCAAATATTTGTTGCATTATCATTACCATTACCATTATCCATCTCCATGCCTTATGTCCATCTGCGTCGCCATCGTATATCTGCTCATGGGTGACGTGACCATCTGAATTATTGCAGATAACGTGCATATGGATGGAGAATTAATACGGGGTTGTTCAGCGCAGTTACTATCTACTGTGGTGGTAATGGTGGCCGTGGTGCAAAGAGAAGTGAATGATGGTGATCTAGAAGCCATATATCTATTGGTCATTGAATTATAAGGCTGCATCCATCATTCCTTCATGGGGTTAACAGCATTTGAGCCAAGTGCCTGGCGTTGTCCAAAGTGAGTGGAACTACTACCTGTATCTATATCTCGGGATGGTAGATTGACTGGGCGGACTAGATCCCACCTGGTCCCTTGGTTTGGCGGTCCCAGTCAGATCTATAGGCAAATTTTGGTTGGACCCGAACACGTGGGATCCATTATCATCGCTAACTGGGCGCGGCCTTGTTTGCCTGCGGAAATTCTGCATGGTTTCATGGGTGGGTAGAGTACTTTCCTTGTTTTAGTATTTTCATAATAGTTAAAATAAAATTTAAAAATATATATGTATATACTTATTGACTAATATAAATATAACATCTCAAAAATGTCGTAATATTATTTAAAAAATATTATAATATATTCTTATTTGAGCAAAAAAAATATAACCTTATTCCCATGACTATAATCTTATTAGTAATTTATTTGAAAAGAAATGGTAGGACAAGATTATCATCTAAAGACTCTTAGATTTACCATATGAGCAAATATCAGTTTCCCTGCTTTTCATCCAATATCCACTCTTTTATAAATTTTATAAATCTAAACTCAAAAATACTTTTTATTAATCATAATACATAGTATAACATCCAATTCCTTAGAAATTTATATTTAGGATTTAGTGAACCTATTATATATTGGTTTAAATATCTTGTCTAAGAAAAAAGTTTTTTATTTTCTATTGATTTTTTTCCTAAGGATCTTATCTTTTCTTTTATGTAGAAAATAATAAAACTTTTTTCTTATTATTGTGACAAGCGAACCGATGGGGAAAATAAAAATCCCCATCCGAAAATGAGAAAATATATTATAAAGGGGAGTACTATTTTAAGATTAAGATTATTTTATCCGAAGGGTTATTTCCTTAAAAGAGAGAGAGAGAGGTAGAGAGGGATAGTTTATAAGCGTATAAATAGAGGTTGTGTTTGGTCGACCACTTCAGATCCCGCAGCCTTTCTTCCTCCTCGTTTATCTCTCTTCTCAATCCCAATTCACAAGAATCCAATTCAAACGCCCCCCGTTGACTCTCCGTGGCAGTGGTTGGCGACTTTGGTGTTTGGTGGCTTCAACTTTGAACAGTTCACTGTTCCCGAATTTGCATCCCAGATGATCGTTGCTCAGAAAGTGGGTATTGGGGGATTCGTTCTCTGCTGTAAGGATAAGAGGCGGACTCTTTCTGGGGCATCATGAATGGTCGGAAAGTTGGGAGCTTGGAGGAGTAATTCGTGTCTCTTAAGGCGAGGTTGGGGTTTTTATTTTCGTTTTACGTTGTTCAGAATAGATGGGTTGTCTGCACTCGAAGTCATCGGCCGTTGACGATAGCCGGGAGAGCCCGGAAGGTCGGATGTCTTCCATTCCCAGCAAGCGACCTTCCGGTGTGAAGGATCCGAACCCACGATTGGGTTCGTCCAGAAGAGACATGGGATTTGGGAGTAAAGTCAAGAGTCGGGATGTGAGTCTTATACTGACCGACAAGGAGGGGGACAATGGGTCCGGACTGGTGTATGGTGATGACAGTGAGATTGAGAGGAAGATCAACCAAATTGAGAAGCAGAGGAAGGAGAGAGCTGAATCATTAGCCGCTGACAAGAGACAGGTCTTGGCCATCGGTCAGGTCCCCAAGGCTGCAGAAGGCGAGCAGGTGGCCGCAGGGTGGCCATCTTGGCTTTCCGCTGTGGCCGGAGAGGCCATCAACGGGTGGCTGCCCCGGCGGGCTGATACATTTGAGAAGCTAGACAAAGTATGATCGTCTCCTCCCTTTCTCATCTTCTCTAATTTCCTCATTCATTACCTTGTTTTATCTGAAGAATGCAATTGTCTGGACGCCTCATGTACCATTGTTGCAGATTGGCCAGGGAACTTATAGCAGCGTGTATAGGGCCAGAGACGTCATCAGCAACAAGATGGTTGCTATCAAGAGGGTGCGTTTCGACAATATGGATCCCGAGAGCGTCAGGTTCATGTGCAGAGAAATTATGATCCTTCGCAAGCTCGACCACCAGAATATAATAAAGCTCGAGGGCTTGATAACCTCCCGTATGTCCCGTAGCCTGTACCTCGTATTCGAGTACATGGAGCATGACCTCACAGGGCTTTCAGCTCGCTCTGGAGTAAAGTTTACCGAATCTCAGGTACTCTATTCCGGTAACGTGTTAGTACAGTAGCTGCAAGTCTCCTATGTGTTTGTTTTAATGCCTGATTCAAGTCTGCGATCCTTTGCAGATCAAATGTTATATGCAGCAGCTCTTGAGTGGGCTCGACCACTGTCACAGCCGTGGAGTTCTCCATCGAGACATAAAGGGCTCGAACCTTCTCATCGATAACAATGGAATTTTGAAGATCGCAGATTTTGGGTTGGCGAGTTTCTTCAATCCTGGTCAGTCTGCCCCACTGACGAGTCGAGTGGTGACCCTGTGGTATCGACCCCCGGAGCTTCTCCTCGGGGCATCTCACTACGGAGTCGAAGTCGACTTATGGAGTGCTGGGTGCATACTCGGGGAACTCTACACCAGAAATCCCATCTTGCCGGGGAAGACAGAGGTGCTGTATTTTCAGCAAACAATTTTGTTCATATCCTGCAGTCAACTTGAGAAACTTAATTCTGATAGATGAGGTTGTTGATAATTCTGTAGGTTGAGCAGTTGCATAAGATTTTCAGGCTCTGTGGTTCGCCGTCTGATGTCTACTGGAAAAAGTTGCATCTGCCTCATGAGCCTGTTTTTAGGCCTCCCCGACAGTACCAAAGATGTATTAAAGAAACATTCAAGGAACTTCCGCCTGCTGCAGTTGGGCTAATGGAAAAGCTTCTTTCAGTGGACCCATCACAGAGGGGCACCGCCTCTCTCGCATTGAGCAATGAGGTACTGCCAGTTCTCTGCTTTCTGAGCCAAGGTGTAGATGGTTAATATTCCCTCAAGCAACCGTGAGGTTATTGGGTTCTTAAATCTGGTTTCTCTGATTGTTCTTACTTTCCCCACATTTCATTTTTCTTTGCAGTTCTTTAGAACAAGTCCTGTTGCTTGTGATCCTTCAAGTTTGCCCAAGTATCCGCCTAGTAAGGAGATCGACGCCAAATTGCGGGAGGAAGAAGCGAAGAGGTGCGAGCTCATGCGGATCCATCGGTTTCAATTTTTTCCCCTTTTCATTTTCATTCTTGGATGTGATTCAATCATTCATTTTAGAGAGTGGGATTGATGACACAGTTTGGATTGTGTGATTGGTTCTTCAGAAAGGGAACATCAGGAGAAAAGAATGCTGAAATGAAACTTCCCCGAGATTTTCGGTCCAAGGCTGCATATAATTCTAATCCCGATCAGATGCCGGTAGGCCTAGATAAAATTCCTTCTATTTACTTTATAGTGCAACATATCCTTATTTGATATTCCTTGGACCTCTTACCATGTGCTTCTGCTGAATGATCCCTGCATTTCATATTCCTGCAGACAAGGCAGTCCCATTCAATGTCCAATGGCCAAGGCAGCAATTTTTTCAGCACTCAACGAGAGAAGACAATATCGGGATTCATGGTCGGTCCGATCAGAGAACCGAGAGGTTTAAGGGAACCAAGAAAAGACAGTGGAGAACAACCTGACCGAGGCTTGTACTCTGGCCCGCAAACTCCACGGTATGGAATCTGCAAGGTCCCTAAGGAGTTGGATGCCATGGAAGGGAAAACCAGTGCTAACAAGTCAGTCATGGTTAGTTATTTACTCATATTATGTGATGATGATTTTGCTTTCTGAAAGTTTCTGGTTTTGATTCGCCCGTGTTTCTTGTTTTGCTCAGGTTTCCCTTGAAAATGGAAGAGACAAGATGTACCTCTCAGGCCCACTCCTAGTCCCATCTAACAATGTCGAAAGGATTCTCAAGGAGCATGACAGGAGGTTTCAAGCATTTGCAAGGCAAATCCGGTTGAATAAGTCGACCATCAACACGGATCAGAAAGCACTTCCATGTAGATAGAGGTATAGATCACCTATAAACCATTGCTCATTGACCTTGTAAAAATATTTCTCATGTGTATAGCAGCCTATTCTTCGACTTTTCTTTTTGGTAGAATAGGCAATAGCTCTTTCTTGTTAGGTATAGTTTTTCCCAAACTGTTGCAATGCTTCATTACACTGGAAGTTATAGCAGATGGAGAAAGTGGACCATATCCAAGCATGTTTCATGATCTAAAGTTAATTGAACTGAATCTGAGAATGGAGTTCTATGGCATGTTTTCTGCATACACTCAGACCCACTTGTAACTTTTTTCCTTTGCCACAAGGTCATATGTGTACTGAGACATAAGTATGAGCTGAGCAGTGAGCTTGAGATAGCCACCTGTGACTTTTTGATGTCCATAGTGGCTATCTCACTATGGACACACTCAGACCCACTAAATGGTTAGATTAAGGGAGTTGCCCAGCAAAGAAGTGGGAAAGAGGATAAGGGAGAGGAATGTGTCCATAGAAAAGATGAGCTGTGATGACTGTGGAGGATTGGATGCCTGTCAGTGTCAAAAGGGATGGAGGATGCCTTCCATCTTGGTCAGAGGTATTAGGCCTTGAACCGGTAAGCCAACTTACTTATTTTCTGCATTTTTACCCGGAAAATTCATTTGAATATTCCCACTTTTGAAAGCAAGAAAAAAGGGCATGACATTAGCATTCTGCAAACAAACAAACAAACAAAGTCAGCAGTCAAGCAAAGCACTCTCTCCATGAACTTCAAATCCGGCCGGCGGCACGAATACGATCCAATGACCAAAACAAAACATCAGGTAGCTGTTTGTTTGTGCTTCAAGGGCTGTAAGGCCTCGTCAAAGGCTCTGCTTGAACTCCCCTGTACGGGCCAAGCCCATATGCCCACACCCAGAGTCCAGGCTATTGATCATGGCCCCATGGGAATGATGTGAATGTGAGGCGCAGAGAAGAACTTCAGAGCCCTTCTGGCGAATGGGCCCCACCCTCACATCAATCGAGCCAGAAGGATAAGATAAGAACTAGGAAGCATCTGGGGAAAGATGTCGATCGGAGTGGCTTTGCACGATTTTCTGCCGATTCAATTATTAGGAGACGACAACCATCTTGCTATCATCGCCGATTGCCTTCCTATCGCCCAAAGAAAACTCGACCACGTGTTTAAAATGTGTTAAACGGGAGATTACTCTGCTGCTCAAAATTAATGCGCGCTTCACTGACTCCTTGCGATTTGACTCAGCATGATCGATCCAGCTGGCGTCTGAGTCGACTGTGACTCAGCAACTCGGGACCGCGCCCGTTGGTATTTAAATCAGCTAGCTGGCCGGTGATGATGGTACGTAGTCCACGTGGCTGTCAGTTATCAGTCCACGTCGCTGTCATTTTATCACTATACAAATCACAAGCTAAAATAAGGGATAAACTTCGCTACCCACAGCTACGGCATTAGTTTTGCCCTCATGTCAATCATAGGTGTCTGTCTGTCGAGTAGATAACCCTCTAAGAATAACGCATAAAAAAAACACAACACCTGCCCGCATATTCGAGAATATCCACAACCACACTCTCCCTCGACACCATTGGTCGGGTCGGGTCGGGTCGACGTGAGACGGAGCTGTTCGATCAGCTGCTCTTTGAACCAACTCCCATCTGTCATTGCCACGTCAGCACAAACGGACATTCTTGCTCGCGGCGGCTCGTTCTTAGCCCATTGGCATGGTGGGTCCGTGTATCGGCCTATAAATACGTACGGGACCTGATCCCATATGGGAAGTGAGGGACACGTGATCAAAAAAGGGCATCTCGACTCGAGTGGCCTGAGCCTCCACCTGAAGAAAAAAGATGGCCTTGCTAACTGGGAAGACTCCGGCGGCTCGCAGGAATTATGACGAAATGGTTGAATTCTACAGCGAGTCGGAGAGCTTGTCGGATTATTTCTTTGGATTCTCTCAGGATTCGCCCGAGAGCTCGAGCGACTCGAGCCACCACCGCTACGGCGATATTGCGGAAGATGAGGAGGAGGAAGGAGCGGCCGGAAATTCAGAGGAGAAGAAAGCCTTCTGGGAGTCCCAGGAACAACTCCTTCATGTAATTGATTTTAGATATTAATTATCACCGGTGATTATTATTTTTTTTTTTGCGGGGTGTTTATTTTTTTGGGGGTGATTTTCTCGCAGGCAACATTGTGCAGGCGGAGTTCGTTTGAGTCGAAAATCAGACAGGCAACCAAACTATGCCTGACGGAATTGGATTCCGATACCTTTGGATGTCGATGCAGGGATAGCGTTACCGCTACCGGCGGAGGATACTGCCGGAATTGCTTGAGAAGCCAAGTCTGCAACAGGCTCTTGCAGAAAGGCTTCAGCTGCTGCATCTGCAAATCCAAATGGGGGAGCTCTCAAGAGATGCCACCAGGTAATTAACGTGAATCTTCTCCTATCTTCGGCAAGCTAAACTCTGATACCTGGCCGGAGAAGAAGCTCAAAAAATGGAACGCTGGAGTGAAAGCAAATTGTGAATCTATTTGTTTTTCAGGTGAACACACGTATTTGGAAGTGGTGGACGGATCGGATTCGGGGAGGGGGGCCGTGAGGGTGATAATCGAGCTGAACTTCGGAGCGGAGTTTGAGATGGCGAGGGCCAGCGAAGAGTACAAGCGGCTGACCCGCCGACTGCCGGAGGTTTTCGTGGGCAAGGACGTGCGGCTCAGGGCGATGATCAGGATCCTGTGCGCAGCCGCCAAGAAGTGCATGAAGGAGAGGAAGATCCACATGGGCCCTTGGAGGAAGCACAAGTACGTGCAGGCCAAATGGTTCAGTAAGTGCGAGCGGTCAGCCCCTGCGCCGCCGGAGGCCCTTCCGAAGAGATTATCGTCGCCGCTGCCCAAGCCCAGATCCTCGCTTCTGACCGTCGATTTTGGTCGCGTAACCGACGGACCGATCCCGACGGCTGTGGAGGTTGTGTGATGGCGGAGCTAGCTGTGTAACTCCGCTCTCTACTGTTCCAGATTACTTGTTGATAGCGGAGTTTTTTTACCCTTTAAAAGAAAAACGAGATTAGAAGTTAATGGGCTTTACACGAATGGGCCGCCCCCTCGACGTGATCCTCTTGTCGTTGACGTCACTACTTGTGGTACAAACAGTACGGGCCAAATGGGCTTAAATGTGGAGATAGGCCCATCAATAGAACAGGCCCACCTTTTGGATGGGCTCACATCATAAGCCATCAAAGGCTTGACCTAGTCTCCAACTCAACCACTCCTACAGTCTACTTTCATTTTTTGAATCTTAATGAGTTAGTTTTTTTTGTCATTGATGATGAGTTAGTTACTAATGGCGTCCAAGTGCACCCAAGGATCACTACGGATGTGAACGGAGAGTGTGGGTATTTTAGTAATTTTGTCCATATAATCTTAATTTTGGGCTTCAATATTTAATATAAATTATAATTATAATATAATTATTTTCAAATTTACATGAGAAAATATCATCTTAGATTATATTATTATAGATTAATCGATGGTAATTATAAATATATACTTAAAATTAATATTTACCAAACAACTTTTTCGTATAATTTTTATTCTTTTAGAAATTATTTAAATTTTATTTAAGGATTAAAAGAACGAATAAATTTATATTAATCCTAATTCTTTTTTTTTCAAATTTCGATTTACTCGGATTTTTTTCCTTGCGCAGTTAGAGACTATATAGGAATAGTAATAAAAGGGCAGGGTGGGGTCGGGGTTAATGAAATTCCGAAAATGTCCTCCCAAAGAACTTCATATGCATTCTATATTTTTATATTTGTTTAACTATTTATTGGCTTTTGCCTTAACCTCATTGCGATCCTCAGCTACCTTCTAAGTGATCTCCCCATTGAAATTCTCCCACATACACAGACAACAGCATAAGATTCTGCATCCGTCTTCTCCTTCTTCTTCTTCTTCCTATCCACCTTCGCTTTTCCTGCTTCTCTCCCTTTCGGCTGTTGTCTCCAGGAGGCGCCCAGCAATGCCCGCACAGAAGCGTCAGTCCTCGGATAATGGGGACGGCGACCACCAGCCTGCTCCAAAGCAGCCCCAGCGCGAGCTGGACGAGGCCAAAGAGGGACCCAAGGAGGAGGAGAACGAAGACGATGTCGAGGCCGAGGAGGAGAAGCACGAGCCGGTGGATGGAGCAGAAGGTGAAGTATCACGTCTAATCTTCCCCCACCTCACGCGTAACTCGTAGCGTATTGGCGTCGCGGCAAGACAGCTGCGAGCTCTGCGTGTAATGTATTAGGATTCATCTCCTTGCTTCCTCCGTTTCTCACGAAGTCACGATTCACCTCTGTTGTCTCAGATTCCGACGGGAGCTCGTCCTCAAGCCTCGAGGATAAATCCGAGTACAGTCTCTCATCTCTTCTCCTCTCTATTTGTGCTGATCGTCGCGTTGAGAATGCTGTCTGATATCGCTAGTTTGAAGGAAAAAAAATCCTGGTTTATTTTCCCTTTAAACTAGCGATGCTGGATATTATTCCCAATACTTGGAGTTTTGCTCGTTCTGGATCTTGTGGTGTTATTGATTCTCTGCAACTGCGTGTTGAAGTGCGATGGCCTGATTTATTTAATTAACGCGCGAGGAATATTTGCATGCCGCGATCTACTCAATGATCGCTTCGTACTTGCTAGGTGTTTACATGATTCGATCGAAGTATCTGTAGCGTACTACCTTCCTATGCTGGCATGCTTGCGGTGTTCATCTCTGCTTGTTCCTCCGTTGTAATTGAATCAGAATGTCTTCCTTGCTTTGAAAATCTCACAGTATCTCTCCGCCTCCCAGTAGACTAGAGATTATAGCTACGTCACACGTAACATGCTGTAGATAGGATGGTGTCTCTTCTGAACTTATTCTAACAGAGAAGTTAGTATATCATATTAAAATCCTTGGACCTTCAATCCAAAACCTGAAATTTTCTTGGATATGTGAAGCGCCGCTTGTTATAAATGCTTGTTACTTTCTCATGTGTTCATGTGTGTCCCACTGAAAATGCTCTTTTAGCAAGCACACCGATCTTTGAAGCTGCCAGAAAAAATATTGTCTCAAATATGCAGTCCAAGTTCTTCTGTAGGTTAAGTTAGAAAACTGAGGCTGAGAAACAAGAAGTTACATTTGACATGCATTACATCTTATATTCCCAAGTGAAACAAGGCTGTCATCCCTTCATCAACATGCTCATTTTCTGGAGTATTATAATCTATAGAGTTTTATCCCGAGTTCCACCAGGTACAAGTTTGATGTTGAGAAAGGCTCTTTTGTAGTCAAAATTCATTTGGCATGCTAGTGGACTCTTCTTCATATACTCTAGTGGATGCAATGACTCCCATGATTTAAGCCTGTAAACTGTGTGTTTCATAATTTCAAGAGGCACGGTATCTGGTTCATTGGTTAAAAAATAAAGCATTTATATGTTTGTTACTTCAACTATGGTGGGCAAGTATTCCAGGTACTGTAGCTGCAAATCCTAGTCATGGATTTATATACCTTGAACATGTGACCACGTAATTTCTCAGAACATCCGTTTCTCCTTTTTGCAGATACGTTTTGGTAAAATTATCTGATGTTCGCAAAGATGTACAGTGTCCAATTTGCCTGGGTGAGTTTTGTATGAAATTTCTCGCATTTTTCATTCCCATGATAAATACTTGTAGAGGCTAATCTCTATTAACAACAACAAAAAAAAGGATCTGCTCAACACATTTTACAATATTTACTGAATTTATAAATTTGGCACGGGCGTGCTCTTTTATTCTCAAGTCAAGGTACAGTATTACCTTTATCATGGAATTTTATGTTCCATGATTTATCTTGTTGTACAGTAGCAATTCCTGCATTTAATTCCTTTGTCATCTGGATATGAAAGTGAAACGTTAATCTGCAGTAGGAAATTGTCTCTGTTTTGCAGGTATAATAAGGAAAACAAGAACCGTTATGGAATGCCTGCATCGGTTTTGTAGGGAATGCATTGACAAATCTATGCGACTTGGGTCTGGACAATAACTGTTCTATTATACATGATAGAAAACGTTGAACTGCATTTGGATTTTCATTCTATGTGCTTGCTACTCCTTAACAGCAATAATGAGTGTCCAGCTTGTCGCACCCATTGTGCCAGTCGACGGTCACTGAGAGATGATCCGAACTTTGATGCTTTAATAGCAGCTCTATATCCTGATATTGATAGGTATGAGGAAGAGGTATGACTTCATAACCTATGTACTTTGATTTTTTTGTCTTTTCCAGGGAAAGATATTTAGGCTGTCAATTGAATGTTGGTTTTCAGGAACTAGCCATGCACGAAGAGGAGAAAAATCGCAACAAGCAGGTCCAGTCTGTTTTCTTCCCTTTTCTTGAGTCTGTGTGCACTCTATTTCTTCAGGGCTGTTTTGACTGGATTTGGTTGGCTTATTTTTTCTTGAGGCGCTTCATTAATATTTTTTATAAGGCAATTAAGTTGTATTCATTGATATTGAAAACTTCAACCTGTAATGTGTAACTCCTATTTCATGAATAAATATCAGGATGAGCAATTTACTTGGTTTCTTCTGTAGGTGGTCAAGCATGTCATACCACTATTAATTGCTGACATGGAATTGTTCCCGTGTCTAAATTCTTTTTGATCCTCTGATGTTCTCTAAGTCCTCTTTATGTGACAGATTCAAGCATCCATTGCTGAAATATTTCAACGACAGACAGAAGCACTTGTCAAGAGACGCACTGCAGGTAAAGATTTGGCTGGTGGATTTACAACAAGATCTCAGCGGAATCTGAGATCGGCCCCATCAAGAAAACGGAGAAATGTTCGAGGCAATTACAACCAAGGTTCTGAAGATAATGAGGATGAAAATGACAGTAACGGTGGAAAAGACTCCGGTTCTGCTGATGAGAAGGGTGCAGAAGTAAGAGAGAAACGACGTAAGAAAAGGAGAGGATCTAATCAAAGACAACCCTCTTCATCAGCTGATGGGGAGTGTGTTGAAAATGATACGGAAAACGGCATAGTTAGCAGAGGAGTTTCCCCAGGGATAGTTTGGAACCATGAAATGCTTGCTTGGGGCAGGGGAGGCACAAGGAGCCACACACGTCATGGTGGCAGTAATGGTTCCAGCAAGAATTCCAGGAACATTCGCCTGTCTAAGTTGGTGGGTCATCTTCAAAATTTGGAAGAGAATGATGAGGTATTGAAAGATAATCTCAGGTGCTTTTATGCTTCATATCTATACTTCTAACAGTAAAATATGAGAATATTCCTGTGCAATTATCTTCTCCCCATAGCAGTGTTATAGGATTACATTCTCTCTGGTCATGATTTTCACTGTCAATGATGAAATTTATACTTTTCGAACAGCTGGATGTTCATTTTATGCTCATATCGCTGGAAAAACAAAAGTCACCAGATCTAAAGCAGCCCTACCTTTGCGCTCGCTCCAGACTGTCTGTCAGACACCTATGTGAGGTATACTCTCCTCCCAGTTCTACTGTAAGCTAGTTCTGTGGCTTCTAGATACTTTTGACATATATTTTAATTCAGGGAAATATTTTTACCATTCCTGTCATTTCATTTGCCTATCAACCATGCCTGCTTTCATTAATAGATTGCCCAAATATAACTAGTTGCTGGAAGATTTCTAATTCTGCCGGTGACTGCTGACGCTTCTCAATATTTTCTCTGAAAACAGTACGTTGCTCGTCAGATGTGCCTTCAAGCTGAACAAGTTGAAATCTTGGCAGTGAAAGAACATTCCAGTCCTATTAAACACCATAGCAGCTTAAATCTTTCCGGTGAAGATGGTCACAGGGTGACCGTAGATGTTCATCCTGATAGCAATTCCATGCAAATTCTTGAGAGGGAAGAGACTTTAGCCGGGATAATAGCAAACAACCGATGGAATGACAAGAATTTGGTGAGTGCAAATCACATTGTTATTATCCTTGCTGCTGAATTCAAGGTAGCAACAATGATAGCCTGTAACTCGAGACCTCCATGAGAGCCCAGTGTTTTCTAACAGAAAAATGCAATTCTTGTCGTGCAGATTCTAGGGTATCGGCAGAAGGTCGCTACTTTGTCCTGACAGACATCAGTCCATGTGAGTTTGCTGATATACCGGTTTTCTGTATATATGAACAGAGATAGCAGGATCTCTTGGGATCTCAAAAGCTAACTCACGAGACATTCGGGGTGCAGGTTTATCTATTCAGTCTCTAGAGAGTTGATTAGGTCCCTGATGACTGGGAAAAGTCACTACTGGATATATGGTAGTTTGGATTTGCCAAGAAGTGGATAACTATATATATTTTGCCATTTCTCCGTTGGTTTCCACGTCTGGTGAGATAACGCACGAACGAGGGCATTGTTCCCTAGACCCCTCGAGTATCACCTGTCACGGAACCGCAAAGCCGCGGCATCATATGCTCGTGCCGTATATCCATCCTGTCACAACACAAAACTCTCTTGCACACCTTTCACATGCGGTTTTTTTTGGTCTTATCTAAACTAAATCCACGAAGCATCAGAAAGGCAAAGGACAATGGAAGCCCAATAGATTAGATCTTTATCAGTTGCCACGGAATCCAAGTAGGGTCTCACCAGCATCTGATTCAAGCCTCAGTCCTCACCTCCGTGCACTCCTGAAGCACTGGACTGGTCATCACACACCATCATTGCAAGCTGGTGTAACTAACATGGTTAGTATATGCTCTCACTGGTTTGATCACCTCTAAAAATCAAACAAAAATCGCACAACATATCCATTAGAAAACATTTCACCCCATGCTTGACAGAAAGGTACACTGATGTTCCATTATTACAAGAAATCCTACTCCCCGAATGCTAAAAAAACAAAATGTTTGAAATTCTTCTGTCTTTGCTTCTCACCCTTCATCTAGTCTTCTCTCGACCTACATGGAAAAAAATGTACACATCTTCTATAAGCCACAAAGTGCGAGAAACTAAAATGACTCATTTTCAGTTGCAGTGCAGACAATATTGACACCCCGTAAAGGTTCTACTGCATCCAGGTGAACTACACAGATGAGAGAATTCAAACCCTGTCCATCATAGAAATCACAAGAATTCAACACCCATCCCCACCTTCCCATCTATCAGTAATATGATAAAGTCTCCTTTCACAGGCATGTTTACATCCACTTGTGGAGGCATCACTTTCTATTTATATAACCTCCACATCAGTTCTTATTCACCAAAGCACATATCTGCATCATTTCACTTACCAGAAGTACAAACCAAGCAAAGGACATCAAGGGGTCTACAAGTGTTCATTAGATACCTATTCCAAGAAAACAAAACCAATCAGTGAGGCCCCCTAAAGGCCACAACTGCCACTTGACTTCTGGAAGCATAATCAAAGTGAATAGCATTACATTTGATCATTTTTTTAAAGTTCAATGAATTTCACGATCAATTAAGAGCATCAAAGTTCTAGATGTCAACAATTCCTGAATTTCTTTACGCAAAGAACTTGAGGATTCATTTATGGCCAAAACGAGTAGAATGCAGCTATTTTCATCTATTTGCTTAGAACATCATATTCGGATATATGAAGAACCGGAGCCAACCAGCAACTTGTCACCTTCTGACTTCTAGTCGCTTTTTATCTAAGTTTCAATACTATGAAAGAAATAAATCAGGCCCACACCAATGCAACCACAGAACATCCGTGTTCGGTTGATCAAAAGCAAACATCTGAGGTAAAAAGAAATGTGTATTTCAATTGTTAATTTGGAGGAGGAATCATGGAATTGAAATTACCTTCGGGAAGCCAACCGTGAGTGCGCCGCGTGATGGATAGCATCGAAGTCAACAATGCCGACGAAGTTGCGGTATGGTACGGCATCATGGACTCCACACAGGCGCTCGCTTCAACCGGAGTCCTTCAAATTACAGAAAGACGACATCAATTTTACAGTACTTCCAACAAGCAGTTATCGGAAACGGGTAGAGAGTGAGCAGTCACCTTGATATGAAACGAGATGCGGGTCTACTAGTGGGAGCGCAAAACGGGGAGCGGGCAACCTTAGCTTCAGAGGCGATCTTCGAAGCCGCGTTGCGGACTGAAGCTGATCGGAAAATGGATCTCACAGAGGCAAGGGAGGCCATTTCCAGTTCAAGAAGCCGTCTCAGGTTTGGGAGATGAGAGGAGATGGTGCCTCTGTTCGACCGTAGGGTTTAGCAGATGTAAAACCCTGATTGAAACGGTGCGTTGTTGGTTGATGAAAGTGGCGAAACTGCCATGGTTAATCAGTGCTCCGGGTGCTCGCGATTACCCATATCGAGAAGGGTCCACGTAAACTTATGCACCTGGATTACTCATCTGGTTATACTTATCCATATGGATCACCACGTAAACTTATGAACCTGGATCACTGATTGAACATGCCTTCACGAAATCGCCATGTTATTTATTAGTGCTCCGGGTTCACGAAATCGCCATATTATATATTTATGCACCTGGATTACTCATTTAATCGTACAACCGGTTCGGGCCATCATAATTCACCCAAATTTAGATCCGCGGGCGGCCCATATATATTCATTCTTTCTACCATTTCTTTTTCCGCCTCACAACTGCATTTCAGGTATCTCTCCCTCACTCTCTCTCTCTATGTTCCCTTGAACATGGTTGGTGGGAATAGGTCTCTGCACATCGAGTTGGTTCTACCATCTTCTGTTGCTATGATCGAGTACGAGCGTGCCTTAGCGCGGTTCGCTCGCAGTTTTCTTGATGTTTCGAGTGTAATGCGAAATAATCATCAGCATCCCCAATTTGCAGGGTTTTCTGTTGCAACTAGGAGCTGATACATTCCGTGATTTAGTAATCGGAAGCCATGGCTTCTCTTTTTAAGGTACTGCTCTTAATTTATCGTCGTGGTGATTGATTGACCTTGTTTGTCGTTCGTCCAGCGTTCTCTGTTGACGATTTTGATGTAGGATGCCTCTTCCATATGATGGATGTTGATGTTATAGTGCTGTGGTTAATCGTTATTGAAGTCATTATTAAATATTCTCAGTAATTTGGTTGAGTAGATCGTTAGATAGTTTGAGCCTGGAAAGTTAGGTCACATGTTTAAGCTCACATATGCTGGATTATTTTTTCTAAGCCATTCTTCTATTTTTGAGAATGAGCATTCTAATATATGGGAGTGATTGGACGGCTGTTGCTTAATCATCTAGCTTCCTTTCAGTAAGGTCCATGTCATTTGAGAGTTGTTAGAGACTGACCATCTTATATTTGCTATTCATGTTGATTACCTACCAACGGGTACTTATTATCCAGATAAAAGCTTTATGAGGATCCTACAGGGTTAAAAATGTTCCGCTTATTTGTTTTGTGATTGCATTTTACTCTTATTGTACATTTACAGTTTGCATGCGCTTGCTATTTTATTTCAGGACCCTAACAAGCTTTCAGCATATAGAGACCGTAGATTTTCTGGAACACAAGAGGAATTTGAACAGGCACTACTCTCTTCAACGACTGTTTATGTGGGGAATATGTCCTTCTACACAACTGAAGAGCAAGTCTATGAGCTCTTCTCTAGGGCCGGTGAGATCAAGAAGATTATCATGGGACTGGACAAGCAGAGCAAAACACCCTGTGGCTTTTGTTTTGTTTTGTATGTATCTTTTCATCAAATTTCAACATCTTGAAGAGGGTAGTCTAAATCATCATTTTGGTATCTAATGATCTATCATTAGATATATTTAGCCAACTTCCTTAGCACCTCACATATTTACTTATATAATTGAAAGTTATAACCAGCTGTTGAAATTTTACACTTGGCCAGCATTTTGGTCATCTGATTAGGGTGTAGTCACATTTGAAAAATAAGAAACAAATGAACACCTAGTTGCTTTTTGAAATGTTTTGCAGATATTATTCCAGAGAAGATACTGAGGATGCTGTAAAGTATGTAAGTGGGACAATTCTGGATGATCGTCCAGTCCGTGTAGATTTTGACTGGGGATTCAAGGATGGAAGACAGTGGGGGCGTGGTAAAAGTGGTGGGCAGGTAAGTTGCGGATACCCACTTTTATTCCTTCTTTAGCAGCATGAGCCTAAGTTATGCTTCTTTTTTTGTTTTGTCCAGGTACGAGATGAATACCGCACAGACTATGATCCAGATATCCTTTTTTATAATCTTTAACTATTTTCAGAATTTATAGGTACTCAGGCATGTGGTTTGATTGTCCCAGTGCCTCAAAGAGAGCAGTCAAGCCAGAACTTGTGACCTTTATACTTTAGTACTGAAACTGTCGTCTAATTATAAAGTATGAAGGGTCAAATTGCTATTTTCTGATTATAGTGAAGCTTCAATTATCCATCTTTCATCTCCCCTAGTAATTGGGTTCCAACTTCCAAAAGTGTGATTGTGTTCTATGTCAATCATTATATTTATTACTGTTGAAACTTGTATTAGTTTACGATTTTCTCATATTGTTATGGCCATTTTTATGGCCCTGTATTTCATGCAAATAACTAGAGAACTACAGTAGATTAGCTTGTTTATTTCTCCATAATGACTTGCAGCAGTGTAGTTTTTGAAATTTTATTTGTTTTTTGTGCTATTTTTTAAATGAGGATTTGCTTGAAGAATTAGTACTTCAAGTATGATAAGTGTTTCCTTCTTTTATGTATTGCTATTTGCTTTCAGTAAGTTGTCTTGGAGTCTCAAATTTTCCTTGACATTATTACGAAGAGGTGGTTATGGGAAATTAGTCCAAAAAGAGTTAGAAGCTCAACGGCAGCTTGTAGATTATGGTGCTGGCTCACTAGGCTCTTTCCAACCAGCTGTACCACTCCCATGTAAGCTGTTAAGAATTGTTTTCAGTCAGTATGGTGTGCTTATGTTTTCAAGTGATTTACCACAGTAGTTTTAATCTTGCAGCCAATAATTTGAATTGCCTTAGATGACATGATAGTTGATCCAATATAATTTTCTACAGTGCAACCAAGTGGTTATAGAGTGTTGATCCACATGTATTATGGATAAGAGGCAAACACCAACTCATTTTAGTTCAGTTGTCTAAACTAAGTTCCATTGCTTGGATATTCCTCTTGATACAAGAAGCTTAATATTGAAAATTTTCTTAAGGGAATGCCAAATGAAACTTCTTATGACCACATTGGCAACTATATTTTACAGGTAGAGAACAAAAGTGCATTAAAGGCATGTGGCATAATTGATCAAATAAGTTGATTAGCTTCCAAAATGATGGTATAATTAATAACAAAGTTGTTTGAAGGTCAAATTTGTCCTATTTATGGGAGAAGAGTTTGTTGTGGGGGTCCTGGGAGATACAGGGCAAGTGATAGTGCCCTTTTATATGTTAAACTTATGAGGAACCATATTTTGAAAATATATGCAGGATAACTGAAAGATCTGTAAGAGTAATATTTCCTTTTTAGAAGAAACCACTGGAACAAAGGAGAAGCAGAGTTTCTGTGAAATATTTGCTTCAATTTACCTTTCCCTTGTTCAAAAAATATCAAATGTATTCAGATCATCTTGCACTGATCATCTTACAATTGATAAGCTGTCATTTTGCACTGAACTCGAGAACCTACTGTAATTCAGATCATCTCTATATTTATTTGACAGATGGAAGATCGGGTGGGGGACCTGGATATGGTGGTGGTTCTCACCGCTATGCCAAAGGTAGTGTTTCTTTTATTATGTGAGAATATGTAGTTGCATCTCTAATATCATATGACAAGGATTGCCCATCTTACGATATAATCTTGGTATCACTTCATTGAGATCATTCCCCCATTGTCACAGATTATTCACGGAAACGCAACCGTGATGATGATCGTCGATCACATGAACCTTCGAAGAGAGCAGGAGATTATGAATTCAATAGAAACTCGGATCCTGACTCAAGACTGGTAATTTAACATTAAGATTTTATGCTAAGAGTTTGCTTTGTTTATGCTGTTAACTTACCTAATTCAACTCTACAGGAAAAGAATCCCAGATTCCGTGAAAGAGGTGATTCTGATGAAGACGAGGAAGACAATGGCAAGCGGCATTCCTAGCTTAAGTTCTTTCTAGCGGCATTCTTATCTAACGAATATCTTTCATATGCTTAAACAAGCTTCTAATTATCTGCCGAAGACTATGGCAAGCGGCATTCCTACCTTGATTGTTGTGACTATGAAGATGATTAAGAGGCTTCTTCTTAAGTATATCAACGTCTGTAGTAGACGAGCTCCTTAGGGCCTAGGCGTACGATATGTGCTTTTATACACCTGTCTAGCTTTTAATTAGGAGAGGTTGTGCGTTGAACGATCTTGGGCTCAAGGAAAAAAATTAATGGTCTTATAAGGGCCCAAGATTGTTATTAAGTGGGTTTCCCTAATTAATATGGGCCTACCGAGGTCAATGGCGGCCTGTTCACGAATAAATTTAAATGAAATGATGTTGGGTCTTTCAAAGTATTTTGGACAGTTTGGACCTCATAATACGCCATTAAGTTAAGATGGGACTAGCAATTATTATCAGCCCAACCAACTTATAATTGGACCAATGTTAGCCCAAAAAGACTTTAATGGGCCAACAAACGCACGAATGTGCAGATAATGGCCTTTACATATCAAATAGGGCTTTATGACGGGCATATATGACATAAGGCCTGGTATAATGGGCCCATGAATGGATGTGTGCCTGCTGATTATGGGCATACAAAGTCATTGGTTGAGTATGGGTATTTACGGATCCCCACATTTCTCTTCATGGGTCCCCAAAAGTCATGGCATTTTTCTTCACTGTAGCAGTTCATATCCTCATTTGCCTGAGCAAGTGAGAACAGTATAAGTAATCAGAAAAGTTTCATTTGAATTAGAAACATTCTGGTTAGAATATCATGAATGCCAACACAAAGTCCATTTGCTACAAAACAATCATATTGCATAAAGAAAAGCATAATTTGAGCAAAACTAATAAGATGCTTAGACTTGCAGTGAGGAAGAATAAACAAAATTAGAAATATAAAAAATGAGCTTAAAATGGCAAGCTTACAGCAGTAAAGTTCATAGGCTCCATGGGATTCCATGCAATCGCATTAGTTTTTGTCTGCCAAACAAAACGAGCATCATTAATAAATGCTTTTGAATTGTTATATATAATCAGACTAAACTGTAATAATCTCAGCAAGAAAATTGTCTACTGAATTTCTGAAACAATAGTACAATATTATCTGACAAATGAGTTTCCAAATAAAAAATACTCAAGTTAAGAGAACCAATATTACGATCATAATTACTTTCTTCACTGGAGATGACAGGTGTAGAAAAAGCCGTGAAATAAAAGGACACTGAATCGCCAATAACATAGAAAAAGCATTACCTCATGCACACTTCAATACATAAAGGCATTGTGGTAACCAATTCATATGACATGACAGTTTGCAACTCTCTGTAGAGATAATAAGTGAAGTATAAAATGAACTATGTTATTGGTCTCAATGCAAGTACATATGGTGCATCTCTACGCATCACGAAGAGTGATGGCACACTAGTGAATAACTTGGTGAATATCACTTATATTCACTCCTTTCCATAGAAAAGCTCTCAGCAGTATAATGAATTGAAATATTGATGTTATTAATGTTGAAATACATGAGTTGGGTACATTTTTTCTTTTCTATTGCTTTCAGTGATATGAATTGAACTACAAAAATGAACAGGCTTCCATGTAATGTTAGAAAAATTATGGCCCTGATAAAATAATGATTATTATTTTCCTGTCAAAACTCAACTTCATTAATGATTATTATTGTAAACAGACTACATATAAGGGACTGAAAAGTATAAAAATGGGCACCATTGTTCCAGAGTCTAAATGCAATTGTTGAAGATGAATCATGTGGGTGTAAGCATATCTAGCTGATGTTGCCAAGATATTGGGTTCTCCAGGATTCTTAACAGATAAAATGGTATCAGTCCCCCATTCAAAACTTTTTATTGGTTGAGACCTATACCCAAGAGATAATTTTTTAGCCATGGAAGATTCAGTGTAACATGCTAGCAAAGAAGCAAAGTTATTAACCCACTGGTCAGCAAAACAATCTAGCTTAATGGCCTACCTGTTGTGATTCCATATATCAACTTGAGCACCACCTGTCACAAACTATTCACTGTCCCATTGGTGGTCCAACGCCCTGACAATTCCAGAATCAGATTGAGGCGTGCAGATATCATCCAATAGGAAAGGTAGCAGCGTCAATAATTTACTGACTAAGATTCCAACAAAATAGTACCTAAATGCATTCTGTCAGTATAAATTGCTGGCGGATAAGAAAGAGAAATTGGAATTGTTACGAGTCTCATACAGAGAAACATCAATAAGCCTATCTATGATTGCACTTTGTAGTAATTTACCTCACTGGATTTCCCGGGAGTAAACAACTCCTCAAGGGTAGCTATAGGAACAGTCCAAAGTCGAACTCTATGGGAGAAAATAATTAGGAATGTCATCATTCAGGGCTGAAACACTCGATCTTCATAATCTACACATTTAATCCCCTACTTCATACAATAAAAAGCTTATGTGCAATCTATACCCGGACTTACTTTGAAACTATATCTCATAGACGAATATCTGTATAGAAAATTAACAAGCAAACAGTTACACTTATCAATAGAAATAATCAAGTACACAGATACAACAATGAATAATAAGGATCATTGCAATTTGAAATTACATACAAACTGTTGGAATGAAAAGATAGCTATTTATGAAAAATGCAAGACTCGACATTGCAGTAATATTTTCCTTGAGGAGTTCTTTTATATCATTCAGTATTCAGAGCAAAGTGAGGAAGGGTCGACAGCATTGAAATATACACATTTTAAATCTAACAATTGACAAGTCCAGAAATAGCAATCACAGGTAAAGGGCACTAAAAAGGCAAGCTCCCCATTCTCAGAGGTGAAATATCAAATTAAAGGAGGCACAATTTAATTACCTCCATCCATTGAACCCGAAAATATTCCTTTTAGGTAATTTGGATTCTTAGCCATACAAGATACTGCATCGAAATGTCCATCCATAGCCCCAATAAATGGCCAGGCAAAATCTGGAACAGAACCATTTAAAATAAGCTAACATCCATATCTCGACAATGGAAACGTGAATAGTCAAATAGTTAAAAAAAACAAAACATGCAACGAAACAAAGTCAGTCGAGAGATGACGAACAGCGGTACAAGGAACTAGAGTATCTGAACATACAGAAAAGTGTTCATAGCCTCTAAAATCACCATAGCACAAACACCACTAATAAGTTATGCGCAAAAATAAGACACATGGAAACCAAAATAGAAACGTACAGCAGAAAAGATAAATCTCAACGGACAAGAGAAGTTAAGACATGGTGGATGTTGAAATCATTACTTTAGCCAATTTGGCCGCATTCAAAGCTCGAACATACTCCACAGCCTTCCCTAGAGGCCGTAGGTTTGGGTCGAAATTGCGAAACAATCTCTGATAAAATAAAAAACCATCAACGATTTAGTTTTCATTAAATAAGAAAAAAAATCGCAGATAAAGTAGATATCAACAATTGAGCACCTGGAGATCATGACTACGCTCCCGAGTGAACTAATCGTTGGAGCAGGAAATAACTTTTACTCTCATTGCCTCTCACGAATAGAGCCAGATAGCAGGAAACCAGCGACTGCAAGGGGAAGAAGCAGAAGGAGGAGATTCAGTTAGAACATAGAAGCCTTCACCAGGCTTGTGCTCTGAGGCAAGGAGGAGGAGAGCTAGTGGGCGACGGGATACGAACTGGGCCCTAACAGAGCCACAGGCCTCATATAGGTTAATGCCTCGGCATTTCTTCGCTGAGCCCAAAAAGATTTACGGCCCAATAATTAAGTGTGCGCGTGTCGCAGGTGGACCATTATCAGGTCCCGGCTAGCCCATAAGCAAAAAGAAAAGGGTCGGAATGGCAATTTTGCTAGGTACATTGCAACATATGTAAATGAAAGAGAAGGATTAACTTAAGCATAATGCATAATCAGAGGTAAAATCATTGGGATTCTGATACTGACACAATTATGTTGAACAAAAACTACAACTGACAAAAACTGATATATTCAAGAAAGAGAAATCGCTGACCCCCGCTAGCAAATTCTAACCAACCCTTTCTAGAGGCCCTTGGTGGTAGAGAAACAATTCAAACCAGGCAGCCCACAAGGGTGCTTTCATGCGGTATGAATACGAAGCAAATTGAGTCGGTTGAATGCTGATAGCCATGGCCATTTTGAACGTGGCCCCAAGAAGAGGATGGCTTAGTTATCCTCGGTGTAGTCTGGGTTCTCCTTCAAGATGACAAAGCCTTCGAGAATAGGAGAAAGTGGAATATACCTGCGTCATGAGAAGCAATATAAGGAATTATAACTTGATTTCTACAGATTGTTTAACACAAGTAATGATGAGATAGTTGTAATACTTCTCGGTAGCCAGCTCGGCTCTATCACCAGCAGCAAGAAGCACCGGAGTTGAGTGGGTCTGGAAACCAGTGATTGTCTTGGGGCGCCCAGCCTGCCCAACAACGTCCACAGCTTGACCCACCCTGACAGGTACGGATAGGGGTCTCAAGTTTTCATCCACGGTTAGCAACATCCTGGGCTGCAGTACCACAAAAAAGGAGAAATTCCATCAGACAATATGAAGAAAGAACCAGTAAAAATTCCGAGAGGCTTTTTTTAGTGAATAACCTGCATAGCCAAAACCAAGAAATAGAGGACGTAATGGTATTTCCCCAGAATGATAGCTTTCATATCAAGGCATGCGTAGAGCATAGTTACAATTCCAGCAAGTGCCGTCCTGTATATTGTAATGGAAAAAGAGGAAAATGTTCATAAATATCATCATTAGAGGAGAATAAAATTTGCAACTTTGAAAATCTCCACTCACGGTGAGAGCAAAAATCGCTCAGAATGGTAAGGGTTGAGAGTCAACAACCCCTTTCCCATGTGCACAAGACCCTGGGCAATTCGTACCTGCAGAAATTATAATAAAATTGTGAGTAATCTGAGAAAAGATTGCTCCAACTTATCCAAATTAAAAAACAAAGGACTGGTTAATGCATACGCAGAAGAGGAGGCTTGCATCCTTGTAGTAATAGCTAGAGAGATTTCGAAGCATCCCAGCAATCCGAGCATTGTTGGTTCCAGCGCCTATCAACCCCAAAGAGATTACCGCAGCCTGTTGAAACCAGAAAACAATTAAATGACCTGACCCAAAAAGTTAAGTAAATGCATTATAGCAAGATTAGGAATCATCTCTATCATCTTACCATGGCAACTTCCGAATCTGTATCATGGCTAAGCCTGCTTAAAGTATCCATAACATTAACCTGCCCAAACCAGAAAATCAGCAGTATAAACTACACCAACACAGTAATGAGAAGTTCTGAGAACACAATTCTAACAATCACAAGTACATGGACCCTTCCTTCCCTTTATCCCCAACTTCCATACCTCCAAAAAACAAAATAACAGATCTCAAACTTCATATAGAGGAAACACATTTTCTATATGACATATATTGTTGGCCAAAAATATCTAGGAAATGTATTATATTAGGAATTTGAATGTGATGTCTCTATGTAAAGAACTTGGTCAGACATTTCTTAACCACAATCACGATCAATAGAATATATGCTTCTTGAGATAGTTCATTTACCTTAGGATTTGAAATGCAGAGAAGACCAAGTGCCAAAGGAACTGCACGGCGTATGTTTTGCTCTCCATACTGTAGGAGATGTTCCAAGGAACGAATTGCCATATCAAGACCTAATTCTTCAGCCATTGCCACCAGAGCAATCCCAAGGACAGCAGGTCCTTGATGAGTTTCTCCTTTCTCAAGATGTTGGGCACAGTGTCCCAATAAATTTTGAACCTATCAGAAAAGGGATGATTAGTTGAAAGATGTCCTCTTGAAATTGCCAGGTACAGTGGTATTTCCTATCTTAAGAGCAGTTACCTTCAGAACATTCCCAGTCCCAGCATAGGCACATGATAGCAGGGTCATATCACAATGCTTTTGAATCTTCTCATTGAATGTCTTTGAAACTTCTGCTGTGGCTTCAACAGCATCCTGTTGGGTTCCCAGAAAGAGATTCCAAGGCACAATCAGTAAGATATACGAAAGATAATTCTTGTTTTATTAGCATTATTAAATAGACCATGCTCAGGAAGTTCCTATTTGAAATGGATATTAATATATCATGAGTACCTGCTTGCCAAGATACAGAAGGCCAAGACCAAGTGGTAGAAGACGAGCAAGAGGTTCTCCAAGTTCTGACTCACTACGATCCATTAGAGCATATATGATTGACTGAGCAACCTCTTCATTGCAGGACCCCACATATACTAATCCCAGAGAGATGGCAGTGAAAGCAATCACATCAAGGGATGCCTTTCCATCACTAAGGATCGGGGATAATTTGGCACATATCTGATATAAACGAAAACAGTAAACAGAATAGTATGAAAATCTATGAGAACATAAGTGATGTAACTATTCCTAGATAGACAGGTTAATAGATCCTATAATATTATTACATAGGATGGATATTAGAATGTTAACAGTAGAAAACCTGTTCATTTTGAGTGCCAGCATATGTAAGGCCCAAACCCATTATTGCACCAATTCGGACAGATGCATCTTCTTTATCCACATAATCGCCTAACAGTGCAAGTGCCTGGGGAAAAACTCAAGAATTATGGACAACAATAATGCCTTTAAAAATATCTACAATCCAAAGTAACTCACAGGATCGCATTCATTCTTGATATTGCAATTGACTATTCCAACAGCCAGCAAGGCACCGGCAAGGACATGGTTATCAGTTCCATGGAAGTATTTATCAATTTGAGATAATCCAGAATCAACATCCCACAGCAAAATCATCCCCTGTCCAAGGAGAACTGTTAGGGATCCAACATTGTGACATAAAAAGGACAGTAAGCTTTGAATCATTCATATAGGAGAAAGCTCAATGACTAAATGAATACCAGACTTGCAGCAGCACTGGCCTTCCCGTGTTCTTTATTTTTGAAAAGCCAGTTTCCTGAAGATCCCCCTCCAGATGAAGAGTCTGATTGTACTGTCATTAGTTTATCCTGCATAAAAGAATGCAAATCCCATAAGTTTTAACCTTATGCAATCTTCAAAAGATAGCTACTATCAAGATACCATTTTATACCTGCCCAAAGCCAGCATTCACAAAAGCATTAACAAATGTAGCAGACAAATTTTGTCTTGCAGAATCAACACTTGCACTTGCACTAGCCCGACCATCCAGCAAATGTGCCTGTTATTCAAAATTTACTAACAGAAGTTAATTAATTGATACATGAAAATTATATCACACTTGCCAGATATCAAAGACAGATCATGATACGCTGCCATTCAAAACTAGAATTCAATAAATATATATATATATATATAAAAGCTCTTAATTTTCTACTAGGACTCACTACACTACCAACTAGACTCATAACTATGTATATTTTCAGTTACCAAGGGCCTGTTCAAACCTTGTAGATATCTTCAGGAGACTTGGGTTCCATAACCTCAATATCACGAGCAAGAGAAAGATAACCCTCACTCAATTTCGTGTTGTTGATGATCTCTTGTAATACCTCTCTATCACCATCATCAGAAACAATTTCTTCATCAAGCTCAAACGTGATACCCTATTGACAGAAATTTTAAAAAGTACTAAAAAATTTTAGAGGGTAACAAAAAAATGTATCTTACATGCATCAATAAACAAATACAGTTCTGCATCTTTTGAATTCTTAAAACTTACATGTCTGGCAAGGATGTAGCAAAATTGCTTCTTCCGAAGTATATCATCACAAGATGTAAATATCTGCTTCACATGCTGCAAAATTATATTTAATTTGTTAAACTGAATTATCAGAAATGAGCATACATTTGCAATATACAGCTCTCATTCTTTAAAAGAATATTAATATTGCAACTCCTATAATTATCCTTGCATTGCTCACCTGCATGTTATCAAGGAAAAGTGCAATCTGAAGGGCATTGGCATATTCTCCAAATTTGAGATATATCGTGTAAGCTATCTCCAGAACTGATATATCATCAGGTCCAGGAAGGTATCTGCATTAACTCAGAATTCAAAAGTGTAAGATAGGCGCAGTTATCATTTTAAATTGCTGTATCAAGCTTTACTTGTTATTCTTCCAAAATCATGCTTCCGTGTGCAGAAAATTGAATAGAAGACATTATTACCTAGCAGCACTAGTGAGGTACAGGCAAGTTCTCTTGAAGTTTGTGCTGTCAACATGCTCCCTTAGCATATCAAGGCATTCAACCTGCAATGAGGTGCATTTCATATAAATAAAAAATAAGAATTTTCAAATATCAAATAGACAAAAAAATAAGATTGAATGATTTCATATATGAAAAAAACTTTCAAATAAAAATGAAAAGGAAAAGGTGGTATAATAAAGGAATGACCTCCATTAGAAGATCAACAGCTTCAGGTTCAGCATTGTGCTGCAGCAGGTTATAGAAGGTTCAGAACACATAAGAAAAATTTTAAAGAATATGCGATAATAAAATGAATAATATTTACAAATGAGACTAAAATCTAAAATTTCAGATATAAGGCATCCCACCCTACAAGTATATGTCTTTGAAAATTTACAAAATATTTGGTTAAACAAAACATACCTTCATATGGAAAGCCACAATCTGTTGCACTAGCACCACAAGATCATCAAACGGAGTCTCTTCGCCCTATAATAATAAAAATGTTCAGCATCTCAAGAATTGTAAATATGAACTGATTCAATAAATACTAAGCTCTCATATGAAAGATTAAGCACAAAAAACCCCTGTCTCACACTGAAACACAGCCTTCTCACTAGTTCAAAAGCTTGTTTTTTCCAACAAGGAAATACTAGCTGAGGAAAATATGACAAACTTTGCAATGTTACCAGTCAAATATAACAAGAGAATCATCTTGAAGAAATTGGCCCACCTGTCGCTTAGAATACTCTTGTGCAATTTCACCGGCTAAATTCCTGACATACTCATGACCCCAAGACCCAATATCACCTTCTGAGCCTAGAAGCCTGTACTTCAGGCTCTCCTGAAATGAATTTGCAAAGTCAATAATAGAAAATAACAAATATTCATAGATACATCTGACCAATGGGCAGGTTGACACAAAGAACTAGTCAATGGCACAACACATGATACAATTACATTCTACAATGATGTAATGGCCAGATAACATTAATACAAGTGAACCACTTCCAACAATGAGAAAGGTTGTTGAAGAGAATAAAAATTAAAAACTGCATGATGAAAAAAATATGGAGGAAGAAAATAGTGAACAAAATATTACCCGCTCCCCCTCTGCAGACATGGTCAATGCCAAAACCGACAGTATGTCAGCAAGATATTTCTGCATTAAAGTTATTTAGTTTAGTTCTGAAATAATATTGAGAATGTTGAATAGATGATTCTACATCATTGTCACAGTACCTTCAAATCCGATTCAGCCATTGTTTCATAGTATGCTTTTAGTGTCCCATAGTGAGGTCTAAGAAACTTCAATGGCTTTGGTACAGAAGTCATTGAACTCGTAGATGACCGAATTTCATGCCTACAAAATAAACTAATTCACTACCAGAAATGCCACCCAAATCCTATATTTACATTCACCTAAACAAAAAAAAATCAACAAAACACCCAACAACAGGCCACTCCAGTATTCGTTAACTGACAGTACGATGACCCACTTGGGTTAGTATACAGTGAGAAGACCTCATAAATTAACAGTCCGTTTTGGTTAATACGAAGGTTTTTTATTGTGTGAACCCATGTATGTCAACAAAATTACATATCTTAGATTACTGTAATACCTTAATGATATGATATTTCACACCTGAAATTATACAGTATAGCTTATATCATATGCAAGTATAAAAATAATTTACTCAATGGCTTCTATGCAGGGAAGCATACTATATATAGTCCATGGAAAAACTGCTATTATATCAAATATAGCAAGCTCTATCCTCCATTGTGGTTACTGAAATTTAAACCAATTCAATACAGTTGTAGAAAAGTAAAATAGAAGTACCTCATGCTCTCAAGAGCAGCCTTCTGCAACCCTGGATTGGGATCCTGAACCCGTTCAACGTACAACTCTAGTTGCTGCTTCAAGGCTAAATCTTCCTCTGACTACAAAAGAGTTTGGGATTTCATAAATCAATTATACCACCCACAATGTAGAAATAAATTTTCTTTACTCTTTGAGTTAATCATTATTCAAAGTAGGAAGAGATATCAAACCAGAAATAAGAACAGCATGCTGATTCATCAAATCTACAAGGCATTGTTTTAGAAAGTGAAAACAATTGCAACGAATTCACATAATCCAAACTATCCCCAGCAGCTGGAACAATAGATAACAGCACGAAGTTCCATAAAAGAACTCGTATGCTTCTAAGTATCGACCAAAAATTGCAGTCTATTAACAATCGCAATAAACTCACCAGATCCTCGTCCTTCTTCTCATCCTTTTTCTTCATGTCCTTGGCCGGAACCTTGACCGGAGCCTCCTCACGGGGGGCATTTCCGCTAGAGTTGTTGGGTGCAGGCGCCATGGTGATCAAGATTTGGTAATTGCCGAGCGAACAAGTTGGAAGGAAACCAGATGAAGCCCTAGGTACGAGTGGAGGCAGGCCAATTAGTTTTGCTGTGAGATTTCCCCCTGATCAAGCCATCCCCCCCTCTCTCTCTCAAATACAGTATCAGATTCTACTGAGAGAAGGGACTATGTTATATGGGCTGGTCCACACCATTGGAAGCCCATTAACAATATTTGGGCCTAATAAAAAAGTAAAACAATACTAAATGGAATGGGAGTCCGAAAGCCTCATGGGTGAAGCCAATTCAGCTCTACCAGTTTCGATCAGCGTCCACCCTCTTATCAATAAGATGTTAATTGGACACATTTTACAGGTAGATAGAGCTAGATCTATCCCAGAAGCGAAGCGCACAAGTTTACACTCATAGCAGAGGACAAAGCAACGGGTGGTCATGAGGTGTAAAAATACAAAACATATAATATATATCAATACATAAATATAACATATAAAAATCTCATTATATATTTAAAAATAATACATAAATATAAAAAGTAAAACTTAAAATATATAAATATTAAAAAAATATTATAAATAAGTAAAATAACTAATTTATTCTATATAAAAATAATAAAATAAAACTAATATAAAAAATATAATAATGATATTAATGTTATTTAATATTATTTTAATTAAAAAATTATATTCGCTCCAAATAACTAAAATTTAACTATTATTTTTTAGTTTAATTAATAAATTTGAAGGTGTATTAAATAATCTTTTAGTCTATCCAAAAAATTTTATCAAATGAAATGATCCATTCAAATCACGGCAAACCACTCTAATTTTAGGTAAACCAAGTTGAGTGATACATTCAGCTTCATACCAGCGTACCTCCTGTGAATTTAGAACAAAAAGACCCAATTGTTTCAAGAAATGGCCAGGAACCTCTAAGGTCATGCAAACAAACTCTACCAACATATGTTCTTCTTTATCATCTACTCTATTATAAGGCATGCAAACAAACTTTACCAACATGAATGTTCTTCTTTATGATCTATTATATTCTTATATTTGGATTGAAGGGATATGATGGGTAAAAGTAAGAAAGAGTAATCAGGTAATTTCTGTGTGTATTTATTATTTACTTGTATAATAATTTATAAATAAAAAATATATACAATAAATAGAGGTGATCATAATAAATTCCTACAGATATGCTGTGTCACGTTCCGACACTGTTTGGTTGGATCACCGTGATTAACCCACCACTCTCCTAGTTTATTAAAGGATTTTCTCTTATTATAAACTGTAAATAGTAATGCATCCTTTAAACCTGCACCATTTTTTAGAATAGTATAATTAAAACTGAATAGCATTTTAACTTCACTGTACTTGTCTCACAAGCGTTTTAGTTGATGGTATTTAATGGTAAACTTTCCAGGATTTCCTGAAAGGTATATAAGGGAGAGGTGAGTACAACTACTCGATAAATGGGTTTTTTTAAAACTTTTATATTTTAGGAAAAAGAATTGTATTGGAGTGTGTCAGACTCTTTTCTTTTAAAAATCAGTTCATTTAAAAAACTCGGGTTTTATCACCATTTTCTTATTTAATCACGGTGTGTCATCACCCAACATACATCCTTCATCATAAAGGTTAAGCACACATTCGCAGGTCAGTACGTCCACTGAACCCACTTGTAGCTTCGGAGCAACTTTATCGACCACCTATATAGAAGTACGTCAACTTCTACCCTGAGAATGAGTTGATGTTCGCGACATCCGACCCTCAATCTCGAAATCAATTCTTTGTGTCCGTATGAGGATAGAGACCTCATCCCGCCCCCACCCTGGTCTTATGCGCTTGGTACTACTCCAAATTTTGCACGGTTACCTGGTATGACGAACTACCCTTATACTCACCAAGTCGTCCAGTGCCCTTAGGACGCATTACTACTCTTCTTGGGTGTGTTGATGATCTCGTACTTATAGTGCATGCACAAATAATGTTTTCTTATTATGTCATGTAATTTGTGGTGTTATTAGTCCAACGGTCCCAACCTTCAACTCAACCTGCAACTGTTTGTCTTGACCGGTCCAGAGATCGATCATGTCGCATTGTTGCTAGTTGACTGAGAATGTCGGACCAGCCTTGGTACCATGACCATACAATTTACTTATTAAAGTTTTATGGCACATATATTATGTTCGTTTATGAGCTCCTGCTCGTGTCCATTGGCCTATGGCCCACTATTTGAGATTTTTAAAACCGGACATATTAGCACCCCAAGTTCTAAAACTGAGGCCCCCGGCCTATAAGAGCTATTCGAGCTCCTGTCAATAAGGTCTCCCAAATTGTTTAAGCATTAGCACACAGTCAGGGAAGAGTACTTCCGATAAAAATATGTTTTCACTGTCCCTTATACTGCCCGGGTATAAGAACATCTCCGTTCATACCCGATGAACGAGTTTTCAACTTCCTCCGAGAAAGTTTTATCATACCAACCGGGTAAAATCTACTTACAACCGATAAATGGTTTTTCCGCATGGTTTTCACATCACTAATCTAAGTCGTGATGTTTAAAATATCATATAGTAGTGAGTTTTCATTTCGATGTGCTTATAATCCCCAACCGGGTATGATATAAAAGCTCACTTACAACCGGTAAGTGGTTTTTAACTTTAAGTTGTGCTTATCATCTCAACCCCGTTAATGCCGTGAATTTCACTAGACCGATTCTTTGTATTCACACGAGATTGTCCTTCCTGGCGTTCCCGGTACTTCGTGTTCCTATACGATATGAACATATCGGTTCATTATCATTCGGCCTAATAGCCTTTATTCATTTCAAATGAATGAGAAAGTCAAACTTTTATTTATTTACAATTAGGTCCCTAAAGTTATTTCTCTTAAACTTTAAGTCCCTAATGCCGATTTTTCCTCAAAATTAATCCCGAAACTTTTATAATTTATCAAAGAACCTCAATTTATTCCATTTCACAAAAAGGGGTTTAAATTTCCAAATTTTCAATTTAGTCCCCCAACTTTTCCAAAATTACCATTTTACCCCTCCTTTACAAAAATTGTAAATTTTACCTAAAAAATTCTAAAATTTCTCAATTGGCCCTGTAACATTTTTATCATGCCCAATTGACCCTCAATTTTACGAAATTGCATTTCGGTCCTTCGAATTTTTAAAAATCCCCAATTTCCCCTAATTTTCCCCAAATTCCAACTCTTTAACACAATTGAATTTGATTTTATCAAATTGACCGATTAAACACCTCTAATTATTGAAATTGAAGTTGAAATTGAGTTTTTCCATGTTCAAACGATTCCATAGAACCTTGAATCATGAGTTTTAACGCCGGAACGAGCTCAAACGGAGCTTCGCCGAAAAATAGACTATAGAGAGAGAAAGCTTCGATTACTCACCGGTGAGGGCACGACGGTCTGAGCTTTCAATCTGGATAGATAGTCTCATCCTGAGGTTCATCATAAAACCAAGAATCATATCAATTGATACCGAATTGAGTTAGAATTTCATTATTAAAATTATGTCGGTTCTCTCTCTAGCACCTGCCAAAAATTGTAGAAAGGAGTCGAATTTGCTTACTTTTCAGTCCTAATTTGGCTGTGGGAGGGCTTCGTTTGGCCTGAGTAGGGCTTGAAATGGTCGATTTCAGCTCAGTCAAAACAAGGCAGCTACGGTCCGCCGGAGCTGCTTTACTGTTCCATCACGCCGATGCTTCTCCAATGACCTTCGGAGCAAACAGAGATGATAGGCGTGTAACTGACTTCTCCCTAATTCTAAAGAACCCGACCTCGCCTTGTTTGGCTCAAAAAAGACCCCATATCGGAGCTCTAGTTCAAGGTTCACCAAAAAATGGAGTAGTTGAGAGAGAATGGAGTTTTCAGGTGTGAAAAGGATGAGTGGGGAGGGGCTTTTTATATAGGGAGCTTATGGACTCATTGGTTGTCCGTTTGGCACCTTTATAACAGATATTGATACCCTGAAACGTACCGAACAGAAACGTTTCTTCTTTGTCGGCACTGCTTCGATTTTTCGGTGAGTGAACAATACTGTTGTAAACCCCACACTTTTGAGTTAAGGAAAACCGGGAAAAGAACCGGTCAAACCAAATAAGAAAACTGAGCCGGTTTACAAACCCGATCATATGGGAACAAGCAATTTGGAAATTTACAACTTCTGGGTGATCCAAAGGGTTCATTAAACCTTGGAAAAGAAACTTGAGATAAAAACCAAATTAGTTCGGTTGAACGAGATTCCATAAGAACTTTGAAGTTAAGCGTGCTTGCTTGAGAGTAGTGTGAGGATGAGTGACATCTTGGGAAGTATGATTTTTTTTTGTAACCCGAAATTTCGGTCAAAAATGCCTTATCATAAATGGCCATGAATTAATATATATTTAATTATTATAATTAATACCAATAATTTATGTCAATATTAATACTAGTAATAAATCTCTCCCATTTAATACATGGTTTTACACCTATATAAAGAGGTCATCCCCATTCGTTCTCCTCACACCTGAACACTTCTCTCTCTCTCTACTTCTCCATTTCTCGGTGAAGCTCGAACCACAGTTTCGACTTAAACATTTTTCTTAACCTCGAAAGAAGAGGTCGAGCTCTTTAGAACTGGGGAGAAGACAGCTATCTGATAGCAAACTTCAGTAAATCCGATAATCGTTGGAGAAGCGCCGGCATGATGGAATAGTGAAGCAGCTCCGGCGGACCGAAGCTGCCCTATTTCGGCCAAGCTGAAATCGGCCATTTAAAGCCCTCCTGAGGCCAAACCAAGCCGTCCCAACACTTCCTCAGCCTTTCCACGACCGAATTAGGACCGAAAGGTAAGTCAATTAAGCTTCCCTTTACAATTTTCGATTAGTGCTAGAGAGAGAGTTGACCAAATTTCAATGATGAAATTCTAATCCAATTTCGCATCAATTGATGTGATTCTTGATTCTAGGATAAACCTCAGGACGAGAGCTATCTACCTAGATTGAAAGTTCAGACCGTCGTGCCATCACCGGTGAGTAATCGAAGCTTTCTCTCTCTATAGTTCATTTTCCGGTGAAGCTCCATTTGAGCTCATCCTGATGTTAAAACTTGTGATTCACATTTCTAAAGAATCGTATAAACATGTAGAAACTCAATTTCAACTTCAATTTCAACAATTGGAAACGTTTGATGGGTCAATTTGATGAAATCAAATTCGGCTGTGTTAAGAAGTTGGAATTGGGGGAAAATTGGGGATTTTCGAAATTCAAAGGACAAAAATGAAATTTTATGAAATTGAGGGTCAATTGGATATGAAAATAATGTTGGAGGAGCAATTGAGGAATTTTGAAATTTTTGGGGCAAATTTTACCATTTTTGTAAAGGAATGGCAAAATGGTAATTTTGGAAAAGTTGGAGGACCAAATTGGAAATTTTGGGAGATTAAACCCCTTTTTGTGAAATGGAATAAATTGAGGTCCTATGATAAATTTTGGAAGTTTCGGGACTAAATTTGAGGAAAAATCGGCATTTGAGACTTAAAGTTAAAGAGAAGTAACTTTAGGGACCTAATTGCAAATAAATGAAAGTTTGACTTTTTCATTCATTTGGAATGAATGAAGGTGATTAGGCCAAAGGATAATGAACCAAGATGTTCATATCGTGTAGGAACGCGAAGTACCGGGAACGCCAACAAGGACAAGCTCGCGTGAATACTAAGAATCTGTCTAGTGGAATTCACGGTATTAACGGGTGAATGGGTTTACTAACATCATACCCGGTTGGGATGATGAGCACAACTTAAAATTTTAAAACCACTTTCCGGTTGTGAGTGGAAATTTTATATCATACTTGGTTGGGAATGATAAGTACCTCGGTATGAAAACCCACTATTTAGTGGTATTTTAAACATCACTACTTAGAGGAAGTGATGTGAAAATCATGCAGAAAAACTACTTAGCGGTTGTAAGTAGATCATACCCGGTTGGTATGATGAGACTTCCTCGAAGGAAATTGAAAACCCGTTCATCGGTTATGAATGGAGGTGTCCTTATATCGGGTGGTATAATGGATAGAGAAAACATATGTTTTGTCGGAAGTGCTCTCCCCTGACTGTATGTCAATACTTAAACAATTTGGGATACCTTCTCGATGGGAGCTCGAATAGCTCTGATAGGTCGGGGGCCTCGATTTTGGAACTTGGGGGCTAAATGCCCAATTTTGAAAATCTCGTACAATAGGCCCAAGGCCAGTTGGCACGAGCAGGAGTTCGTAAACGAACATGATATATGTGCTATAAAACTTAATAAGTGAATTGTTTGGCCGTGGTACCAAGATAGGACCGACATGCTCAGTCAACTAGCGGTAGTGCGACATGACAGGTCGACGGACTAGTCAAGACAAACAACTGCGGGTTGAGTTGAGAGTCGGGGCCGTTGGACCAGTGGCACCACATATTACATGGCTTGATAAGAAAATATTGTTTGTGCATGCACTATGATTACGGGATCATCAAGATGCCCATGAGGGGTAGTGATGTGTCCTAAGGGCCCTGGACGACCCAGTGAGTATAAGGGCAGATCGTCGTTACAGGTGTCTGTGCGAAATCTGAAGTAGCACCAAGCGCATGAGACCGGGGTGGGAACAGGATGAGGTCTCTGTCCTCATACGGACACGAAGAAGTGATTTCGAGATTGTGGATCGGATGTGACGTACATCCACTCATTCTCAAGGTAGAAGTGGTCATACTTCTATCCGGGTGGCAGGAAAAGTCGCTCCGAAGCCACTAGCGGGTTCAGTAGTGATATTGACTTGCGAATGTATGTAACCTTCATGATGAAGGATGTGTGTTGGGTGATGACACACCTGATAAATATAAAATGGTGGAAAAATATGAATTTTTAAATGAATGGATTTTTGAAAACAAAGGAGTCTGGCACACTCCCTATAAATATTTTTCTTAAAAGTCAAAAGCTTTTAAAAACTCGTTCACTGAGTAGTCGTACTCAACCCCTCCCTTATATCCCTTTCAGGAAATCCCGAAAAGCCTCTTATTAAAGACCGTCAACTAAGATGCCTGTAAGACAAGTATGTAAAGTTTTAAATTTTATGCAATTTTGATTATGCTATTCCAGGAAAATGTGCAGGTTAAATGACGTCTTACTCTTTACGGTTTACAATAAGGGGAAATCCTTTAATAAACCGGGAGAGTGGCGGGTTGATCATGGGGATCCGACCAAACCTGTTTGGGGCATGACAACTGTCATCCTGAGGAAGAAGATGACACTGTTTTGAACCAGACCGGATCGGTCCGAACTGGGTTCAAAGCTTAAACCGATCGATTCACCCCCCATTCGATCTAGTTTTTCAAATCTAAAAATTACTAAATTAATCTAAATTCATTTTTTATCCAATGGTGGTCTCAAATCTCAAATTTGAATTTTTTAAGCCACCTAGAAAAATAAATTTAGAATCTGGTTCAATAGTGGTTAAAACCAATTCGGATCCGGTTCACTTGAACCAATTTGGTTTTCATCCCCAATTCCTTCACAAGTCCATTTCCATGTCTTTTGTGACTCCTTGGGTCACTTAGGGTCCATAAAATTCTCGGCTTACCATCTCTTTATCGATTCCAGTTCATAAACCGGCTTGGTTCTTAAATCGATTTAATCCGATTCGATCCGGTTCACCCGAACCAGTCTAGTTTTTCTCTCCCACTTTGTTCCAAGGTTCCTTCCCAAGGTTTATAAATTTCTTTGGAGCACAAGGGAGTTGAATTTCACTGATTTTCCCGTTCTCTATCGGTTCTAGTTCATGAACCGACTCTATTCATAAACCGGTTCAATCCAGTTGGATCCGGTTCATCTAAACCGGTATGGTTTTTCTCTTCCAATTTGTCCTAAGGTTCTTTTCCGTGGTATTATGAACCCTTTGGATCACCCGGGAGTTGTAAATTCCCAAATTGCTCGTTCACAAATGATCAGGTTTGTGAACCGATTCGGTTTTTCTCACTCGGTTTGACCGGTTCTTTTCCCGATTTTCCTTAGCTCAAAAGGACGGGGTTTACATGCTGAGTTGGTTTTTATTATGCAATAAATAGAGGTGATCAATGCTGATAACAAATTCCTACAGATATGTTGAGTTGGCTTTGAGGTAGTGTTATCCTTGTAGGTGGTGTGGTGTTGTAGCTGCAGATCTCAAAGATTGAGATTAGACCGTAAAAGGTAGAAGCGAGAAGTAGACAAGCATTTGGTGAGAATATTAGCCAATTGAGAATAGGTACCAATAAAATGAATATGAAGATACTCATTGCTAACTTGTTCACGAACAAAATGATAATCAATTTCAATATATTTGGTGTGCGTGTGAAAAATAGGGTTGTATGTGAGATAAATGGCTGAGAGATTGTCACACCACAATATAGGAGGGCTAGAGAGAGATAGATGAAGTTCATGAAGTAGGGAGTAGAGCCAGATAATCTATGTAGCAGCATTATCAATGCTTTTATATTCAGCCTCAGTGCTAGAGCGAGCAACAGTGCATTGCTTACGTGAACGCCATGAGATCATATTATAACCCAAAAAAATGGCAAATCCACTAGCAGAGCGACGATAATTAGGGTTATCGGCCCAATCGGCATTAGAAAAACAATGCAGATCATGAGGTAAGTGACGCCAAAAAGTTAAGTCAATGTGGCCAGTACCTTGGAGATAGCGAAGGATACATTTGACGGCAGTCCAATGAGCATTCGTGGGTTGGTGTATAAACTGACATGCTTGGTGAACATCATAAGTGATATCAGGCCGCGTAAGATAGAGATATTGAAGAGAACCCACAATATGATGATATTGGGTTGGATTAGAGAGTAAAATGTCCGTAAGAGCAGACAAACGGGGGCTAGAGCTAATGGGAGGAGTTAAGACAGGTCATCAAGTAGTCATGGCAGATTTACAAAGAAGATCATTAATATATTTGGTTTGGGTAAGGTGGATACCTTGTGAGTAGTGCTTGACTTTAATGTTGAGTAAGCAATGTAGCAGACCCAAATCCTTGATAGAAGATTCAGCCTGAACAATATAAATAATGGACATGACAAGAGCAGTGGGCGAGCCTGTGATGAGAAGATCATCAACATAGACAAGGTGAAAGATAACGAAATGAGTAGTGCGATAAATGAAGAGCGAGCTATCAACAATGGAGCCACAAATACCCAGAGTTTGAAGAAAGGAGTTGAGGCAAAGGAACCAAGCACGGGGAGCATGTTTGAGTCCATAAAGTGACCGTCAAAGTCGACACATATGATGAGGATAAACAGGGTTAGAGAACTCGGGTGGTTGAGACATGTACACTTCCTCGGTAAGGTGACCATGCATGAAAACATTATTTACATCTAATTGACAGATAGGCCAATTGGAAGAGACCGCAATGGAGAGGATGACCCGAATGGTGATAGGCTTGATGATTAGGCTGAAGGTGGCATCATAATCCAAACCTAGTTGTTAGGAGAAACCTTTGGCAACGAGTCGAGCCTTATGTCGAGCAATGGTACCATCAAGATTTTCCTTAATCTTATAAACTCACTTGCAGCCAATAATAGGACAATCAGGAGGGGCAGGAACCAAATCCCACATATGATTGTGAAGAAGCGCAGAGAGTTCAGCTTTTATGGCATCCATCCAAAAAGGGTCATGACGAGCTTGAGTAAATGTGCGACGTTTCTGTGCCACAAACAAGCAGGGGTTGATAGTAAAGCGTTAGGGAGGAAGAGAGTCCTTTTGAGAGCGAGTGACCATGTGGGGAATCGGCAGAGAAGGAGTAGGCAAACCCATAGGAGAGGCACGTGAAGAAGTCTCATGTATACTCAAAGGAGAAGGAGAAACCATACTTGAGTCCAATGGCGGCGTTGGGACAGGGGAGGGAATAGGGAGAGTAGCGATGGAGTGTTGGACGGGGGCAGTCGGGGGAGGAGGGTCAGGAAAGAAGGGGAAGACAGACTCATTAAAGTGGACGGTATGAGAAATAAAAATACGACCAGTTCGAGGATCAAGAACTTGCAAACCTACATAATTAAAGGGATATCCGAGAAAAAATACAAGGCGAATAGCAGGGTTATAATTTGTGGGAAAGATAAGGATGAAGGTATGAAAAATAAAAACAGCCAAAAATACGAAGAGAATTATAATGAGGAAGAGTATGGGTGAGGGCCTGAATAGGCGAACGAAACCCAAGAGACAAAGTAGAAAGACGGTTGATGAGGTATACAGATGTCTCAAATGTAAAATCTCAATATTTAACAGGAGAATGAGAATGACTTAGGAGAGTAAGACCTATATCGACTATTTAGCGATGCTTACGTTCAACAGAACTATTTTGTTGATGTGTATGAGGACATAAAATACGGTGAGAGATTCCTACAGCCTGCAATTCCGACTGAAAAGATTTGGATAAATTTTTTTTGGCCCCATCAGATTGTAACTATTTTATTTTGGAATTGAGTTGATTTTTAACTTGTAAACGAAATGCACAAAAAATAAAGATAATTTAAGAACGGTACTTCATAAGGTAAAACCAATAAAACTTACTATAATCATCAAGAAAATATACATAGTATGACCCGTGTGAGAGAGAATAGGAGCAGGTCCCCATATATCGGTATGAATTAGCTCAAGTAGAACGAGACTCTTATGATGGGTGAGAGGAAATGATTGCTGAATAATTTTACCACAAGAACAAGATTCACACAATTGCAACGAAGATATATTTTTCCTAGAGAGATGATTAGAAAGCACATGACTAACAATGGGAAAAGTAGTATGTCCCAAACGTTGATGTCAAATGGAAATAGATGCAAGATGATTGAAATAAATAGCAGAAAAAGTAGGAGAAGATGTACAACTTATGCGAAGATAGTAGAGTCCACCTTTACAACTCACGCGCAACAACTTCTGATGAAAGAAAAGATCTTTGATAAGGAAATATGTAGAATAAAATTCAAAATAACATGGGTTATATTTAGTGAGATTTTGAGTTATTAATTTTTTTTAATAATATTTAATTTGAATAGAGATAAAGTGTGGTGAACTATTATTAATAAAAAATTAAAAAGATAAATTTACTTTTTAATTAAATTAAATAATTTATTAGTTTATATATATAATTAAATTATATTAAATATATTTTATATAATATTTGTATTATATATTATATAATTTTATATAAAAAAATAAATAATAAAAGAATATATTAAAAAAATAAATTATACAATTTCCAAATACCCTCGTGATGTAAATAGATCAAACCACTCTAACTTTTATTACCAAAACAGTTATTTCTGGGTCACTCCAAGTTGTCGAAACAAAATGCCTAATTTTTATTACCAAAACAGTTATTTCCGGGTAACTCCAAGTTGTCAACCCCAACACTTTTCGCTGTATTTTTGCACTATAGAATTGAAATGGCTCGCCATTTCATGTCCTGCGGCTCTTCCACTAGAACGGTATCTAAGTGACGCCAACTCGGAGACTAGGAGAAAGGAAAGGATGATATTGCCAGTGGTGAAGCTGGGGACACTCGCTGTCAAGACCTTCTGCAAACCCATAGCCAATCGCTTCAAGAAAGAAGCAGGCTTGCACCCCATGTTCCGGCAGCTCATCATCGGCTTGGCCCAGGTAATTTACACACCTTTCTCTCAAATTTGATGTCTCTTCTTCTTCTTCTTCTTCTTGGTAATCCTGAGCACCCGTCCAAACTTGATCTGGTGTTCCGTGATGGCTTGGAAGAATTGGAATCTTTATATCCTTTTTAATAATCCCTTTTCTCAATTTGCTTTGGGTCTACCCTACGTCCAGGCAAATCATGGCTTACTTAATGAGGAGAAAGCCGTCCAAGCTGCCGCGGATCTCATTGGGGAACTCTTCGTTTTCTCCGTATCCTCAATTTTTGTGTCCCAGCTTCTGCTGTGATCTTGCTGCGGCCTTTCAGTAGACGAAACAAACAAGACATCCTCATCTCCAACTAGGAACTTCCATCGAATCCATGGCTTGCTCTTATTCCTTTCGAGCTACTTAAATAGCTTCCCCATCTTCTGTCAGGTTGCTGGAGCTGCTCTCATCTTTGAGGTATAGAGAAGTTCAAGGTCAGAAGCCAGGAAGGAGGAACTGCGGAAACGAGAAATGGATGTATAACTTCGCAGCTCTTGCCTTCTGAAAGCGATAGAAATTTGTATTCTAGCAATTTTCTTTCATGGGAAGTGAGCTTCTTGTGGTTGTAAGTTGTTTGGTATTAATCATCAACTGGAAGAGCTAGAGCAACTGGTCAGAGGCCCTGGGCTTGGTCGAATTCTCAATTTCTGGCACTCAAAAGCGGCAAATGAGGAAGCCAAGCCTTCTTAGTGTTCCTCTGTCAGGATCTGTCACTTTTATGTACCACTATACCTTTAGCTCATCTGGCACTGACATTGGCCAAAAAAATCTGTTCCCACTAATTGAATTGCTATTGTTGTTTGCCCTTTTATTGCATGCCATAGACAAACCATTAACAAGGTTCCCAGATAAAACATCTTCCCCTCTTTAATCATGCTTTACATTCCCAAACTGGCAACAATACACATGGATTTTTCTTTCACTATGCTTCTTATTGGGAATCAGCTCTGAGCATACATATATATATATTGCAATTTTATTGCTGAGAACTCCATTTAAATGCCTAGTGTTGGACTGAAGACCAGGCATTAGAATCAACCCAATTGAAAGCTATTGGACTTAGAAGAGCAGCTGGAATGCCGAAGGAATCAACCAGTGCAAGCGCATGAGGGCGCATCTCCTTGCAGAGCACAAGGATTTCCTTCCTTAATGATGTGGCATTGGTGGTTGATAGATAACCATACCGAAGGAAAGCAGGATCTTCTTCCATGATTACAAGAGCATACATGGATCTTAATAAACCTAAGATGCCCTGTTAAGGAGAAACAAAGAACTATAATGTATGATCTCAAACAAAGGTTAGAAACATATTCTGATGAATAAATGTTCCATCAAGAGAGCAATAGCAAGTTTTACCTTAAGTGGTTCATCAGTTGCAGATTCTTCAACTTGTATGAAATTTTGCAGAATTGCCCGATCTGAGAAAGCTCTGCCCAAGTCTTCTGCAATCTGATAGCTCTGGTGGGAGCAAAATAGAGGGAGTGGAAAATGAACATGAGAGAGAGAGAGAGATTAGAGGAAAAAATTTTGAACAGGATGGCTGACTCACCAACATGAAAGCATTCTCCTTGCTCTGCCCTTGTGATTGGAGCTTAAGCACTTCTTCAGCAAACTGGGCCAAAAGGTCCCTCTCTCTTAAACAGAAAGCATCCATCTGAAAGCCAACTAAGTAAGACAAATAGTATTCACAAATTCAAGTCCAAAAAACAGGTCAATTCAAACTTGTGCAACCTGGAACTGCTTGTTTCTGAGTGTATGACTAGATAACTGAGAAGGGATGACAGGGGAAGGTCCATTCATGTGCTCCAACCCCAACCCTTTGAATGGCTTATTCCTCTTCTTTGCGTTAACATATTCAGCAAAAAGAGCTTTACTGATCTGAATATCACATCAGAAAGAACATATATAAGAACTTACAATTCATCAAGTTCACATGTGGAAAAATGAAGTCAAAAGATCAATTACAACCTGCTGCATCAAAACATTGTTGTCCCCTTCAAAAGTCAACTGAACATCAAACTCGCTCTTGAAATGGCCTACATGATTTTCAGTCTTGAGGCCTTGCCCTCCACAGGCTTCACGGCATTCCTGTTGAACGAGTTTTAAATATTAATTAGGATTAGTTCAAAGAACTTCCATCAAACAAGTCCATTACATCTAGCATACCTGAAGAGTTCTCATGTTGTGCCATGTCAAAGCGGCCTTAAATGCACTCGAGACAACGTGAATGGTCTTAATCAACTCTGGTGTTCTATTCATATAAAGAGTCTTCAAGTAGTTTGCAGAAAAACTCATGGCGTATCTGTGCGCAATTCATTGAAAAGTTATTCACAATATTGAAAATTACCAAAGGATGAAATAAAAAACAAGGGGAAAAACTACGTCTTTGCAAGGAGTGGTAGGAGTCTGCGTTGGTGACTTGGGTAATCGAGCAGTAACACTTCAGGTTCGTTTGGTGCAACAGAAAAGGCTCTCCTTGACAATGCATATCTGATGGCTATAGCCATCCCAATCTAAAAACCGAAGAAAGAAGGGCTATAAAAGGCAGGACAGTATTATATTTCAACTGGCATGCGGTGACTTATCATCAGCTAAGAAAGAAGAAAGTGGCATCTACAAAGCAGCAAAAAAAATGGAATAGCTGTGTTACCTTAGAGGAGTATACTGAACTGACAGCAATAGTTACACGTCCTGATGTCAGAGGAGCCAAGAATGCTGCGAATCTCTGAAGGGAAGAAAAGATGGTGAATGATCATGCTTATATAAAAAGAGCATCCTCCAAATTATGACTATGCATTACAAATTTGTCTTACTTGATCTGGGTCTTTTATTGAACTTAGGTAGTGCCCATCCGGTGAAACGTCGGCCACTGAATTCAATAAATTCTCCCTGGGTATCCTCACATTGTCAAACCTATGAAGATATCCAAAACATAAATATATTCATAACAGTAGATCAAAATCGTTTGGAAGAAAAAATAAAAGCATTTGCAACTTTTATAGGCAATAGAATAGTCAGTAGACCGGTCTTATTACCAAATGCGTCCATTATCGACACCATTCAGGCCGGTTTTATGACCACAATCAGCAATACGGATGCTTGGGCATATGTTGCCATCTTTGTCTCTGATCTGAACTATGAACGCATGGACTCCTTGGTTGGTCCCATCGATGTTGAGTTGAGAAAAAGCAACAGTATGTGTGGCATGCTGCAAGAACATTGACAAAGGGTATCATTAGATAGTCGAATGCAAGGGGTGACAATGCTATTTTCAGGAGATCAATTTTCAATAGAGAAAGTTCCTCACATTAGCAGCACCTCCTATCCAATACTTTTGAGCTGATTCACAGGGTGTGTTGATGATAAATTCTCCAGTGTTAGAATCATAAGTCGTGATGGTTTCAATTCCCCGGACCTAAATGAAAATACATGAAAGCAATCAACTGAAGCATAGAAACAAAGTAAAAAAGCGGAAGAGGGCACTAAAGAAGAAGTGCACTGGGCAACGATCAATGATGATGCAACTAGTTGAAAACATTTTGTGATGTTGAAGATTCACATACATTACTTCCATGTCCTAACTCAGTCATGGCGAAGCAACCCTTCACAGCGTAACTCTCAGTATCTCTTAACCACTTGTCATGATGCCTCTTCGTGCCAAAAAACTGAATCGCCCCACCCCTGAAGCCCACCAACACAAACAATATCGGTTCATCCGTTCAATTGTGGACATCATCAAATACAAACGAAATCATACGCTATGGTACACATGTTTCACTAGACATCTCATAGAATATAAATTTTAGCAGATCATATCACATTACGAGAGTCATAAACGCTGTAATGACATGAACAGCACAAGGACGATTAAATAATCAAGAAATTCACAGCCTTCGTGTAGCACCATCCGGAGTTCAGGATAGAAACGGCGAAGCTTACCACAAGAAGAAGTGGACCCCAATCTTAATCGCGAGTGAATGGTCGAACATCCCAACAACCTCGAGGAAGGCGAACTTCCTCATCTCGGCCTCGATGCCTTTACCGGTGAGCCAGCCTTCGAATACGCCCCTCTCTAGCAGGAACAATATCCTCCTCATGGTCATCTCCCTCTGCTGCTCCATCGACTGGTTATAATTGGGGGAGATGAAAACCCTGCCCCCCAAGACCCTGGGGTTGAAGAGCTTGCTCTGGACCATGAGGCCATACAGCCAGTCGCGATCCTGGATATTGTGCCCATCCGTCAGCTTTCGCAGCTCCGCCGTATCGAAGTGCGCCTTCTCAGTGAGCTCCGGCGGAGAAAAGGCTAGACACGGGCTGCGCTGGAGGGAAGATACGGTCGGTGGCGGACTCTGTGTTAGGTGGTTGTTAAGTACTTGTGCACGCCGTGAGATCCGATCCATTTTGTAGAATGGTGGGATTGCGTTTAGGATCGAGAAATAGCAGAGCGGAGAGGATGATCGATGAATACAGATGGAAATAGAAGAGAAGACGCTGCGCGTTGCCGAGAAGAATGGAAATTAAGGACCACAACCCACGAGGATGGAAAGAGTCGTCGAGCACTATCTTGCCGGGGCAAGAAAGGCCTTCGCGCTGTCACACGCGAGTTGATTCACCGTATGGTCATGCAGGCTTCTAGTTTGGTGTGGACTGTGGAGGAACCTCGCGTTTCCTTCACACTCGACAGGAGGCGATTGGACTGCAGAGGAAGAAAATATATTATCCTTTGTCTCAGCAGTCAGGCTCATGGAAGTGGGGAACATCCCTGGTGTTCTAATTTGATTTGATTTAAATGTATTTCTTTTTTCTCCAACAATAATTATAATAAAAATTTATATATATAATTATATCATAATATTTATATAAAATATTATTGATATATAAATTTATTTAAAATGATAATAATAAAAAAATTAAAATAAATTATAATATATATTAATATTATTAATATTATTTAAATGTAAAAATCAGAACGTATCCAATTAAATTTTAGTATAAATTAATGGGTCAGTAAACTTCCTTGCCACTTTAAAATCCTTAATTTTCTTTTATTTTTATTGAATTAAATTGTCAAATCATATGAATAGATCGAAGATGTTGGATAAGATGTCCAGGTGAGCCTTCCCTAATCTAATAAACTATTTTACTGGGTCGAACCGGCCGCCGGCACGGATGTCGTTGGCCCAACACCGACGCCAGCCAGGCCCATTTACGTTAAAACCAGTTAGGAGATGAATCCAATTGCAGAGAAGTCTAAGCGGGTATTGCTTGCAGCCTTTTGTGCTGCACTTGGGGACGAGGCGGATGATCCAATTGACTTGTTGCAAATCAAGTACAGACTAGAGCTTCCCTTATTCGGCAATGGCTAAATTTCACTATGTAATATCTGCTGAGAGATTGCCGAGATGGCCGCCTGCCTGAGAAGCTCCATCTTTCTCATTTCTGTCTCCGCCCTCTTTATCTTCTCCGCTTCCCTCACTGCCGTTCGCTCCCTTTCGCCTCTCCTCGGAGTTCATCCTTTAGGTACTCCTTTGTCCATTTCTTGAATGAGCTTTTCTATTTCTTCCTGTGCTTATCTGTATACTTGCTGAAAGTCCCGTGTTTTTTCCACCTTTTTTCATATTTATTAACAGAGGAGAAGTACTATGGAGCACAGGTGATCAGATGCAAGGATGGCACGGGGTCCTTCACCAGAGATCGGCTGAATGATAACTTCTGCGATTGCTTTGATGGAACTGATGAGCCCGGTAATCATTCAATTGAATTTGCCACCTTTTATTTTTCATTAGGGAGGTTTTGATGGCATACGTATAGTTTCTCCCTTTTTCAATATCAATGCTCAATCCTTTCAAGATTGGCATGGAAAGCTTGAGCTGATTCTGAATGACCTAGTTACTTCCCAAGGATTTAAGGTTTGGCACTAGTTGGATCAAACTATCAACATTAGTAAATGGAGTCATAATATGCGTTGCAGCAAAATCCTAATTCTTCCTGCTATATTATGTGCCCAAATTTTGTTATGTAATCCTGTCAAAAGTTCCTCTGTTCAAGTCTTTTACCTAATCGACCACAAACCCTACTGCAGTTCTGTACGTGATTGTGGATATTGTGGCAGTCTATTATTGATTTAGGGCATCATAATAGCATATTGAAAGCCTTTCTACTTATACAAACACTAGAGACAGCTGCAAAGAGATTATATCACTGTAGATAGCTGGCAACTATAGTGTAAGGATCACTTTTACTTCTCCAAATGTTGTACGAGTTTCATGACAGCAGTCAAAGATGCATCTCTCAAGGGATAACATCAAAGTTCTGATTATATGAACTTGAATTCAATGTGAAATTCAATGGATAATCACTTTTATCCTTTGTTTTGTTCAATTTATTCCTGCCAAGGATGTTTTTATTGTTTGATTCACTTAAGGGGACTGGGTAATTGGATTTAGTCTGTTCTGCACTGTTGATATCACTGGCTGCCTGGTTTTAGCTCTCTGCATATTCCTCTCGCTTGACTGCATATTCACCCCTTCTTTAATCTGCAAGTTTCTTTTGTCTTCACAAAAAAAATTAGGTTTGTCGAGTTGAGATTTCTATGCATTGTTTCATGCAATTAACCATTCCATTTTCACATTCTTTTGTTTCAGGAACAGCTGCCTGTCCAAAAGGCAAATTCTATTGCAGAAATACCGGAAGTACGCCCAAGTTCATATTTTCTTCTCGAGTGAATGATAATATCTGTGGTACGCGTAACTGATATCTCCCTCAAGACATCACTCTGGCAGTAAATAAATTCATGACCAGAACATTAAGAATTTTACAATTGAATTAAGTTTACTCTCTTCATGTCATACTGGCATATCTTGGGAAGTGATGCTCACAAATGATCTAGATCAGGCTTGTGTGACTTGCTTGCTAGCCTGTAGCGATTACATTCTGGAAGTTTAGTAGTTCAAAGTGAATTGATAAATAAAAGAACGTGAAGTGAATGATTATATATGTAGCAAGACACTGGTCTTAGATCTAGTGTTGACGAAAACCATCTTCTCGAGCTTTGGTGTTGGATCAATATCTTTGCAGATTGTTGTGATGGAAGTGATGAGTATGAGGGGAAGATCAGATGCCCAAACACTTGTATCATAGGTGGGAACCTCCAGTACAAGCGGGATAACTATATCTCAAGAACCAGCTATATGGTTGATACTGAAAGCTCCAAAAGTACAATTACTAACTCGGAAAACATGATTCAAAAATTGAAAGGTGCATGGAATAATAATTTCCTGCTTCAAACCAGAAACAGAGAATATAAAATTTTCAGTGAACTGATGTTAATTCCCTGTGTGGTTGCCTCAGGTTTGAAGCTAGTAATAGTACTTCAGGTGACCCTGATCAGTTGTTTGTTGATCATGTGTGTTTCTCGCCGCCGTGCTCGGTCTAAAAGGAGACGGGTTCGATGAGCAGATGTGCACCTACCATTAATATACACAAGTAAGAATTTCATCTTTATTAGGTGCATTGCAGTTTTGTATGTCCTAATATTTACCTATCTGATGTTCATATTCTTTGGTTTTTCAGCCACACACGAGATCAACATGGAAGAATGATGACCACCGGGTCTCTGCAGCATCTGTTGGCCATTCGGCTTAAAACAGAAAGATCTGAGGATGAAACTCTTGGTAGCCATTTGATTCATCACAAACTCGTAAAACAATATTTGAAGTTAGAGAAAACCTTATCCATTGACATTTGCTTCTTTGCTTAGGCTGTTAGGAATGCACAAACCAGACAGTTAGCCATGCTGCTGCACCTTGTTCTCGGTTAGATGTAGAAATCCCACGTCTGAAATTCCACCTTGATTAAAGAATAGGACATTAAAGCATCTCAACTAAACTGAAATCTGATTTCCTTTTCGTGCCTTGTTTTCTTAGACTCTCTAGTGATTCTGCTTTTGGGTTTTGCTGCTTTCAGGACATAGTAAGATCATACCAAATTACTTAAACAGTACTCCACGCACGAACTAGCAACTGTCGCTTATCTTTGCAGTATGATGAATGAATGGAGGAGAAAAAAGGGAGAAGGGAAAGAAAAGATAAAGAAATGATGGGAAGCAAATAGCATCACATGCCTATATCCACTTGCACACTACTTTAAATGCAGCAGATGCCTGCTGTAGGGCACTTTCTTGAGAGAATAAGGGCACCCCTAATAAATAAGAGGAGTCTCATCTCCATAGCCCACCCTTTGGTTCCCCCTACCTATCCCATGATCATTAATTACACAGTGGCACCAATTACAATGGTTTAACTCTCACTTCTTAAGATGGGAACAAAACTAGAGAAAATGCCCAAACATACATGAAAACATTGTACTTCATTCAGTTTGCACTGACATAGGATTGAACCCAATATTCAATGACCACTCTTCATGCAAAGGGAAGCTGCAGGGAAGGAGAAGGCGTAAAGGGAAAGGAGGAGAAGATGGGGGGCCGTGGAACATTGCCCCCTGCATGTGGGTATGATTTCGGGGAGCAAAGAGAAGAAAGACATTGGCAAGCAGTCACATGGCCATATGGCATTGTGGTGTGGTGGGTGGGTGGAGTGTGGCCTTCTTTAACACTCCCACTTTTTTTTACACTGTTCACTCAACTCTCCCTCCTCTTTGATATTGCCCTTTTGCTCATTTTTTTCTCCTGCACTGTTTGACAGTAAAGTCGCCCGTCAACTCGCTTGGAACTGCCAGCTCCCTTGCTGGTTCGACAATGCCCACTGACTAATGAATCAATCCTCTCGAGAAAGAGATGGAGGGGGCTCACAGAGGCACGTGCTTGCACTCAGATTCCTTATATATTATATAGCACTTGCTTGGTATTTATTGCAAATAGAAGAAGAAGAAGATAGAGCTTATTTAGACAATAGAGCAGCTAGATAGGCGACTTTCCAGTAATACCGTTGGATCCTCCCAACTTCCCACCCCTCCAAACAGCTGTTGATAGCTGTCTTCCCACTCCACCCCACCCCTCCATGTGATCACTCTGCATACTACATCCAACCAACCTCAAACCTTCGGGTTTATCTTGAACTCTTATTAAATTAAATATATTAGAAAATGTGAGAATGTATTGATTAACTAGGAATCGGGTATATATATATATATATAATTAAAAGTAATTAATTAAATAGTGTAAATTTTTCATTTTTATAAAATTATAATAATTCTCAATTTTATCTTATTCTCATTAATTAGGCTGTACAACTTTCATATATTTTTCATTTTCAATTTTAAACTAAATGTCAACTATACAAGTTTGGTATTATTTTTTAGTATTGTACCAAAATAACAATATATTTAAATGGAGTATTTTCGAATTATATTAATTACGAGTAATAATTTTTAAATATATAAATGGGTGCGACCGATTATGATAAATCATTTCTATTCGAATGGGTTGAATATATGGAGTACATGTTACGCTTAAGGTTTATCCTTTAATGGAGTCAAAGTGGAACATTAAAAGTGAACATGGCAACTAGAGTAAGGGAGGAGGCAAGAAATGATGGGGAGCTATGATAATGCCTTTATTTTTATCATCAAATCCTATTATTTTATGAGTATGTGGTCCACCCGAATGAACCAATTAGTGTATAGTTTATATATAGGGAGGCTTGTTCGAGGGGGTGCTTTGCCCTCTCATTTTGATCCTTGTTTTCCCATTTTCTGCTGAGTTTTTCATTAAATATTCTTTCCGCATGGCACAGCTGCCTCCCAAAATCCCCACCCTGACCCCCCTCTGGCCGCCGGATTTCGCCTTCCACGGAAGCCACCAGAAGCTCCCGGCTCCTCCTTTCGTGACCCTCGCCAACATCCCTTCTGCCGCCCAGGGAGGCAACGACAGCGGGAGAAATTATAATAACCCGTCCTGGGTGGATGAGTTCCTCGACTTCTCTCAGACCAGGCGCGGGGCCCACCGGAGATCCGCCAGCGACTCCATCGCATTCCTCGACTCCGGGCTTCTCTTCGAGGACGTCTGCAGGCTCGACGCAGGCGCCGGAAGCAACGTCGCCAGCGCAGGCCCTGGGTCGTCGAATGCTGACAGCGGGTCGGACTTTGACCGGTTCGACGACGAGCAGTTCATGTCGATGTTCAACGACGAGATCTCGCCTCGGCCGTCGAGTAACAACAACAACACCGGCGGGGCGGCGACAGGGCTAGGGAGCTCGTCGCCGAATCCCTCCACTTCGTCGGATAACAACAGCGTCAACGAGGAGAAGCAGCATTCGCCGCGGATGCCCGACCGCCACCATCAAATGGAACAGAAGATAACCGCGAAGATGAAAACTGAGGCAGGTGAAGAGCACAGCCATTGCGAAGAAGAGACGGCGGGGCAGTCCGGAAATGCCACCGGAACACCCGCCGGCGACATGGGCGGTTCGAGCGAGAAAATCGTAGATCCAAAGAGGGTCAAGAGGTACGTTGGTTATTATTAGTTCAACCCTTAAATGGCATTCATGCATGCAGAACGCATGCACGTAGTTCTAATCAATGACCAGCCGGTTGTCCTGTCTGGGTTCTTAGTTTTATATCTTCACAACTTCATCCTGCAGGATATTGGCAAACAGGCAGTCAGCACAGAGATCGCGGGTGAGGAAGCTGCAGTACATATCGGAGCTGGAACGCAGCGTCACCTCCCTGCAGGCCGAAGTCTCCGTTCTGTCACCGCGGGTCACCTTCCTCGACCACCAGCGCCTTCTCCTAAATGTCGACAACAGCGCTCTCAAGCAGAGGATCGCCGCTCTTGCCCAGGACAAGATCTTCAAAGATGGTGAGTACCTCTCAGCTCATCCTCCTTTTCTTCTCGTGGATACGAGAGAGACAGAGAGAGAGAGAGAGAGAGGAGTAACGGTGGTCTTGAATATTCTGCTTGCAGCGCATCAGGTAGCTCTGAAGAGGGAGATAGAGAGACTGAGGCAGATCTACCACCAGCAGAGCCACAAGGGCGTGGAAAACAGCAACTTTGCCCCGGCTTCACCCCCGCCCTCGGGCTCCGACGTCATGACAGGCGGTGATCGGGCCGAAGAACAACAGCTGCTTGCTTCTTAGTCGTTCTTCCAGGGATGCCTATTGAAAATGAACGAAGACACACTGCTCAAGTTCAATTATTTGATGAACTTAATGGGCAACGAGAAAGGAAAAAAAACAAAGATATTTTTTATATTATTGTTTATTGGGTTATTATTATATGCTCACTAGATCAGGATGCCGGTTGTCTCTTCTTCATTTCATGGCATATGTGGATCCACGTGATGGATGTGGGGTCCAGCGCAAGTGAGTGAATGATTGGCTGGCTTCCCTCGGAAGCATGTGCAGCGAGAATATGGCGGAGTAGGGAATTCCGCCTCCTCTCCTCCTCTTTTGACTGATTAATAATGAATTAGGCTAAGCAGTAGTGTGAAGTCATCACTGTATTGGTAATTTTTATAATTACCATTCTTTATTTTAGTTTTTTTTTATAGTTTGATCAACGCTTTTAAGCTCATTTTATTTTTAATTTTAATTATTCAAATTCGGTCAATGGGAGTCAAACTGGAAGTGGGTCCCACCCTAGCGACAAAACCCGCTGCGGTGGAAATGCTGACAAAGCTTCCATGGCATGCGATCATGCGACCGTTCACCGTGGTCTCTGTTTCGTCCAAGCGGAGAATAACGGTCACGCTTCACATCCTGAGCATCGTACCTTCCATCTCCCCTCTCATGGCTGGAAACTTCCGCTTCTTCCTCCCTCTGCTAGGGATCATGTCCTCCCTCCTGGCCGGCGGGTCGGGCGAGGCAGTTTCTCGGTCCCAGGACGGCGTGGTGAACCCGGAGCTCTGGTGCGTGGCCAAGAACAACGCGGAGGACGCGGCTCTGCAGGGGGCGCTCGACTGGGCATGCGGTCCCGGCGGTGCCGACTGTAGTCCAATCCAGAGCGGCGGCGCTTGCTACTTCCCGTCCGACGTCCTGACTATGGCCTCCTACGCCTTCAACAACTACTACCTCACTCACGGCCTCACCGACAGCAGTTGCTTCTTCGGCAACACTGCCGCCCTCACCTCTTTAAACCCTAGTGAGTTACCACTGCTACCATTGGCTGCAGTCATAGTATTAATAGCAGTTTTCGGATGCTGATTTGGTGACGGATTGTATCTACAATACATGCATGATTCTTTAGTAGCAAGAAATGATAAGGAAAGGTCCGTGGAATGTATTGGGTCGAATAGCTTTGATTGACATTACATTTTGGACGTAATTGGTGGGTTGCAGGTCTCCTTTCTGATTTGAACAGTTGATTTTCATCTCTTTCAGGCAAAGGGTAGCTGCAAATTCCAGTCCAGGTAACCCATCACTAACTGTTGAAAACAATCATGACCTCGGTATGTTCCTTGGAGTACGATCTGTGCCAGTATCAGTGTGAAGAAGTTAAGCTTTGCTTGAGATTCATTTGTTAAAGTCAGTAGTTGTCTAAAGCTGGACAGGTAAAAAGAAGAAGCATGAAGCAAACCAGACTAGTGATTTGTCCTTCTATTTAACTTGATGAGAATTGGTGCTTTGAAGTAAAACTATGAGATCTTCTTTAACCCATGATTTCATAGAAGTATGGGACTGAGATTCCATTTCTGATCGATCGCATTTGCCTTGGCATACAGCTCTTCGGTTAATAATGGGACTGCTTCAGCTTCACCATTAACCACCGGACAGGGGCCTGCTTATGGGGATTTGAACGGCTGCAGTGAAATTACTAAGCAATGGTTCACATTCCTGTTCATCACCCATTTCTTCTTCCTGGTGCTATTGGTGACCCGATGAAAATTGATGCTTGCTACTTCGGTGGGAGAGAAGAAGGAACAATTTGGCTCATGCACATCATCTTCATAAAAAAAAAAAGATGATTTGAGTTTATTCTTTGGCTTTGGTTAGATGAGTTAAATTCTTTCTAGATCCAGCATTTGTGGTCTTGGGTCTCTAGATAAGACCAAGTCATGGACATGATTCTGGCATCATCAATATGAGTTCTGCAATGAAACCTTTACATGCCCTTTTGCAAATTGAGAACTCTGTTTGGAAGAAGGGTGTTTTTAGTGCACAGAACGGAATGTCTGTGTTCTTTATTATTTGCATGGAGGAAAATGGTTTCTACCTTTTTCATGTTCAAAGGAATTCGTCAACCCTTTTGTTCTCAGTCCAAAGGATGATGCATGTGTTACTCTTGGCACTGAAACTGCAGAAATTACAGGTATATCAGAGCTAGCAAGCAGCAACACTGCTGTATGATGCATAGAGGTTGATGCAGAAGCCTTTATTATATGCTAACTGTACGTATCATGTACTCTCCTGTGACACAGATATGCCCAAGAAGAAGAAGAAGAAGAAGAAGAAAATTTAAACAGCATATGACTTAGATTCCTTCATCACGATTGTCTCTCTATATCTCTATCGTTACCTTCTACAGGCTGAATCCCCCTCGACGATCTCTCCCTGCTGAGCATCCTCCGGAACGAACTGAGCCTCGTCATCGACCCGCTCCTCTTATGGGGCGAGCTCACCCCAGCCGCATCCGACGAAGAAGTGCCCTCCATGCAAAAAGAAACCGCCACGGAGCCTGGGCGTTCCAGGGCCGGTGCTGATGGCGGCAGCGTAGCAGTCTGCTCCGGTGTCTCCGTCGGAGCTCTGGGCTGCACCTCCGTCCGGCAGTTAGGACAGGTCGAGTGAGAGGCGAGCCACTTGTCGATGCATTCCGCGTGGAAGCTGTGGTTACAGTTCGGCAGCAGCCTGAAGACTTCTTCGTCCTCTAACAAGCTCAGGCAGACAGCGCACTCGGAGATGGAGTTCTCGCCTTGGGCGGCCGGATCGGGTTTCCGGAAGACTAACGTGGGGAGGGCGGCGATGACGGAGGGGTCTAGCCCAGTCTTGGGCGGTGGCTGGGAGGACTCGTTGGCCGCCCGGGCGACCAGGCCCAGTCTGTGCAAGGCGGCCGCTCGTCGGGCCTGGCGGCGGAGGATCCACCTCACGTATATGTGGAGGAGGGACACGACGACCACCACCGCCGACAGCGATACGATGGACGCCAGCATGATCTTGTTGTTGAAGTCGTAATGTCTCTCTCCATCGGGATACGGCGGGATCCTCGATCTGCCATCGCTACCGCCGTTGCTTGGGTAGTTAAACGAAGGAAATGGAGGAAGCGCCATTGATTTGCAAAGAAGAGCTCCACTCCCTCTCCATCTCCCCTCCTCTCTTTCATTTCATTATATTCTACCGACTGACTTTCTGATGGAGGATGCGTGAGAGATTGGCTTCCCAGCAGAAGGCTTCGTTTTTCAACTGCTTTGACTATTGAACGTTGACTTCCCTCCATTTTCCCCTTCGTACTCAAATCTCTATGAGTATCTGTCAATGGCGTAAAGCTTGGGCCAGAAAATGGCGTAACACTGAAGGCTTCCCCTCTGCTTTTCCCGCCGGCAGGATGAGGATATCTTCCATTGACTTGGAATCCTTCGCCAAGTCAAGTACGCTGAGGTGGCATCGTTGCATTCAATTCTTCGGCTGGAGAATTTGTAAGCCCATAGGCCCAACGTTGTGTCTACGTTGGGCCACAAGGGCCCAATAATGTATCTCTTTTTTCGGCCTCAAGGCCCAATAAAATGACCCGGGTGATCCGCCTCACAAAGTGCACGTGAAGTGTGCAGAAGCATTAAGGAAGCAGGGCAACGGCCACCTTTATGAGCCTCAATGGGGCATCGCTCAACCGCCGGTTCCGCCTCCTCCTCAGAGGGTGTAAGGAGGTCCGATCTCTCGCAGCCACAGAATGCTTCCACGCTCTCGTTATCACCGTGGGTTCGTGCTCGTCTCAGCCCGTCTTCCTATACAATAATCTCGTGGCTCTTTACGCAGCAGCCGGGGAACTGCCCGCCGCGCGTAAGGTGTTTGACAGAATGGCAGATAGAAATACGGTGTCGTATAACACGCTAATCGTCAACTATGGCCGGCATGGCGATGCGGAGGAAGCTACGGGTCTTTTCTCCGCGATGCTTGGCCTCGGGTTCAAGCCAACGCAGCATTCTGTGGCTGGGCTGCTCTCGGCGCCATCAGTGGGCATACGTCTTGGGGTTCAGTTGCAGGCCATGGTCATGAAAAACGGGGTTTTTTATGCTGACGCCTATGTGGGTAATGCTCTGCTCAATTTATATGGAAAGAACGGGTATTTGGATGAAGCTCTTGGAGTATTTGAAGATATGCCCTGCAAGAGTACGGTTACATGGAATTCTATGATAACTTTGGTGGGAATGTGTGGTTTTTCCGAATTATGTGGGTATCTGTTCTCTGAGGTAAAGCGGAAAGGTGATCCCTTGTCTGAAGGTACCATAGTTGGTGTTTTGTCTGGTTGTATCCATGGAGAGAAGTTGACATGGGGAGAACAGATACATGGTTTAGTCCTTAAGAATGCTTTTCTTCATGAAACTTCAGTAGTTAATTCCCTGGTCAGTATGTATGCCAAATGTGCTGATCCATGCCTGGCAGAAAAATTGTTTGTGGAGCTCCAGGCTCAGGATGTTGTGTCCTGGAATATAGTTATCGGAGCTTGGGCAAAAATAAAACCTGGAAGATCTTTGGTGCTCTTTCATAGGATGTCTGTTGATGGAGTCCTGCCTAACCGAACAACCTTTGCAACTATTGTCAACTCTTGTATTGGTGTGGACCTCCGGACTGGAGAATTTGTGCACACAAAGATAATTAAAAATGGATATTCATCTGATGTTTATTCTGGGACAGCATTGGTCGACTTCTACTTAAAATATGAGAAACTTGATGAATCCCTTCGCTGTTTTGATGAAATATGTGATAAGACTGTTGTTTCTTGGAATGCTCTGTTGTCAGGATATGCGAGAACTCAGTCCAACAATACTCCTCTTTTGTTCTGCAAAATGGTCAAAGCGGGTTATCAACCTAATGAATTGACATTTTCTGCAACTCTGAAAGCAATGTCAAGTTCTGACATACAGCAGCTTCACAGTATGCTCATAAAATTGGGTTATGGATGCTACGATCATGTACTGAGCTCCCTTATCACATCATATGCCAGACAAGGTCTTATATCTGATGCACTGTCCTTTCTTTTGGCTTTTGATGAAGAACTTGCAGTTGTTCCAACCAACAGCATTGCTGGAATCTGCAACAGAGAAGGCCAATACCTTGAAGCAGTAAAGCTGCTCTCTAGGCTTGAGCAACCCGACCTCATATCTTGGAATATTGTAATTTCTGCTTGTGCTCGAAGCTATAATTATACTGAAGTCTTTGAACTTTTCAAACATATGCATTTGATCAGGATACAGCCAGATAAATACACATTTGTAAGTCTTTTAGCTGTTTGTAGTAAATACTGCAACCTTGCTCTTGGAAGTTCTATTCACTGTCTGATGATAAAGGTGAATATTAATCAATTTGATACAATCACATGCAATATCCTGATGGATATGTATGGGAAATGTGGGAATATTGGGAGTTTGATGAAAGTTTTTGAGAGTATGACAGATAAGAATATCATTACATGGACTGTACTGATTTCTGCCCTTGGAGTCAATGGTTTCCCTTTGGAAGCTGTAGAGAGGTTCAGAGCCATGGATCTGTTGGAGATTAAGCCCGATGGCATCCTTTTTGGTGCAGTTCTTACTGCGTGCAGACATGGTAGACTGGTGAGTGAAGGGATGGAGTTGTTTCAACTCATGAAAACAAGCTATGGGGTTGAACCTGAAATGGATCATTATCAATGTATGGTGAATTTATTAACCCAAAGTGGATACGTTGAGGAAGCTGAGAAAATGATTGCTAACATGCCTTTCCCACCAAGTGCAGCACTGTGGCGAAGTTTTCTGGAGGGATGCAAGAGAGGATCTAATGAGAATGGTGCATTGATGATAGAAAAGGATGTGTCCATTTGATGAATTGATCTTCTTCTACACGAGGGTGAAGTGAACAATGCATGCAATTACCAGCTCAGTAGGATTAGAAAAACTGTCTGCTTGTTCACAGTGACTGTACCTTGGGCCTACAGAGCAAATAAGTGCAAGTTGGAGAACATTTCCATGAGCTAGCTGAGTTAATGTGTGATGTTATTTTTGCAAACCAACTGCAGTTCAACCAGGCTTTCTCATTCACTACTGCAGCTGTAGTGTATGTCGTCTTTGTAGAATCAAGCACAATCTTTGAATTACTCAAGGGTAATACTTGGGGTTACCATGCCTAGTACACATTAATATGGTTATTTGGTACCGGTATTTCCTCACAAGGATTGTACTTCAGAAGCAAAAGTGGGTATGTTTCTCTGTTATCTTAGGTTATACTGATTTGCTTTTGCAATCATTTTTTGTTGAAACAATGAAGCCAATTTCATCAAAATATTAGCTTTCATGTTTTCATGATCACTATTCTGTGTCAAGTGCAATGTTCATTATCACATTAATGTCATACATGCTATAATGAGCTGTTACTATCAATTTACAGGTAGCTATACAAATTGTGTAAGTTGTGGTTGTGGCAACTCGTGCCACTAAAAGCCTGCACAAAAAGCAAGACTTCCATTCTGAGAATGACTTTGGATGGGGTACATCATACCTTTTTCCAGATATATTCTATACAAGAATTTCTAATATACTTATGGCTTCATCATACCTTTTTGTCCAACAGAAATGCATGATGACTAGATAGTTGAAAGTGTATCTGCATTAGATTAGCTTGATGTATCGACGAATTGCCTGTTATATTGTTCATGCTATCTGTAACTGATTCACTGATGCTGACTGTATTGTTTCTATTTCAGTGGGACATTAAAGTGAGCTGCACTCCTAAAACCCAAAGAGGAGCGCAGTCGAGTTTCTCAGAAAGATTATTTTGTGGACCTAGACAAAGGGTCGCACTTACATTTGTGGTCTCCATGAAAAGGCGACCCACATTCACAGCGTTATGAGCATTCATGGATTCGGTCCTGAAGATATTTCTCACTATAAATAGAAGCTCCTGAACTTTCAGATGAAAGCAAACACCTTGAATACCTCTCTCTCCCTCTTTTGCTCCACTCACAGTATGGAAATAGTTAAAGCAAGTTGAATTCTTTGCGAGTAATTGAAATAATAATTAGACATGGCCATCAGTTTCTGTTCTGTGAGAGCTTTGATCTTGTTCTTACTCATTTTCAAGCCTACCTCCATGTTGATGAACTCATCGGGATATGGATGTGTGATAATGCAGAATAAAATCCATAGCCGCCCTCTTCTGCGCTGGATGGCTGCTGTCCATGATAAACTGGTAACTACAACTTATCAGTTTGAGGATGCAGGGACCAGAAGACAGGCACCTGCAAGACCTGATCCTGAGCATCACATGTGATCACAGCTCCATTTTATTATGACCCAGCTTGAACTTTTTTAAGGTGCCCTTTCTTACTGAATCTAAACTCTCAAAGTGTTTCAACCAATATGGCTTTCTCAGCCCTCTTGGTGGAGATTGAGCATGCGCTCAAACATCTTGTTTTGCTCTGTAACATCACATAATGCATCCGTCCACTCTTTTTTTGGTTACTATTTAAGTTGTGATGCCAATAATCTCAACACACTTGTACCATTTGCCACTAGCAATCTGCCTCAATAACACATGCTGAATTTGAATATTTTCATCCTCACTGATGCGTGTATTAAAAATAGAAAAAGGTTTAATTGCAATAGTGGCTTATGATCAATCCTTTACACTTGGTGCAGATCAAAGCATATTCGTGCTGTTTTTGCACTTCAAGTTGAATCCAATGCATTCCTTACTTCAACCATCACATCAAGAACAATGCTTTTATTTGCTCGCGGCCAACAACCAGTTTTAAAAGGGCCTTTTAGTTGTAAGGCACCATGGCAGTTTTGTGGACTGTGGGGGCCTCTCATCACTGTTCATGGATTTGACTTCCCATAAGACCCATCCATGCATCCAATCCATCCACATGACATTGTAAAGCTCCATTATCTATTTCCTAATTAGATTCCATGTATCAAATAATCTCACTTTTATTTTCTAAATCCTTTTTTTTTGCCACAAGCCCTATCAATAAAGAACTTCCACTTTGAGCAATCAACATGTCTTCTTTGTGGAGAATTGGGCATTCCTTTACGTACAAAATCTCTTATAATATGCATAATTTGAGCATATAAATGAACGTGCATTCAATCCTACAGGTGGAGTGCAGTGCAGTGTGACGATGCAAATGGAGATGGATTGCAATGGCAAAAGGTGGAGATGTGGGAAGAGGAGGAGAAAATGAGGCAACTTCTCTTCTCAGATGGATATGGCAGATTATAAGTTCCGTTATGGTGCGTCTTTATTAACCCTTTTATGCTTTTTCAACCTTAGATAGTATTAATGGCTCTTCTCGACATTGAGCTGACACGGATTCAATTTCAAAAGGCACATCTGATCTTTCTACACACACTCAAGAACAAATCTTAGAGCATTATTTAGATTCTGCTTACTCGTTTAGCTCTCTGTCTAGAGAGAAAGAGAGGAAGCTTTTTTCTCTTCTCTTTGGGGTTACGTCATCAACACCGCATATTGCACCCTGCAGATTAAGACGGATATTCTGATTGATTTTGTCCTTGAAATGTTCTGGGCAACCTATGTTGATGCTTATAAATAGGGGCAAACCATTCATCCATTGTCTCAGGCCCGTTTGCTCTCTTCACCTCTACAGATAAGCAAGTAGAGTGAGAGGTCAGTCAAGTATCACAGGGACATGGCTCGAGCAGCATTACTTCTAGTCCTCATGCTGGTCGTTTTCGGGGATCTCTTCACGGTCTCGGATGCTCGACCAGGTAACACCGGGGCAGTCCCCTACAGCAGCCGTTACCTGTTGCTGGAGTTGGGCTACGACGTGGAACGTCTCCAAGGACGCGGTTCAGGTTCAGGGGTGAGGATCATTCCCAGCAGGTCTGCACCTGGAGGACCCGACGGTCAACACCACGAGTGAAGTGACCAACACCAGCAGAGTCGTAGCATCTTCCATCTTAGATTTTGCTTCAATAATGAACGTCCAATCGTGTCTGGACTATGACCCATGTCGGTCATGTCTCTATTTATTTGTACACGATGATGATCCATTCGCAGTAGCAATGGCCATATAACCTGCACCATTGAATTGTGCATATTTAACAGAAACTACACATCGACATTGGACATTTGACGACCTTAAAGTTGATCTCCTGCTAGTCATAGTTCAAGCATGCCCAAAAGGTTTTACATTCATGAACTGGTTTGCTTTAAGTTGCCATATCTCACGTCATTTATAAATGAGGGGTCCTTTTTTGGTTCATTGGCCAAATTCAATGTGGGATTAATTTTACTCTGGTTTCCAACCAATTGATTGATAGTTTGATGGGTAAGTTTGTTCATTAGTGAGGCTGTGAAGATTCTGTCCAAAGTTCCCAAATCTTTCATTAGATAGTGAGTGAGCCATCTAAAGATACTAGCTTAATTAATTGCACCCATTTAATCAGAAACAAACAACACATGATTTGATCTTGCATGCCATCTCCTCTTAATTTAGTACAGCGGGTACTTCTTTGCTCTGTTGTTCATATTACAAGTTGGTCGAGATATTGAATGTTTATTGATTAGGCTCAAGTGACATGCATTTCCACTTTGGCCAAATGACTGACTACTCTTGTGATTGTGGTCCCTCATTTGGGAGGAAAACGACGAGACCCCAAGTTGATGATGGAGCCCCTAATTAGAATAGTGTTCATAATTACCAATTATAGTGGCGATTTTACAACTAAGGAGGGGATGATCATCCCAGATTTAGTCAGATTTTGTCCAGGTTGGATTGTATTATACCCTGCAGGTAGTAAGGACTAAGGCACCTAACATTATTAGCTTGTTCCCTCTTAGGACCAGGAGGAATTGCAGCTACACATGCCTATTCATCTTCCCACACACACATCTGGTATGGCCAAAAAGGAAAAACTCCACAGGGTGCTGCTGTGACTGTGAAGAAGGGCTGCCCATGAGATAAGATGGCTTTCTGTACGCAAGAGGTTAATGGGGGAGTTAACTCTTGAGTGTTCATGATGATCACTCCATTTTCCCAGAAATATAATAGTGCTGCTGCTGTGATTTGCTGGATTGGTCAGATTGGAGTGATCTGAGACTGTGGGACCATATATGGCACATGCAGGATTATGTAACCATGCACAGTATCCTGAGGAAGAGATAAGTAGCCTAATGGATGTAAACTTAGGCCAAACAAAAGGATTAGACACAGATCTAATATTATTCCCAACAAGTTCACCATTTTTCAGTAGCTCAAAAAGATAGTTTTGCATATAGTTCTGCAGACATATGGAATACAAGTTCGACTTATATGAAATACAAGCTCATACTTGGTCCAAATTCAAGCCTTTAATTAACTACTGCCACATTAGTTCATGATTCCCTTGCGAGATCTGATCCTTTCAAATCCATTGATTATTCTAGTTGTTACCCTGTCGAAGCTCAGGTCGGACGAAATCTGCATCTGGGGGCACGGAGATATCCACTGTCGGCCTCAACTGGGCACAAACCTCGATTGCTCCATGGACAGGGTCTGAGAGGAAGTTGCTGATGAGATCGTGGTTAATCGGAGCATTGTTGTCCACAGCTACAAGGGCTTGTTGTGTGAGGATGTAATCAAATCGCGGTGCCCACTTCCTAGAGCCAAGGCGAGCAGTTGTTGAGCAGTTGTCGACCATAAAGGAAACCCCGCGAGCATGCATGAAGGGGTTCAGGGAATCAACAGACTCGATCACACTCTCATTGATGATCTCAGAGTAGGAGTGCCCCTTCTTTCTCAAGATCTCAATCTGCATAACATCAAATTTTATGGGCTTGAGAACATTGAACAGGCAAGGAAACCCACAATTGAAGAGTGGAGAATTGAGATCCCCACCTGGGCCATCATGAGTGCTACATAGACACCCGCGGTGAAAGGGTACAGAGGACCCAAGTCATTAGCCGGTCTTGCAGCCCTAACTCTCTGACCAACTTTCCACATACGAGTCTGATCTATCTTGCCCATTGGAAAAGCAGGTAGACCTTCCTTTTCCTGTTATGACAGCAATGAAGCCAACTACATACACTGATAAAGGGGATAAAAACGGTTTAGGTGAGTAGCTGTGAGCTTTATGTACATACATAGAAGCGACGCCCTGCTAAAACAACGCTTCGAATTTCACTGCCAGTGGCAACATCCTCATAGCACTCATACAAGATATCCATGCATGGGTAGAATGAAGCACTGTATGCCTTCTGAAATTCCTTTTTGCCTTCTTCTGACAGAGCCTCATACACTGCCAACATGCCCTGTTATGAACATAAAGGAAGAGAGGAACAAGATTAACCTACTTGGGTTAGGCAGAGAAAAAAAGAAATTCCTTCAATATAAAGAAAGTGGAACCTGGGTTGAAATAGTCTTTGAAATGATGCCAGTGATGCACTCAACCGTGTTCTTGTAAGCATCATCCTCGCTCATTCCATTTTCATTGTACCTTCTGAACAAGGACTCGACAATCCCATGAACAGCACCCAGCAAAATTCCTAAAACAAGATGTAAAAAAACTCATTTCTTTTTCCAGGTCAATTGTTGATGAATATCCTTTGTTGATTAGGATGGGTAATTAGAGCTGACTGGGCTAAAAATGATTTCTTTTCAACAGGTCCAGCCAAGGATATGTCATTGTCGTAGATCATGTAGATTATGAAGGTTTAATGAGAAGATAGCCATGGGAAGAAAATCATAAACTTACCTCGCTCCCCGAAGATGTCACTCTTGTACTCCTGTTCCAGTGTGGTGGCAAAGGTGAATGGAGAACCAAGAGCAACCGACCACCCAAGGGCAACATCAGTAGCTCTCCCATCAACATCCTATATTTACAAAAGAGATTCAGCATCTAGTAAGAAGTTTTCTTCTTCCTCTTATCTCTTGAAATAGATCTCACCTGATGAACTGCAAAGCTAGAGTTGATTCCAGCACCATTAATCTCCTTGCCCTGAACATAAAGTCTCCTCACAGACGGGCCCATTCCCTTGGGGCAAACAGCAGTCACACTAATGTTCTTTGGGAAGTCGAGTCCCATTGACTGCAGGTGACCCAAGAGAAACCCGTGGGAGAGCCCGAGGATGCTATTCGGCTTCATGTGGGAAAACACTTTTTCATAGTTATCAGCCTGCAGAGTAAGATTGAACCAAGATTAGAAAATGTAGTACAGGATGGGGAATTCACAAAAGGAGAAAGGTGGAAGAGATAAAGTAATCACCTGAGCAGCATCAGAAATGAGAAGCAACACGAGGTCACTTCCTGAAACAGTCTCCCATATGTCACCCAGTGTTCCATTCTCTTCAGTAAAACCAGCAGCACGAGCTTCAGCAAATGACTGTGAGCCCTTCCTGAGTCCAATCTGACAAAGGAACAAAATAATAGAAAATTTTCACCTTCAAATGAGATGGTTTGAATACGTTCTGCCAGGAAAATGAGTTGACAGTTTTTACCTTGACTACTATATCTGACTTCCCTTCAGCAAGAGAATCCTTCAGATTTTGAGCTTGAGCAGGCCCCTAATAATGCCAAATCTACTAACTCAATGCACAATGGAATGAAAGAAATAATCCACCAAAATAATAGGTGCAGTGACTTCAAAAGGGCTCAACCAAAACGTGAAGTACACATGTAAGTGGCAAACTAGTGCAGAAATGGATATTCAGAGAGGATGAAAGCAAATACCTGGGAGCCCCAGCCAATAACACCAATTTGCTTAATCCCCTTGAATGCATCAGGCAGCAAAGGAAACAAATCCCTTCCCCCTCTCACGATGTACTGTATAATAACAAAGAAATGAGCATGAGAGAAGCGACCCTGAGAAAAAGTACAGCACCATCGAATTCCAAGCAGTGCACATTCTTCACAACCCAAGAAAAATGAAGTAAAAGCAAGCCTCACGTTGGGGATTCATAAGCACCAACTAACTTAAAAGCTCCCTAAGGGATACCACATCTGATAGCTATAAGCTCTGAAATGAAGTTCCTTGGATAATAAACAAACTACACCAACAATCAGATGTCATTTCTCTCTGCATGAATATTGAATGGCTAGAAAAGATTTACATTATGAGGTGTGTTTCTGCATATACCTCCTCGTGACCAGCGAGGTTGATCTTCTCCTTCTTGAACACGGAGGTCTCGAAATCAAGGGAAGTGAGCGGCTTAATGGCCGGTGCAGAGACCATTCGAGCTCCAAGAGCTGACCCACTGCACAAAGCAGACCCATTCCCGGCGGCGGTCGCCTTGAGTGCCTCGAGCGACCGGCAGGAAGTTGACAGGAACCCCACGTTCAAGGAAACGTTGGCGACCTTCGGGGAAGGGTTCACCGCCTTGGACAGGGAAGTCCGGGCCGAAAGAGAAGCAGAGAAAGAGGTAGACGCCGCCGCCGCCACCATTATTGAGCTGCAGGAGTGGAGGCGGAGAGTGAGGAAGAAAACACCTTTAGCATTGTCTTCCGTTTATATGCTAGGATGACACACGTGCGCACGTGTGTGTGTGATTGCATGCGGAGAAAATTATATAATTGACCCGCGGTTTTCTTGATGAATCGAACCGCAGCGAAACCGGTTTTCAACTGTCGTGTCCGGACAGGATCTCACGGGAAACATGCATCTTTATTATCCACTTGTCAAGCCACTATTGGTCGCCTAGATGTTTCTCTCTCCTGGAATACGAGGTAGGCCAGTTCGAGAGGCCCAAATGGGCCGGAGAGACTCCCCTTTCTCGTATCGCCGGGGCTGTCATCTCCCTTAAGCCCGTCTACTCTCTCCTCAAGCTCCGTGCTCCACGAGTCCTTACCAGGTTTCTCACTGAACATCTCTGGATCTGTGCTCAAAGTTTGTATCTTTAGGTTCTGCTTGAAAGTTGAAATGGCGTTTCGCTCATTCATTTTAGATCAGTATTTATGTCCATTGTCGATGTGTAATTTCTTTTTCTCTCTGCCTAACACAAGTAGGTTAATTTTGTTCCTCTCTTCCTTTATGTTCATAACAGGGCATGTTGGCAGTGTACGGGGGGGCTCTGTCAGAAGAAGGCAAAAAGGAATTTCAGAAGGCATACAGTGCTTCATTCTACCCATCCATGGATATCCTGTACGAGTACCATGAGGATGTTGCCACTGGCATTGAAATTCGAAGCGTTATTTTAGCAGGGCGTCGCTTCTATGTATGTACATACAGCTCACAACTCACCTAAACCGCTTTTTCCCCTTTATCAGTGTATGTAGTTGGCTTCATTGTTGTCATAACAGGAAAAGGAAGGTCTACCTGCTTTTCCAATGGGCAAGATAGATCAGACTCCTATGTGGAAAGTGGGTCAGAGAGTTAGGGCAGCGAGACCGGCTAATGACTTGGGTCCTCCTTACTCTTTCACGGCTGGTGTCTCTGTAGCACTCATGATGGCCCAGGTGGGGACCTCAATTAACCACTCTTCAATTGTGGGTTTCCTTGCCTGCCCGATGTTCTCACGCCCATAAAATTTGATGTTTTGCAGATTGAGATCTTGAGAAAGAAGGGGTACTCCTACTCTGAGATCATCAATGAGAGTGTGATCGAGTCTGTTGATTCCTTGAACCCCTTCATGTATGCTCGCCGGGTTTCCTTCATGGTCGACAACTGCTCGCCTTGGCTCTAGGAAGTGGGCACCGCGATTTGATTACATCCTCACACAACAAGCCCTTGTAGCTGTGGACAACAATGCTCCGATTAACCACGATCTCATCAGCAACTTCCTGTCAGACCCTGTCCATGGAGAAATCGAGGTCTGTGCCCAGTTGAGGTCGACAGTGGATATCTCCGTGCCCCCAGATGCAGATTTCGTCCGACCTGAGCTTCGACAGGGTAACAACTAGAATAATCAATGGATTTGAGAGGATCAGATCACCCAAGGGAGTCATAAACTAATGTGGTAGTAGTTAATTGAAGGCTTGAATTTGGACCAAGTATGAGCTTGTATTTCATATAAGTCGAACTTGTATTCCATATGTCTGCAGAACTATATGCAAAACTATCTTTTTCTGCTGCTGAAAAATGGTGAACTTGTTGGGAATAATATTAGATCTGTGTCTAATCCTTTTGTTTGGCCTAAGTTTACATCCATTAGGCTACTTATCTCTTCCTCAGGATACTGTGCATGGTTACATAATCCTGAACAGTGGGCCTTTTGAATCTGCATGTGCCATATATGGTCCCACAGTCTCAGATCACTCCAATCTGACCAATCCAGCAAATCACAGCAGCAGCACTATTATATTTCTGGGAAAATGGAGTTGCATTCTATCTTTATATCTAATGGGTCATACCAGGCAGTCGATCATCATGAACACTCAAGAGTTAACTCCCCCATTAACCTCTTGTGTACAGAAAGCCATCTTATCTCATGGGCAGCCCTTCTTCACAGTCACAGCAGCACCATGTGGAGTTTTTCTTTTTTGGCCATACCAGATGTGTGTGTAGGAAGATGAATAGGTATGTGTAGCTGCAATTCCTCCTGGTCCTAAGAGGGAACAAGTAATAATGTTTGGTGCCTTACTACCTGCAGGGTACAATACAATCCAACCTGGACAAAATCTGACTAAATCTGGGATGATCATCCCCTCCTTAGCTGTAAAATCACCCCTATAATTGGTAATTATGAACACTATTCTAATTAGGGGCTCCATCATCAACTGGGGTCTCGTCGTTTTCCTCCCAAATGAGGGACCACAATCACAAGAGTAGTCATTTGGGCAAAGAGGAAATGCATGTCTCTTGAGCCTAATCAATAAACATTCAATATCTCGACCAACTTGTAATATGAACAACAGAACAAAGAAGTACCCGCTGTGCTAAATTAAGAAGAGATGGCATACAAGATCAAATCATGTGTTGTTTGTTTCTGATTAAATGGGTTCAATTAATTAAGCTAGTATCTTTTGATGGGCCACTCACCATCTAATGAAAGATTTGGGGGTTTTGGACAGAATCTTCACAGCCTGACTAATGAACAAACTTACCCATCAAACTATCAATCAATTTGTTGGAAACCCACTGAGTAAAATTAAATCCCACATTGAATTTGGCCAATGAACCAAAAAAGGACCCCTCATTTATAAGATGTGAGATATGGCAACTTATAGCAAATCAGTTCATGAATGTAAAACCTTTTGGGGATGCATTTACTTTGACTATGGCTAGCAGGAGATCAACTTTAAGGTCATCAATTAAATGATTAATCATTTTAAAATCTAAAATTAATCAAATTGGGGGCCATGTAGCATGTGGCCATGTATCCTCTTGTATTGGAGGATTCTAAATACCAAGTTCTTCATGGGAGGAGGATTCCACCATACATGTGAACCTAAATATCTTCAAATCACATACCTACATATATATTTACACATATATCGGTGGACCCTTATGTAAATAAAAAGGGTGGGACTAAGTATGATTGAGATTATACATTTATTTGACCAACTAATGTTTCGTAGTCTGTATCACCAACAAAGTCTGTTGAGGTGGACCAACACATACTCCCCACTACTAAAGACGAGCCGAGCCTGTCAGGTAGATGACCATCCTCCTTCTACATCCATTCACCCATCTAATTAATATGCAGCTCAGACCCCCTTCGATGATCACAATGTACTCTCGATAATTGCCTGCCGTGAATAAGATTCCGGCGTCCAAATCGACAAAAATCTGGGCGCCGTATACTTTGGCGTATTATGCCACCCCGGAGCGGGGGACGTCATGGTCATGATCCCCGTCGGTGACAGTCGAGCAGCACTGTGGAGTAATAGCTGAGCTGTTCATCTGCCGTCAACGTCAGCTCCCTCCGCATACTCTCCGGAATGGGCGGGATATTGGCGACCGAGGTGTAACACCGTCAATAGGTAAAATTTATTTTTTTAAAAATTTATTTCTGATTTTAATTTGGACTGAGTGTTGCTGAGTTGGACGGGATTATTAACTTAGGGTTCTCTAAGTGGCCCAGCTGGCACGGCACTCCGCACATGGCCAGCTGCCCCAGCCCCATGTCTTCTTCATTCATGCCCTGTACCGATTTCCCCATTTTACCCTCAATAATTCCGTTTTATACCAACGGCGTCCCCGTCCCCGCCCCCGTCCCCGCCCCCGTCCCCCGTCCCTCGTATTGTCTCATCGTTGTCCTAAAAAGAACCGAGGACGGCTTACTTTTTCCGACACTAAGCTCAACCTCCGAATGATTACCATCAAAATTCACCTATTTAAATCCGAAAATGTACATTGGAAAAATGAATAGTTGAGTACATGCCTGACTTCCAACAATCACAAATGTTGTTTTGGCCAAAACTAGTAAAGATTGCAAAAAAAGCAAGAAAATCTGGGAACCCTAATTAAGCACAATGTCAAGATTATCACTTTTGAGATACAGGCAGCAAACGACCCAACCTTCAAAATGCATAGGACTGTCTGGATCTTCTTTTAAGAATCTAATAATCCACTAAATGCAGTACACTTTACATTGTAGTGAAACAATACTGTCACTAATTTGAAATCATGAAACCAAACAACCCCTAAATTCTGAACATAGGTATGGGCATAGCCCCAGGGAATAATGTTGGAATTGATGAAAATAGGCACTGAAAATAGGAAGGCGCAGTTAACATGTATTGGTCCATTTCCATAAGTTGATTGGAATCGCAATTCCAAGGAAGGGTAAAGGATAACCTAAACCATACACGGATAATGATATCCAATTACTGGTTAAAATTAAGGAATAGTAGTTATCCATCCACGCCACAAGGCTACGAATTTCCCATATTGCCCTCCCCTCCCTGCTAAGAAATTTGGCTGGACTGGAGTTAAGGTGATTAATTTTTTTCTTTTTTTTTATTGCCTTTATTTCTTTTTTTACTGCGGTGATTGGAAGGCAAAAATAGGTGAAAATTGAGTCAGGCAAAGGGATTCATACTCAAATGTAAGAGGGAGAAGACTGAAGAGAGAGGGGGTAGCCGTAGAGACCAGAGAGAGAGAAAGGGGACGGAGACAGAGAGAAGCTCGGAGCGTTGTCTCACGAAGCAGCGCAAAGAGTGAGAGGAGGAAGGAGAAGATAGTAGTGATTACTGCAGCAGATCTCTGTTCACGTTCATTCTGTAAGCAAATCTCTCTCTCTCTCTCTTGATATGGCTTTCGGAGCTTCCTTGTTCCTTTCATTTCACGGGATCCCATCTGCTTCTCCTTTTCCTTCTCTATCTATCTGTCTCTCTCTCTCTTTCTCCATTCGGGCATCGGGTTGGGCTCCATTGCCACTCTCTCTTTATAGTGCATTTGTGTGGTTGGTTGAATCGTGTTAATTAGCCCCGTCACTTACTCTGTTCAGCTGATTCAGTTGCAGGTGCGACGAAATGTCTAGCGTTACTCGGAAGCTGGAGGAGGATGCGGCCGTCGATTCCATGGCGGCTCGATTCAATGACTCGCTCAGTTGCGGGCCTAACAAACCGGACTACCGTGAGCTCGATCTCTGCTCCCCCGTCTCGCCGCTCATGAATCGACATACAGCCAGCAATGGCGCCGTCACCACGTCGAGCAGCAGCTGCTCGAGCTCCGGCTCGGTCACCGGGAAAGCCACCCTGCCGAGGCCGGGTGCTCTTGCAAAACAGCATTCTGCCGAACTATCCGATTTGTCGGAGATCCAATCACCGTCGAGGCGGGGTCACCGGAGATCTGTCTCTGCCGGACCGCCGTTGATCTACTCAAGCAAATCTCCTGCTAAAACCAGCCTCAACGGGCCCTCGAAGCCGAATTCGAACGTTTACCTGAGCGGAAACATCTGTCCCTCGGGGAAGATCTTGAAGCCAAATCTCACCGGCTCGAGTGGGAATCGACCTACCACCTTGGGATCCGGCACGGGGAACTATGGGCATGGGAGCGTAATTCGGAGGGCTGCCGAGAGAGGGAACGGCGGCCACTTAGTCGAGGATTCTATCTTGAAGCAGGGGATGGCAAGTTCCGATCCCGAGGAGGTGAAGATAGCCGGCAATGAACTCTATCGGAGAGGCAGTTTTGAGGAGGCATTGGCATTGTACGAGCGGGCAATCTCGATTTCGCCGGAAAATGCATCATTCAGGAGTAACAGGGCTGCCGCATTGACGGCGCTTGGTAAGTTGGGGGAGGCCTTGAGGGAATGCGAGGAGGCTGTGAGGTTGAATCCAAGCTATGGCCGAGCAAGACAGAGATTGGTATCTCTCTATCTCAGGTATATGATCATATTGCAATCCAATCCATTGTAAGTCTCGATTTGTGATGGTCTGGTTTTTGTGCTGCCTGCTTGCTGGGTTTCTTTTGGATGGATGAATGGGATGTGATTGATTTGTTTACATGAGAACTATGGCTTCCTCAGTTGAGTCTGTGATGTATCAAGCTAGTAGCTTGCTATAGTCTTTGTGGATCCCTTTTCACCTGTGTATTGGAACCCTGACTTTAGGTTGGGACAGTTGGAGAATGCACGATTCCACCTCAATTATCCGGGGCAACACATAGAACCCAGTGAACTGCAGAAGCTCCAGCTGATAGAGAAGCATCTGAAGAGTTGTGAAGAGGCCCGGAAAATGGGAGACTGGAAGACTGCAATGAAGGAAGCTGATGCTGCTCTTGCCGCGGGAGCAGATTCTTCCCCTCAGGTGAAAACCGAAAACACCTCATTAGAATTATTAGATTCAAAATGTTTCTTACTGCATCCTGATGCTTAACTACTCTGAAAAGCTGATTGCAATGCACTTTTAGCTCACTGCTTGTAAGGTGGAGGCATTGTTGATGTTCCAGAGACTTCATGATGCTGAGGCTACACTGTCTAGCATCTTAAAAATTGAACAGAGCTGTACTCCCTGTCCACAGACAAAGTTCTCTGGCATGCTGGCTGAAGCGTATTTGCATTATGTTCGATCCCGAGTGGAGATGGCAATGGGAAGGTGAGTGCAATTAGAAGTTGCTAATGTACAATTTGGAAAACTGCTGACCGCCCTTCTTGAAAATGAATGAAGATCGGATTTTGTTCTTATCTAGGTTTGATAATGCAATAGCTGAAGCAGAGAAAGCCAGCGGGATTGATAAGAATTGTGTCGACATTACGATTTTGTTGAGTAATGTAAAAGCGGTGGCAAAAGCACGTGCCCGTGGTAATGACCTTTTTAGCTCTGGTAGATTTACTGAGGCCTGCTCTGCCTATGGAGAAGGCCTCAGATATGATAACCACAACTCAGTTCTCTACTGCAATAGAGCTGTGTGTTGGTCCAAGCTCGGAATGTGGGAAAGGTCTATTGAGGACTGCAATAAAGCTCTCTACATTCAGCCAAACTACACAAAGGCACTTCTAAGGAGGGCTGTTTCAAATGGAAAGGTAATTTATTGCCCTTTCTTGAATGTGTATGTGTGCATCTGTTCTCATCATTACTCATGACATTCCTTGAAATTCTCTGCATGTATTTATAGCTTGGTCGATGGGCCGAAGCAGTGAAAGACTATGAAGTCTTACATCGAGAACTTCCTGGAGATAACGAGGTCCTTGGGTCCCTGCATCATGCTCAAGTTGCATTGAAGGCAAAAGGGGGAATCTATAGTGGAAAACATTGAAGGTGCCTTGCTAAATAATCCCACGTTCCATACTTTCAACTGGTGAGCTTCACATACACTGTTGAATAGGATTAGTTAGCCATCTTTTTTGAACTTTCAATGTCTTGCCCCCTCTGGCATATCCATTGAGACTAGTCATAACTCAATGCCCTGATGAACATCCTTGCTATTATGATCTTGAAATGTTTTTTTCATCCAATTACCTATTAACTTTTGCTGTAATTAATGCCCTCTCCAGTTGCATATATTGCAAAAATGATCCACTGGTTACCTTGCTGATTGGCCCAAACTTGAACATGCAGCTTGGCATGGAGAAGCTTGTATACAAGCAGCAGACAACCTGTTTCACCATTCATAACAAGAGTAAAAGCAACCCAAGTTTCAGCTTCAAGGACTCCTGGGGAATATGTTTTCCCGGTAAAGAATAGTTGATGAACCTGGGAGTTTACTGCCCATTCTAAAGACAGGTTTCAAATTGTCACCTGTGAACATATAATCATCTATATGGCTATACATTTTAGCTAGGTAATTAAACCTTCAGAAAAGCACATTCATGACTTGCTGCAAATCTGGATACTCCATTTATATTCATTTAAGCAAAAGCTCTTGAACCTTAAGAAATATTCCTCTTCTAGTTGGTTGCATTATTATATTCTTGGCCAGCATCTCTACAGTCTTAGAGATTATAGATATACTATTTACATATTCTAGTTAGTTGAAGGAAGAAGGCCTTTGTGGCCTTGCAACCTTACTGTTCTTAAGGATATATACTATCAGTGACCTTCATGCCACAAGAATTAGGATGTTTGCTATTGTGACCTCCATGGACGGCAATGGGATAGCATATGCTTAAGCTGTCTGCTGACTTCATGCAAGAAGAAGCTTCAGGTATGAATAGGCAAGGCAAGCAGCTTAAAGCTGAAAGCATAATGACATAGATAGATGCCTTTGTCTGGGTACTACTAGAACGGGCTGAGCCCCACTTGGCCCACTCTTGCTTGCCTTCAATGCCGGGCCAACCATAGTAGGAACCTTCCTCAGCAAGATGCAAAACCCTACGTACCGCCGTGTCTAGATGTTGCATAAATGATTGCTCATCATCACAAAAAGACAACCCTGGGAAGTTGGATCTATCGGGTGATGCTTCCCCTTGAAATGGTACTTTCAATCAGTGACCTTCATGCCACAAGTTGGATCCATTTCAGCGATCATTTTTTGGTCATGCAGAAAGTTAAAGGATCTCTCTATGCATGGCATTGGCCATCATCATTCACACTGTTGCCCAGCCAAACCACATAATTGACCAATTACTGCAGTAATTAGTCAATGGAGTTGCCTTCCCCATGTTCAACACGACAGAGGAGTGTGATTTTCCATTACTTTAAACCCACCATTTTTTTTAATTTTCAAAGAAAAATATGATTGGATGGGATGAAACTCTATGCATTTTGGGGACTGGGGTGCTCTTCCATTGCATGTAGATAAGGAAGTGAAGGGTACATGAGATATCATATTCATACATGCATGCAATGCATTTATATAGATTGCCCACATGTTCCATTGGTCGACATACTTTTAAAAGCAGCTAGAGTGCATACAAGACAAAGACGAGAGATGAAAAAAATAGAAAAGAAAATTGTGTCGCACCCATCTTTTACTCAAATTTATCATCCAACTTAAATATATAATTAAGATTCATCATTATATGTTTAGTTTCAAAGCTAATGCAAAGACTTATCACGTAGTAATTAGGGATGCCAACTAGTTTTAGACCCGAACCGACTTGGTATAAGAGAAGGACCCGAATCCGCCGCTTGCATGCACGGTGTCCGATTGGGCGAACGAATTTTTTCAATCAAATTTATGGAAATTATAGGAGGAGGAGAAAATTATGGGTTACATAATTAGACACATTATTGATTGAGCGCGTCGTTCTCACATCCTAAGGTCGCGTTAGTCTTCGCTTTTTTAAGAATATAGTTCATTGTTTTTTCAATAATTACCGCAGCGGGCCATATAAAAGTTGACAGAGTGGTGATTTTCACTTAGTGGAAAATAGGGAAGGGAGAGAGGGAGAGAGAGAGAGAGCGCGGGATTGGGAGGGTGAGCCAGTGATTGTCATAATAACAGCAAAACGAGGGAGAAAGGGAGGTTGAAGGTGCAGTCCACATGGCCGCTTTTTCATTGGAGCCTTGTAAAAACTTCCTCCAAATGATCCCGCCGCCGTGCCTCGGAGCTCCGCCGGACGCCCCTCTCCGCTCTGATCAAATGCAGACCGATAAGGTTTCTTCCTCATTCTCTCCTCCCTCTCTATACCTGTTTACCTTTTCTTTTTGTTTTTCTTCACTGCTCCTGTTTATTAGTTCCAGCAGCTGCGGGCAGTAAGACCTGGATCTTCCGTGATCCATCTCAGACTCTTCCCGTCCTATCAAATTTCGAGCGATCTCCACCTATTCGACGGCTTGCTCCCGTCATTTTAAGATACGAGCTGGCTAGTTGGAGAGCTCCGACGATGGTTCAACTTTCCTCTTTGATACCTCAATAGTTTCCTTAGCTAATATCCGTTTTGGTGGACTTCTTTTGTAGCCTGGCTCTATTACCTGACAATTCTAAGTGAGCTTCCTTCCTCATGACATGGAAGAATAACCAGATTGAGCATCCATCTCCGTCACATCCACTCATTCGGCGTCTACTAATAACTAAAACTAGGAAATAAGATATTGGCGTCAAGTTTGAACGGTGACATTGAATTAATCTGAGAAGAGTATATGAGAAACTCTTGTCACGATAAGCCGGAGCTTAGCTCTTGTTTCCTCCATTTCGAGAATTTTTCTGTCTGGCAATCGCTCCAGTTAAGTTTAGATACCAGAATTGCATCTTTTCAGTTCATCATATTGGCGTCTTTCAAATTTCCAGGAGCAATTTTTGCAAATGAGTGGATAGATTCCTATTACCTACATCGATCTTCGCGGTACTATTCCTATATTAGTGGTAGATCCAGTACTCGGATCCCTTGGAACCCCCAGACCTGTATTTTTTTCTTGCTTTTGCAACCATCTGCCTGTTGCAAGGTTGCTTCTCTCATGAGATTACTCAGATATTCTGTCAGTGCTCTCTTCTCAAAGTGAGCTTTCATACCACACTGGATTTTCGTTGTTAGCCATTCTGTCTGATACTTTGCTTATTCTGTTCATACAACTTGGTTATTGTTTTTTATTTAGGGATTTGTTAAGCAATTCTTGCTAGAGTGACTCGTAGTCTCTACAAGATATTGTTGCACATATGCTTGCTGTGCATAGTGCTGAGATATGTTCTGGAGTGTGCAGTTACTGTCACTTTGTGGTTTGTACTAAAATTACACCGTGTAATCCCAGGAGATGCCTCAAGCCATTATTATGAATAATAATACTGTCAATGGACATATTATCTCAACCACTATCGGAGGGAAAAATGGTGAAACCAAACAGGTAAGGAAATATCTTGGTATTATGTTCCTTCCCTTTTGACTAAACATTTAGTTCATTATCTATTGATGCAAATGGTGCATTTATCACCCTCCATACCTGACTGAATATCATTAAAAAAAAGATGAAAACAGATATGAATTGCAAGGATTCAAATTTGTAATGATCTCCTCATGCTGTGAGATTTACAGATTTCTCTTTTTGTGGTTTCCTGGATCCTGTTTTGCAGATAATCAGTTACATGGCAGAGCGTGTTGTTGGCAATGGGTCTTTTGGCATTGTTTTCCAGGTGCATATTTATTGCAGGATCACTTCTTCACATGATGTTATAATCATGTGTCTCACATCACTTATTTCAGGCAAAATGCTTGGAAACTGGGGAGACAGTTGCTATAAAAAAGGTCCTTCAGGATAGACGGTACAAAAACCGTGAGCTGCAATTACTGCGCTTGATGGATCATCCAAATGTAATCAGCTTGAAGCATTGCTTCTTTTCCACGACAAGTAATGATGAGCTGTTTCTGAACCTGGTGATGGAGTATGTCCCTGAAACTATGCATGGTATTCTGAAGCATTACAATAGTATTCACCAGAGATTGCCACTGATTTATGTCAAGCTATACACATATCAAGTATGTGATATTCTTCTTTCCTCAATAAGTGTATCACTTTTCTTTCTCTCCTTTGAACTTCTAATGAATATATTTTCTGTGCAGATCTTTCGTGGACTTGCCTATATGCATACGGTTCCTCAAGTTTGTCATAGGGATTTGAAGCCACAAAACCTTTTGGTAAATATTGCTTGCTTTATATTATGTGGGTGATGGTGTTTTTAAAGGACCTTTTCACTCAAGTTTTCCTCTCCCAAATGCAGGTTGACCCCCTAACCCACCAGGTTAAGATCTGTGACTTTGGGAGTGCTAAGGTTTTGGTATGTCTTGATCCTAACTGTTTTTTGGTCAAAATATCAAATTAGGTGCAAATATTTGTGGGGTGATGTTTCAGTTTAGGTGCAAGCTTTTTATTTGACTCAATTCAGATTTTTTTTTTGTTTTAAGCTGAATTCTCAGATAAACATTTCATTGACAGCTGGATTCACAGAAAGCTTTCATTGAATTGACCCTTCAATGAAGGATTTATATGTGAATTAAGGCCAAATAAAAGGTTGCACCTAAATTGGGTAGATGCCAGATAGAGGATCTTTAGTGTTTATATCTAAATGTATTGTTTCTAATGAGTTGTGCTGATTCTATCAGGTCAAGGGTGAGGCAAACATCTCATACATATGTTCCCGTTACTACCGGGCACCAGAGCTCATATTTGGTGCTACAGAGTACACAACATCGATCGATATCTGGTCTGCTGGATGTATTCTTGCTGAACTCCTTTTGGGTCAGGTCAGGGGCTTAGACAATTTATAGTATCTACTTGCTCTATATTTATAGTATCTGCTTGCTCTATGTGCTATCACTAGTTACTATAATTCATCTTCTTCCCATTATATTGACTAGAATTTTATTGCAGCCTCTGTTTCCTGGAGAAAATGCTGTGGACCAGCTTGTGGAGATCATAAAGGTAAACCTGTTATGGTATTTGTAATCGGACGATGAAACTCTTTGCTTGTTGCAAGGTGACCATATCTTAATTACCTTCTTTCAGATTCTTGGTACTCCGACTCGAGAAGAAATCCGATGCATGAATCCAAATTATTTGGATTTCAGGTTCCCTTATATAAAAGCTCGTCCATGGCACAAGGTACACAACTATGCTCTCACGAATATTCTTTTTTGCTGGTTTCTTGGCTTTGGCATGAAATGTAGACGGCCGGACAACAATTACCGTTCATTATGTCATGTGGACTTAAAAATGTCAAAAATGATTCACATTGCATAGAATATTGAACGTCCAGATATTCCATAAGAGGATGCCACCTGAAGCAATTGACCTCGCATCAAGGCTTCTTCAGTATTCACCAAGTCTTCGTTGTACTGCTGTGAGTTCACGAGTCATCTTTACCTTGATGAAATCAACGCCTAAAGTTTTTGCCGTCCGTCATTCCTGACATCTCCTTTTATCTCTTGCAGCTTGAAGCAATGACACATCCTTTCTTTGACGAGCTTCGAGAACCTAACGTCCGCCTTCCAAATGGTCGTCCATTACCCCATCTATTCAACTTTAAACAAGAGGTACGGCATTTTATTTTGAGAAGTTGGTTTATTACTCGGCCCGTAAGATGGGCGTGTGGCTTTGACTTTTACCAAAATTGCCCGAGTTGTTAGGCTTGTCAACATTATATTATAATGGAAAATAATTACATCTGGTTTTTTATCCTGTTTGTTGGCAGTTAACGGGGGCCTCCCCGGAATTGATCTATAGGTTGATCCCTGCGCACATCCGGCGGCAGAATAGCATCATGCATGCTGTCGGTGGTTGAAAGTATCTCTGAAGATTGTCAGGAAAAAGATGTATCGGTGAAGTGGCAAAAGATCGTGTGCTTGGCTGGAAGGAAGTGACCCTCTCTGTGATCAACGTGAGAATCGTAAGCGGAGAAGCTAATGCTCTTTGGCGCCCCAGCCCCAACGTGATGGGGCTAATGTAAACATGTTCGATCACTGTCCATCTTTTATCTATAAATCTATGAAATTATTATTTTAGCTATTTTAGCGTTAAAACCAGTCTAACAAAAGAGAAGTAAAGGAAAGAACGGCGGTGCCTATGGTCCCGAGGATTGGGATTCAAGTGGCAAGACCTAGAATTTTTTCCGAGGTCTTATTCAAATAATGATAGATCTATGGCCTTACCTGGCCATGCTGAGGGACGTGATGTCTCCTGTCCCTCGTCCAGTCGTCCTGATGGAAACGTCAATATTATAACCTCACGATGATGCCACCATGATAAACAAGAGGGGATCGATCCCCTGTTTCTTTACTTACTCTGACCAATCAAAAGAGACTATTAAGTTCACAGCAAGGAGTCAAAACTGCCGGGGAAGTTTTACCGATGACCCGCCCTATCATTCTTCCAAGGTGGATGTGGAAAAGCTCAAAGATTATCATTGGGCTTGAACCAGCCATGTCCATTATTCATGCCCTTTGTCTTAAATGAATTCAGATGCAGGGCAAAGCGACAGAAAGAATCTCACTAAAGAGTCTTGATGCCACGCCTCAATCCCGTGGCCTCTGTTACAAATAGCAGTGGATTATGGATAGACGGAGTCTTCTAAGCAGATTTTGTGACCTCATGGATCGCATTTGCTAAATATCCAACATTTCCGGTCGTAACCCCTGCCATACTGCAAGCCAGTGGTACACACTTGTGAGAGAGTTCAAGCCATTAAAACAATCAAATTGTGTCATGCGTCAGGCAAATAATACCTAATACGGCCATTCCGAGTCATGTAAATGTGGTATTCACTCGTCATGTGATCCACTTGCTCAGGAGTCAACCCACTGTAGCAGAACATGCCAATCTGTTTGCAGGACCAGATAGTAATGAGAATAAAATCCATCTGATGAAAATTCGAGCAGTGAAAGGAAACAATTTGATAAGAAAGGGAGATTCCACTCCACCTGATCTGTAACGTGCTGCCATGATAGTGTTGAGCCCAGCTTTTCAAGGTTCTCTCTCAGCGCAGCCCGCATGCCAATGATCCGATCAGCCATTACCTGAAGCAAATGTTGTTGATTTGTACTTGGCATCCCAAAGAAGGCTATTTTTTATTTTGATTTATCCGTAGGAAGGCTATTATTTGGTCTATTCACTAATTTGATGATATATAAGTTTTTTATTCAGTATTGATGATGTAAGAGTTATTTCCAATAATACGAGGGTCAAGCACAAACAAGTTTATCTCAATATGTGGCAGCAAGTATGCCACATGACCATGGCGACCAACATCACCAGAATCATACTGCCACCCCAGCCATTTCTCCTATAAGTAGAGGTCCCATCAAGTCAAGATTTGGCATTCAAGAGCATCTCTTAATGGACCAATTTTCAGAGAAGACTAACATAAAACAAATCAATTACCTTAACTTCCTTGAGCCACAGTTTCTTCAAATCTGAGTCCCCAAGAATAGTGGAAACAATCAGTGCACCATGGACAGGGGGATTACTGTACATTGGTCGTGCAAGCTGCTGCAATTGACTTTTAACTGCCATGGCTTGTTTTTCATCTTCGCAGAGCACGCTGCGTAACAATTGAGCCATTATATTGGGCAGTTAATATTGTTCTCTCCATAAGATTTATCAAAATAAGAATACCTCAACGGCAAAGGAATAACTTATCAATTGTTAACTTAATAAGTGATTTTTTTACTGATGAATATACGCAATCCCCCAATACAGAAAATGACAAAAATTCAACTTTGGAAGAAACCTAGGGATTCATATGCCACTCACGCTTGACAGCATCAAATGGGAACGAATCATCATCTTTGTTTACTTCAGCGTTCATCTTTGTTTATATCACTATCAATCTCAATTAAATCCTCAATAAGGCCAATCTGTCACTATCAATGTCAATGTTGATTGGAAATGGCGTAACAAACAAATACCTGAGGCATCCCACTCTCTGTCCATAGAGACCCATATTTTTGGCATAAGATTGGGCAATTCCAATCATATGCCCATCATCGAGGAAAATCCTGATTGATTTTGCATCCCTCTCTGGATCACCACTAGCGAAACCTTGATATGCCATATCAAAGAAGGCAAAGTGACCCTTTACCTGGAAAAAGATAACTCTTAATGTAAGGAACTACTTTTTTTTGGCAAGAAATTAAAAACTACTTACCTTAAACTGATTTGAGATTTCTCTCCACTGCTCCTCTGTAGGATCCACGCCAGTCGGATTATGAGCACAAGCATGCATCAAGAAGAATGATCCATTGGGAACATTCTGGGGATATTAATTTTTGTATCAGAAATTAATGGATGACATATACATAATCGTATGCATGCACAGAAACATTGAGGAAAAACAAGGAGATGGAGCATGCAAGCTTTTACAATATTATTTTCACATCATCATGTGCATGCACAGAAAAAAACGAGGAAGAACAAGGAGTTGGAGCGAGCATGGATTCACGAAATTACCTTCACATCATCCATCAATGCTGCAAAATCTAGACCCCTTGTCTCGGGGAGATAGTAACGATATGTTCTCTGTGGAACCAGGGCATCTCTCCATATATTATGGTGGCTGTTACAATTGAGAATTTCAAGCTTCATCTCTCAATTTATGCCATGACGTGTATCCAAAAGTTAAATAAACTAACTCACTTTGCCCATGTTGGCACTGGAATATATATTTGGGAATCAGGGCGAAAACGCTTTTGAAAATCTGCAAAAAGTCGACATGCACCAGTTCCTGAGAGAGATTGCACTGCAGCTATTCTTTTATCATTTATGAACTCAGAAGTTTCCCCATAAGCTAGTTTCAGAGTCTCTTCCACCATTTTCAAGCTACCACCCATTGGAAGATACTCCCTTCAGAAGAAGACATCAGAATCAGTGGATCTACTAAATTAGTATTTTCAAGAAAATTACTCTTTCTCTAAATGAAAATCTTGCATCTATTACTTTAGACTCAGCAACCTAAGAGTGTCACAGCTATCTAGTGAATTATGAAATAATTCCATATGTTTATGCAATATACTCAGCTAGTTATAAACAATATAACCTGTAACTGCCATTTGGGAACTGCTGTTGCAATTACCAGGAATTTTCTTTCATTGTGATGAGATTGATCTATAGACTTTTTCATTTTTCAGACATGCATACTCTTCGGAAAATAACGTCTAGTTGAAGTAAGGCATATCTAGAATCACCATATTCTCTTTATTACGGTTGGACTGATCCGTATCTATCATGACATCGTGGCAATGTGCATGATCAAATGCAATGTCACTTGTAAAAGTGAAGAAGATGATTCACACCACACAGAGGAATGGAATCCTAATCTATTTCAACTAGCTGGGAAAAGAGGCCACTGAAGGATAAAAGCCAAGACGGGACCATCAATGCCTGTAGCAAGACTAGCGGATTTTTTTCCGTCCGAAGACTAGCGGAATTCAAAAGACTTCTCATCTTATTGATAACTATTCTAAACTGACACATCTTAAAATGAACACCGGAAAACTTACATGTTCATGTTCCCAGAGATTCTTCTCTCTGCTTCTCTAACACATTCGAGAACAACCGGCTTTCCATTATCATCTCGATATGCTCCCTTCAAGGATCACAGTATAAACTCAAAATCATCCCATATATATATATGTTGCTCATATGCACATCAAAATGGACACCACTCTGTAAAACCTCAGCTCAACTGACTATAATAGAGCTTGCAGTGATGCACACAGTAAACTCTTGAATTAAATGCTAGTGGCGCCTCTACTTGCCATCCTTGAACCTAGACAAAGATCCTATATAAGTATGAACGATACTACTGAAAGAGAAAATAAATCCGCATCACTTGATTGAGCTGATCTCTTCTTATTAGCTATGAAGATTATATGGAGAGCGTGCAAGCATTTTAGCTTTATAACCACTGCATTAGGATCGAGAAACAGAAGGCTGTTGTGCCAAGGTCACTTACAACGCCGACATTCACTTTATCAGGGTTTGGATCGGCGAGGAAAGCCTCCGTGACGCCAAGAATCGGATCCTTGGCAGCAGGCTCCACGCTCTTCCACCAGGAGGACATGGACCGAGCGCCGGGAACGGTTACGGTGCAGGAGAGGATCCTGCTCGAGGCAGCCATCCGAATCGCCATGGATATGGATGGAGAGCTCACTGCTACTTCCTCGTGAAGGAGAGAGAGCGGTAAAAGAGCAGAGGAGAAGAAAGAAGGATATACGTGAGAGAGAGCAGGGCGAAAGAGAGAGAGGGAAATGAAGAGACGTAGTCGATGCGCTTTCTTATAACAGTACCACCATCACTCTCGAGCTGCGTGAACCACTTGGCCCCATCTCTCTTTCCCTCTTTCAATTATCATTCCATGTAGTTTATATATAGTAAAATAGTCATAATTAATTAAAAATTGTACTCATAAATTTTAATATAATTAAAATTATTATTATATTTTTATTATTTATCTGGCTCATAGATTTCCTACCTTGAAATTATCGTCCGGTTTATTTCAAAACCAATGACAAAATGCTGGAGATATTAATGCTCCATGTGAAACATTGTGGCATATAGCTCGCATTCGGGGCGGGAGGGCGGCAAAGGTTCAAGAACTCGGCGGGTCCGATGGTAGAATGGTGAGAGGTGCAGCGGCAGAAGTTGAGGAGGAGAGGCAGCAGTCACGGGCGGGGGGGAGGGAGGGGCGGCAGCGGCGGAGAAAGGGACGGTAGCAGAAGGTCGGCTTGAAGCCTTGAACGGGAGAACGACCGTTTCGAAGGAAGGAGAAGGATACATTTTCCCGCCAATTTCAGCCAAGCCAATATTTACTCAAAGGGACTGCATAACTATTTTATTGGGCTGGGCCCATTTCAAACATTCGAAAATAATGGGCCCATCCGTCCGTGAGTAGGGGAAGGGCAAAATCGTCAATTACCGTATCAACGACTCACAGGTCCACAAGATCCACCAGTTGCCCTGCCTGTAGCTTATTAGGGTTTCTCAGTTCTCTTGAACAGCTCTTTATTATATTTTCCTCCGTCGTCGGCGTCCGTCCAACCCGTCAATCTCAGGCGCGATGGTATGCTGCACTAATTTTCTTCAAACATGCTTCCCTACTTAGCTTTCGATCTCTGTTCCGCTTTCATTTTGAAGTATCTCATATTTTTCAATCCGTCCATATGTTATGGGAGCAGGCATCAGAGAAGAAGCTATCGAATCCCATGAGGGAGATCAAAGTTCAGAAGCTCGTGCTCAACATCTCCGTCGGTGAGAGTGGAGATCGACTCACCAGGGCTGCTAAGGTAATTCTAACTGCTTCCGCCTTTATGGCTTATCTAGTCTGTGTTGTTCCCAATTTTTATGTAGTTTGTTGTCATTTGATGTAATGACAGTTTCTCCTTGTATTAGGTGTTGGAGCAGCTCAGCGGCCAGACTCCTGTTTTTTCTAAAGGTTCTGATTTTAATTGAATTCCTTCATTTATTTAACTATGATATGATTTATTCCATTGCATGCTGTTATTCATGTTTTTCTTTCCTTTGAATTGTAATTGAACCTTTGGATTGGATGATAAAATAGGCACACTTGTGATAGATTTTATATAGATCTATCATGGGTTTGAAGGTGTCATTCTATATGATTTAGATCCTCTTATTCTCACAAAGCACAAGTGTATGAAGATGGCTATGACTAATGGATGCTCTATATGATTTAGTCTTATTAAGAAATTTGGTAGTCTTATTATCTCCGGGGATGCAAATATACCACTTGTATCTTGTTTTATTATATTGATAAAGTTTATGAATCCTTAAACCGCAGCAAGGTACACTGTCCGTTCTTTCGGGATCAGGCGTAATGAAAAGATTGCATGCTATGTTACTGTTAGAGGTGAGAAAGCAATGCAGCTCCTAGAGAGTGGGCTGAAGGTGAAGGAATATGAGTTGCTCCGGAGGAACTTCAGTGACACTGGCTGCTTTGGTTTTGGTATTCAGGAGCACATTGATCTTGGAATCAAGTAAGTTGATGATACCTTTTAATTATGAAGTAAATTATTGATGCATCTCTTCAATTTTTCCATGAACTCAGTAAAACATTCTGTATGTGATTACTCTGCCAGGTATGACCCTTCTACTGGTATCTATGGGATGGACTTCTATGTTGTCCTGGAACGACCCGGCTACCGTGTTGGCCGTCGCAGGAGGTGCAAGTCCCGTGTTGGTATCCAGCACAGGGTCACCAAAGAGGATGCAATGAAGTGGTTCCAGGTCAAATATGAGGGTGTCATCCTTAACAAATCCCAGAATATCACTGGTTGATTGTCAGCACTTATACTTTTTTATTATCTTAATGTTTTTCACGGGTTTTTGAATCAGAGATTGCTTTGGTTCATTATTTTCCAAGGGCAAGATGTAAACCTGCGTTCAATTTGCATCTAGAGATAATCACTTCTGGCTTTGTTTTGCTAGTCATTTTTGCCTGTGAAATTGAGGTTCCTCCTGTCCTATGATATCCACTGCCTTTTATTATGCTGTTAATCTCAGCCAAATTGTCACCAAATTACCTCTGGTCAAGGGCACAAAGTTGGATTGTGGGAGATTGCTCAAACACTATGGCAAAAAGATAATGGGAATGATGAGATGCACCCTTTTTGGGGAAAAAGGGTGGCTCCTATCAAAATTGAGAATCTCCCAAGAGCACAGAACCATTGACCTGAAAATAGTAGATTTTTCACATCATCCCTCAAGGCCATCAAGCTGAAGTCATGTAATATTGTGAACAAAGCTTGACTGAACCCAGTTTCATAGAACTTAACATACACCCTAAACTTTCAAGATACCCAGTTTCATAGAACTTAACGACACTCTAAACTTTCAAGATACCAAGTTATGAAACTAGAAGAGACCCTTCACATGATAATTGTAAGATTTAGACAATTGTCTCAATATCTAAATTTCAAATCTGTTGATCTGCAGAGAGGAAGGAGCACCCAGAAGGCCGTTATTGTGGAATTATAAGCTTTCTGCCCGCGTAGATAGTGTTCCCTGTTAACCCATTCGCCTCTTTTATCGCATGAACAGACACCTAAAGAAGAATTATGCAATCCATCATCAACACATAAGAACAGAAGGGGTGGATTGTTTTGTTCTATAAGAAGAACAAAAGCCCCAGGCCAACTAAATAAACATGCCCGCATGACTTTGAGATCGAAGTCACCCAAGAGTTGTGTTTGGAAATGGCCCTAGAAGAATAATCTAGCAAACTTTGATCCCAGTATGTCAGTTAACACTAACCAATCAGTTCTTTAAATTTCAGCTAGTAAGCAGAGTTGAAGCAAAGATGCACTTACGCCGTATTTTTGGGATAATCCCCATAGGGTGTCTCCCTTCACAATCTCTACAGCTGGTTGTGAAGGATGCGTCACAAATTGATCTGTCGAAGTCTGTTTCTACAAGAATGTAAGGCAAATAAGCAGAGTAAGCAAATGCATTCTCACCAAAAAGAAGGGGGTTAAGCAGAGATGTTACTGCAAATTCTCTATGAACTCCCAAGCTGCAAGCTATAACTTTACTTGGAAAGGAATGACAAAAAAGCAAACATATGACAGTCACAATATAGAAAGCGAACCTTAACGATAGGTTCACGTGGAGAGTGAGGTTGGGGTGGATGCAGAGATGGAGGCGGAACTTCTCGAATAGGTTGAGCAGGCCCAGCAAGTGACTCCGATGGGCTTTCTGTTCGATTCTTGTTGAAAGGGTTCAGGGTTTTGAGAATACTAAGGGCAATGCCGGAGAAGACTAGAAAACCGGCCGTCTTGGCCAGTGACGGATCATTTCCGCAGCCGGAGTGGCCTTTCCCGCCTGAGCGTGGGTCCGACATCGTACCGTCCGCCTTAGCAGACACTCTTGGAGCTTCTTTCGGATCTCTGTGGAGGGTAAAGAGACGGTAAAACAGAGTATTAGACCAGAGAGCAGCAGATCCGAAGCGGGGGTGCGACAAAGAGAACGAGTACAAATGGACGGCGCTGGTCCATTTTGCGAGGATCGGTCAACTCAGATTATGTTAGTTATGGGGATCGTTTGCAAAATAATAAAGTATAGGGACTATATAGAAAACCTTCCCCAAGTTTAGGGCATGTAAATAATTATCGAATAAGATTAGATTATTTGTCGATTTTTTTTCGACTAGTTGACCATGGACGCCGTTTGGTCCAAGGAAGCGAGGAAGGTGGGCGATGAGCGGTTGCTTGACGGAAGAGGCAACGGCTCTCCACAAGCCGGCACGTGCGCTACGCTACACACACTCGAAGCTGCTTGAGCTTGATTATTCTCCCAGGTCCTAGTCCCGATTCCTGGAAAACGCATGGCCCTGGTTCCGCCATGTCAGCATCCTCCCACAAAGGTGAAAAAACAGAGAAATCTTCGCCTCTGATTCATCTCCTCTCTTCTTAAGCACAGCTTCAGGCTGATCACTCTCCACGGTCACTTCTCGGGGGATTGCGCAGATGGCTCAGATTCTGTCTCCTGTGTGCATGGAGGCCCTCAAGCTGCAGACGCCGTCGTCGAGTTTGAGCTCTAGAGGCCCCTGCCGTGGATTCTCCAGGACCAGTAGCAGCATCAGTTCCTCTGGCATGATTGGTCGTGGCGGTGCCAATAGACGAGCTTGCACGAGGGTCCGAGTGGCGATCGAGGACCCTAGTTCCGTCGACGCTGTTGCTGATGACTACTATGCCGTCCTGGGTCTGGTATTGATTCATCTTCTTACTTTCGAACTTGTTTGTAGCTTTTGATTGTAGAGATTGCATACCTCTGAATCGATCACAAAAAAGTGTGAGCTGATGAATTGCTGACTTGTAGATGGAAAACAGGCAGCCATGTCGAGTATAGTCTATCAGGATGCCTAGTGTCAAGGGACTGAACTTTGATTTCACTTGTAAACTTGAATAAAGATCCTTACTCGTGATTGCTTGATCACATGTAGTACTTAATGCACAGGGAAGAAGTTTTTAGTTGTTTTGCTCATAGATGTATCATCTAAGCTCCTGATCATTCTCATTCTATATCGAGTTTGTGCTTTTGTTTACCAAGTATTATCATGTATTGGCTTCTGTAGCTTCCTGATGCCACCCCTGAGCAGATCAAGAAAGCCTATTATAATTGCATGAAAGCCTGCCATCCTGATCTGAGCGGAAATGATCCTGAGACCACAAATTTCTGCATGTTCATCAATGAAGTTTACACGGTGAGTTTTGTTTTCCATCTAACTGCATTCTGGATGGGTTCACAAAGAGGTTTGCCCAGTGAGATTTTTGGTGAATTTCCTTTTGATATTGTTTTCGCTTGACTAACCAATTGCAGTGCAGGTGCTCAGTGATCCGGTACAGAGAATGGTTTACGACGAAATCCACGGGTATGCATTGACGGCGGTCAATCCATTTTTGGATGACTCAACCCCAAAGGATCATGTCTTTGTTGATGAATTCAGCTGCATAGGTAGTATGCCCAGGCTGATCTCCTGCCCACTCTACAGTACTTGAAATGCACTGATGGATTAATGGGAATTTTTGCTAAAACTTTGATTTCTTATGTCAACTTTAAATATTGCAGGATGCAAGAATTGTGCTAATGTGTCTCCTGATGTATTCTCAATCGAGGAAGACTTTGGAAGAGCCCGAGTTTACTGCCAGCGCGGGAACCCTCAACTGGTTCAAGAGGCAATTGACAGCTGGTGAGTTCCATTTGGTTGCATCTGACTGTGTTGGTCTGTTCTCTGTGTTTGATTTTCCTTTTGTTCAGCCCTGTTGATTGTATCCATTGGACCTCTGCTGCTCAAGTATCTCTGCTTGAAGATGAAATGAGACGGGTAGAGAGAGTCAATGTAAGTGACATAATTGTCTACATGCACTTACAAGTCTGCAAAAATCTGTAGGATTGCTGCGTTATAGCCAATTACACCTTTGATTTTTCTAGTTTGGACCAGTTTTTTTTTAACCTCATAGAGGTATGTGCTATTTAGCTCAAAGCGAGGTTTTCCTGGAGAATGATAGGTTGCCTTTATGCTTGCTGGAATGGGTTCTGCAGGCGTTGATGTCTTCAGAATGGTAAGATGGAATGTCTCAATGGTTATATGAGGCAATTTTTTTCAATGAGCGAGAATACTTATATTACAAGTTTTCCGCTGATCCGTGTATTGCTCATAATAACTATGTAGGCAAATTCACGGTGGGAGAGAAGACAGGCAAAAGTTCTGGTAGGAGTCAACAATTATTCTACCTTGACTATATTGTTAAAAGATTACTTTCTGTCAGCTTCTCCATATGATATTGTGTCTTTATTAGCCAAGTTAAGCCATGGAAGTTGGACTTGAATCCGCTAAACTAATCAGTCACTTTTGGAATGATAGATTGAAAATGGAAAATGGGATTATGGGTTGTTTTTTTATTAAAAATGCAAAATAATTCGTCCTCTGCACAATTCCATTCACAGAATTTTTGCTTCCTTCAAACAAAAAATGGGACTGAACGATGAACTGCATAGTCTGGATGTAAGGCTGATCACGTAAGACATCAGGATCTAAAGTTGATGATTCCTGAATGTTATGCAGGAGAAAGCCAAGATTAGAATGATGAATAAAAGTGGTTCTGATGAAATCAACTCGTACTGGAGCAGCCTCTGGGGCAAACCCAAAGAATATGGGAACTCAGGTACGATCTGGGCACTTGCGTTAAATTTTATGGGCTTCAAGGAATGTTCGGTATAAATTTTGGGTCTATCGTTTTCCTCAGAGGATAAAACATTGTCAGAGTCATTTAACTCCTTAACAAGTTGATTCATCAAGGAAATTGCATGAAGAACTTTGTTCATTCATCTAACTGGTTCTTGTTCACTTGAGATGACATGTGAAATGAGCTCTGAATCAATGATCCTCCATGCAGAGGAGGAGATTGAAGAAAGAATGAAGAGAGCTGCAGCCGCTGCTCGAAGATGGAGGGAGTACTCAAGGAGGGGCGCTGACAAGCCTCCAACCTACAAGCTACCAGAGGCAGTGCCCGACAGAGAGAAGTAATCAGTACTTATTGCAGTTGTCTATAATCAAAATATCCACAGGCGTCAAGGTGCTTTAGTCGATATTAATTATCTCGAACACAGGTGTGTCTCAACATCATGTAAGTAAGAAACTCATTCAGATGCTGTGGAAATGGGATGCAATTAATATAGAAAGAATAAAAGTGCATATGCTGGTATACATGATGAAACATATGACCTTATGATTATGTCTTGAGTATGCGGTATTGTTCTTTGGTATTCTTCAATACTGTGTGCTAAAAACCTTAGCTGGGCAACTTGGGATGGGTGGACCCGAAGCATCCGCCAAGTTGCATATTCCAGGTTGAATTAAAAGATCTCAATGGATGACCCAACTCTGATACTCTGAACCAATTTATTTGAAGTAGGCTTATACCAATGGCATAGTGCACAGATACCTACCAGTCTCTAGTCTGTCAATTGATCTGCATTTCAGTCAGTCATGAGCTTGATAGTTAGGTGCCTTGAGGTAGTATATTTAAACCCTTATATGTTTCCTCTGCTTAGCTTATCCTTCTGGTGATAGATATTAATGGGGAAGATGGCCCTTTCTTTGCCCCACGCAGAGATATGGTCTCACCAGGCTCCGTCACATGGTAGCACATTCATGGAGCAACCAGATGGGTCACAGATAAGGTGAGTTAAGGCTAACATCAACTCTGGTTCCCATTGAGCCCACCTGTCGTGCAAGTTCAATCTCGCGACAAATTCAGCTGCATGATTTGGTGCTGAAAATGGAGTCCGCAGAGAGAACATAGTAGGATAAACAGGTTGGAGTTCACTTTCCCCTGTCTGCTGATATATGCACTTTGCTTTTCGAGCTGGTAAGATGCCCCCAAGAGAGGGACACCTGCAAGTGGGCTGCAACCTTGAACCTAATCAAATGCAGCAGGATTAAGGCTTAGCCCTCTTAACACTTGCAGCAAAAAAAAAAGACCGGTTTTATGAGCTTTTTGAAGGATTCCATTACCAGAGCTCTGCTTCACATTTATGATCTGGACAGCAGGTGAGAATGCAGCGTCATAGATTCGTGCATCGATGTAGGCTCTCTCACCAAGCTGAGAATAAGAATACCGTCCCCATCTCACTCGCATAAATAAAAGCTATGATCGATATAAAGAGCCCTGAATTCAAATGACCCTTTAGAGTCGCAAGTGTATCTTCACAGTTAATGCTGTTACATCATGAGAATCGGGCCTGTAACAAGCAAGTAGCGGGCACCACACACTTGGGCACTACCACCATTCAGCCGCTCATCCTGCATTTCAGCAATCAACGACCCCACTCCCATTTATTATATTAAAAAGGAAGGGAAAGTTCTAACCATATGAATGATTGAAGCAAGGCAGAAATGACATAAAAGCAGTGGTGTGGTGGGCAAATTTGGAAAGACGAGGAGTGCACTTCAAGCAAAGTCACTATTGTCAGATTTCAAATCTTGATGAACTGAACGTGGCATATTTAAGTATATAACTTAAGAGTAACATCACATCAATGGAATTTTGCTTAGGGATCACTCTTATCTTACTTCACATGAACCATTAGATTTCCTTGATGATGATGATAGATTAAAAATGGAGGCCATTTTTCCAAAACTTAGAGTAGTTTTTTGGGTCCATTTTTTTTAATTTTCTTTCTACAAAAAAATAACAAAGGATCCCTAAATTTGGGAGATTTCTCCAAGTGAAAAAATATGTTAGTATCTTAATTTGTGGCTTCCATTTTCCCATGTAATTCCTTATCTATTAGGGATTAGGTGAGATGTCAACTCTCTTGTCAATTAGTCTACTTCATGGTGATTGGTGATGATGATCATCTCCTCTCCCCCATCTTTGCTGCTCTGTTTCACTAGAGTCAAATTTCCATTTTCCCTATCTTTAGAGTGTTAATAGACAGTGTTTTCTCTCCCAATCTTTAGGGTTTTCATCCATAGCGTGTGTGAAGTGAAGATCGTGCCAAAGGAAAAGTGGAAAAGCAAAACGGGGAATCAAAATTGAGCATGGTCATAATTAACTAGCCAAACACAACTCCAAGAAGAGGAAGACGGCCATTCCGCAGCTGCTATCTAACAGTAGAAGCAACAGCATGAGCCCAGAACTTGAGCTGATCCTTGACGGCTATTTCGTTGCCCAAATCAGTAACTTTCCAGTTCACCAGAGGATCGGCTTTCTTTCTCCGTTCCAGGATCTCCCAGGCCTCTGACAGGTACGGCCTTTGAATGGATATGTTACCGACAACCTTAGCATCTCTGCCTTCTTCTGCCTCAAGGCCCTGGCGTTTCCCCAGCCTCTGCAAGCCCGGAATTATCGAGATCAGATCGACGGAGTCCCTGTCCTGCTCTGAGAACACGAACCCCAGATCCATGAACCCTTTCAGCTCCTCAAACTCAAGTTCCGACATGCTCTTGCTGTTCCCCTTCTTCTTCTTCTTCCTCATCCTCCTCGCGTGTCTTCTCTCAATCAGCTCCTTTTCCCTTTCGGGAATCTTCTTTACTTCCTCTACTATGTCCTCGGCAGAGAACTCCGTCACCTCCTTTCCGGAGAGGATCGGCTGCAGCTTCGGGCTGGCGAGGACCGACTTCGGAGACGCGGCGGATTCGGAATCCGTCAGGCCTAGCTCGACCTCCACGAACCGGTCGCTCATGGACCTCACGTTGAGCGTGTTCGCCCTCGAAAGCTCCGATTTTTGGATCAACTCTTCAAGGGACTCATCGAAACGTTTCGATTCTGAGAGAGAAGCGATGGGCTGCTCAGGAGCCAGGGTCCTGCCGACGAAGACCGTGTGCTGGAACCAGTACACGTCGAAGAGCTCGAGGAGAGAGTCATCTTGTTCCTCCGCAGAAGAAGACGCCATGTCTGAGACGATATGCATTGAAAGAAAGAATGCTTGCCCAGCCCAGAGAGAGAGAGAGAGAGCAGACGCTCCGTTTGGAGAAGAGAAGGGGAAGAAGGCTTTTTGCTTTTATATGCGGAGATGACCGTTTGACGATATTACCCCTATAACTAATGAAATAATTGGCCAAAAGGGGTTTAATTAATTAGTATATTTGTTTGAACTCAGCAATTATTACATTTTTTATCGTGTTTTTTTCCCTTAAAAAAAAGCCAACCTTGGATCCTCGGCCGAGTCTAATGGTGCCAACGTGAAGGTTCTTGAATACGCGGATGCCTTTTTCTGGGTTGAAAATATGGGATGATCATCATGCTCCCATGTCCATAATTCAAAATTTAGAGGTCCCACTCAGTGTAAAGTTGACGAATCAATTTATGCCTACTCCCCATGCTTTCTCCTAAAGCACCGTAAAAAAAACGGCTGGACTTGCCATTCCGCCACCAGTTTTGTTGGCTAATTATTTATTTTATTACATTAATATTGTACAATGGTTTGCCGTGATGAGTATGAGGAAATGGTTCACATCATCACATGCCATGGACCTACATGGGTGCATATGGTGCGTGGAACAAAATGGACGTTTCATCTACTATCGATCACCAAACGTTCATACACCTTTAAAAAAGTCGAGATTTTTTTTCTTTTAATATGGAGATGAGATACTTATATGATATTGACCCGTATGGTTGACATTAAAAGTTAGTCAAGCGTGAGATTTATAATTTTACCTCTTTTTTTTGTACCTACAACGGTTAAATGTGGAGTGACATGTGAAGCACGTGTTGAATGATGACCGACAGAGACCAGACCGCACCCAGGTCAATTTTTTAGGAGCAATAATAATATTATTCGCGACATTATAAGTGTTTTAAATCCTTTTAGTTTAGTGTTTAAGATTTAATAATATTTTTTTAATTTATAATATATTATTTTATAAATTATTAAAGCTTCCTAACATTCATATACCATTAATATTAAAAATATTACCCATGTTTTATTATTCACTTTTAATATAATAGATAATAAATTATCATTTTTGAGTTTATACGATTTAAATACTATATTATTTATAAATATTATCTAATAACATTCAAATGTAAACAAAGCTCAATGCTCAAATAAATTCAACTTCTTATAGAGACAGCTCTTGTTTGTTCATCGATTTTGGACGACGGACATGTGATTCCTGGGACGACAATTGGGTCAGCCCAAAATTAATGAATTGGGCATAGAGCCCAATAAAACCCAGAACATTAGCCACACTGAAATCGGAAATATGTTCAGTGACCCGACTCGAAAATGAATTCGGTCAGGATGAATGGAGGCTCGAATCGTCTACTAACGGCGTCTTCAATTCAGGAGCGAGAAAGAAAATAATGGCTAAGTTCGAGGTGCAAACTGAAAATTCTGAGACTTTATCTCCGTCTGTCTTTAGGTAGCGTATCATCTTCTCCATCTCGCCAAGGCAGAACAAAAAGACTACAGTCTCGCCTCTCCTTTATCATAAGCTCTATCAGGAGTCAGGGAGCTGTATTCTGCTGAAAGGTTTCGAATCATAGTCTTCCGTGCGGATCTCGCTGCATCTATCATTTTCATCTCATCTCCGACGAGTTTCCGTGGAAGTAGGCGGAGTTGCAGATCGTCCCTGGAATCTTGAAGTTGGAAAGAATTGCTAACTCGAGCTCGAGTTCCACGACGGCGAGATGTCGGCGGTTTCTGTACACCAGCTCTCTCAGTGCATCACCTGCCACGCTTGGAGTCCCGATCACTCTAGTAAATCCTGCTTTTAATTCCGTTCTTCTGCGCTTGCCGGTTCCTTTCCTCATGAAGTGCCCACCCTCTCTTTTGATGCACTTTCAGAGGCGTCATGATTTTTTTTTGAATATTATGCCTTGGATTGGGGTGCTGATGATATGTTTTAAGAGAATATTGAACTTTTTTCTTATTGGCTGATCTAGCATTAAAGAAACTTTTACCCATGATAGAAAATTTTCGCGTGTGCTCTTGACGACCTATATTTGTCTTCTATCATCGTATTGGTATCTATCTGTTATTCCGATCCTTCACATTACTATATCTGAAGGTTATATTTATTAGATCGAGATCATTAATCCATAAGATCTTCTGTTAACTTCACTCTGAAATGTGGTTCACATTGTTCTCTTTTTTGCATTTTAATTGTGATTTACCGTGTGTTGAGCACACATATGTTCTAGGATTCCAATTCAGGTGTTAGAATTAGGCCGAGCTTGCTGACCATGATTCTACTTGCAGTGATTGCATTGTGCCCTAACAATAATGAAGTTCATATCTATAAAATGTCAGAGGACAAATGGGAAAGAGCTCATGTTCTTCAAAAGGTAATTCTTCTATGACTAAATAGTAGAAGATGAGCCGTTTGCATGCCTCAAAAATGAAGGAAATCTCCTGTATATAAAGTTAGATTTTACATTATGACCATTTATGATGTGCTAGAATTTTTCGTGTTCACTAGATTTTTTATTTATTTATTGAACTAGAAACTTCTTGTTTTGAGTGGTTCAACTGAAACAATTGCCTTCCTTACAAGATTATTTGACCTGACGTTGCTGTTTTTCAATCAATTAAATAAATCTTTCATAATTGGTATTGCAATAAGTCGTGAAAATGTAAAATAAATTAAAGACCACAGGAAGGGGCCCTCCGGCATATTATGTAAAGATGACCTTCAGCTGCAAGTTCAACGCACTCACAATTGAATTAGTTATTAATGCTACAATCAATGTGTGCTTCTTCTTTTGTTAAGCCCAACTTTTGTCTAGGTTATCTAATTATGTCGGTCAAGGTTTTTCATGATGATGAAATGAAAAATCCATGTCAACTTATCTTTAATTTTCTATTTCTCTTCAAATGGCAGCATGACCAAATTGTGTCTGGAATAGACTGGGGTTCTACATCAAACAAAATTGTGACAGTATCACATGATAGGAACTCGTGAGTGTTTACATGATCTCAGATGCTTATACAATATGTTTTCTATACTTTGAACATGAGTTGTTCACGATGTTGCCAATTCATCACCCATCTTTCTATTTAAATCCTTGATAAAATCTTGGCCTCTCTTAAATAGGTACGTGTGGAGCTTAGAAGGTTCCGAGTGGGTGCCTACTCTTGTCATCCTTAGGCTTAACCGTGCAGCACTTTGCACCCAGTGGAGTCCCCAAGGTACCTGTTACCTTTTGTGTTTCTATTTTAAGTCCTTTAGTCTAGGTACTATCTAGTGAGAGTTGATTTCATCATAATGTCTCAAAGTTTCTAGATTCTACTGATTTCGGTCACCACTACCTTCAAACAAATAAAATGCAGTTCTAATTGGAATGATCCAACTTGAATATACAGATAGTATATACGGAAGTCTTATACCAGAGCTGTTTATTTTACTGAGGGAGAAGAAGCTTATATTTTTATATGTCCATAATGGTTTTTGCATGCCAATTTCTTCATTTGCAGAAAATAAGTTTGCTGTTGGCAGTGGAGCAAAGACTGTCTGTATATGCTACTATGAGCAAGAAAATAATTGGTCTGTTACTTTCTCCTTGAGAGTTTCCCATCCCATGTTATATTCATGTGACAATCTTTATTGATTAGCTATATCTCATGGCAATAATGTTGTTTTTACCAAAATTTTCTATTGTTTGGATTATAAATAGGATGAGCTGAGCTGCATAATCTCTTTCTTGCATTTAATATAACAATCAACTAGATATATTGGCATCCATAACATTCTTCTCCAAAATATATATTTATTTTTTATTTGCTTTCTTCAACTAGAAGATAATTTGACCCTTCTCCTAAACAATAGATTCTGTTGTTTTCCAGGTGGGTCAGTAAACTTATTAGGAAACGACATAATTCTTCAGTTACAAGCGTTTCGTGGCATCCAAACAATGTGAGTTATTGCTTCCTCTTAGTTGTTTATGGATATTACTGAGAGCTGGTCTTGTCTACAGGAATCTTTTAGCATTTTATATTTTCTTGTCTTTAAATATGTAAGATCATTCATATATTGGTACTCAGTCTTTCTGATGAGTAATTTGCATTCTCTATTTAATGTTGGTATTGTATCTTGTATTCCATACATGATCTTAAAGTAGTATAAGCACTTCTAGTTGGGATTTACCCCTTCACATGCAAATCCTTTGCTACCTACTATATAACCCATCTGAAGTGGGTGTTTCTACTTATAATTGTAGATTCTTCTTGCTACAACATCTACAGATGGAAAATGTCGAGTTTTTTCCACTTTTATCAAGGGCGTTGATAAAAGGTATATTACTCGCTTATTTCTAGAAAACATGTGAATTGGTTTTGTCTCTTGACTGAAATATATTGATAATGGTTAAATAATTTATATTTCTGTCTAGGGATTCAAAGGCGAGTTCTTCTTCAGAAGCAAAATTTGGAGAGGTGACGACTTATTCTTTTTTTTTATATATCATAATTATCACCACATAATTCAGAAGCATTTGGAAAATTTAGCCTATACATAAGTCTCTAGACTATTTTTTCCTTTTCTGTGGTAACCTTAACAAAAGCTTAAGTAGGAGCGGTACAACATGATCCATGTTATTATACAACCTTCCCCCCTTAATAATCCAGCTTATGCTAGAGTTAAGCAGATGTGATATTATTCACATTAGGAATATGTGACTGGAGCCAATTTACTGAACCTTTGTCCTTGTTTGTATCAACCTTAAGGTGTAACATACTTTCTTTTCCATTTGAGTTTCTGCATGTAAGCATTTATTTATGTGACGGTGAAGGAAGCAACGCATTTATCTTTTTGAGACTAGAAGGATATCTAGGAAGAGAATTTACATTCGGCAGCTGGATTTTTGTTACTAAGCTGCTATGACAATGAATTTCAAGTTCTCATTTTGAAATTTTAGTCGAGATTCCCATGGATAAGATATAGTTACTGTTACCTTTTCCTGTATATACTGACTGTTATGTATGTGACTTGTACATTCATTTGAATAGATTTATATTTGGTAATGCCTTCTATGTGACTTGTATATTCATTTGACTAGATTTATATTTGGTAATGCCTTCTTGTCTATTCTGTTGAAACAGCAAATTGTTCAGCTTGACCTTTCATATTCTTGGGCATTTGGAGTAAAGTGGTCACCAAGTGGTAACACCTTAGCTTATGTAGGTCAGCAATTTTACCTTTCCCTTTGATAAGATAGCTTATGTAGCTTATGTCCTGGACTGGATAGCTGTTTTGGCTCATTAACTTAATCTTTTCATCATCTAAATTTACTAGTTTTCTACTCAGTGTACTTGGATGATCGAGGCGATTTATTTTTCACGCCTTTACTAAATTGTACAGGTCATAACTCTATGATATACTTTGTTGATGATGTTGGTCCTTCACCTCTAGCACAAAACGTTGCACTCCGCAATTTGCCACTCCGTGATGTGGGTCAGCATCCATTCTTGTTATTCTTTTGAAATTATTATATCTTCCATTTACCCGTATGGATGTATATTCTGAATATTCCATTATTTGGTTCTCATTTTTCAGGTATTATTTATCTCGGAGAAAGTTGTCATAGGTGTGGGATATGACTGCAACCCAATGGTATTTGCCGCAGATGAGAGTGGCATATGGTATGTAATTACCATTGTTCTATGAGTTACCATATGAGGAACAAAGTTGTTCCTCATTTCCTTCTAGTACCATTTCCGTTCCTTTTATCATCATCAATTGGAAATGCTAGTTTAATCCTAGTATGTTCCCCAAATGGAAACCTACAATTATCCCACTAGTAATTTGCTAGAAATAGTTCTCTTAACACCTGCTGATTAATTTTTCGTAAAGGTCATGCTGCTCATCTATTATGTGGAACATTCTTCGTTGGACAGACGTTTCTTTATTCTGTCTTTGATGCTATGCAATTCATTTATTCACCAATAACACTGCAAAACATCTGTCTGATTTGGGACGGAAGACTGATAATGTTCATCACCAATATCAAAGATCCATAATAAACTTGATCAGCATATTTCTAGTTGACACTTCTCTGCATCTTGTAGGAGCTTTGTCAGATTCCTTGTAGAGACAAAGACAGTGTCATCTGCTCCGACCTATGGTTCACAGGTGCATAGAGGATTAATTTTGACACTTGAGAATTCTTCTGTGTTTTCTTAAGACAAATTAGACTCTCACCTTGCTCTATCTTCTGTCTAATTTTTGTTAGTGTGAGACTTCGGAGTCGGGCATGTATAAAAATATTACCGCGTATTGGGCTTCTGATAGTTCCTGTTTCATGTACTGAACAATGACACAACAAAGATTTTTCTCTTAACCTTTTCAGTTTTCTGAGGCTTTTGGAAAATTCTATGGCCAATCGAAGTATGGTGCAAGCAATGATGGAATGGACAACTCCAGACAAGGGGGAGTTCACCATAACTGCATTAAGTATTTCTCTACTGTCATATATATTCTTTTTACTGATAAAAAGATATATTTTGTTCATGCAATAGGGATCATCACTAGCAAGAATCTGTTTCTAGAATCATGAGCTTCCTACAGTTAAATCAGTTCTTATTGATTTTCTCATTGTTGCAATTGGGATAGATAAAATCTTATCACCTGCATTACACCAATCATCACTTGTATGGAATGACTTGAAAATCTATCTTCACGGCACTGCAGCTGTATCTTGCCATTGAAGGAGCCAGGCGTTGCATCAGTCAGACGCTTCAGCACCTCAGGTCCGTGATCTTTCTATGGATCTTGTTTCCTCCATGGTTCTAAATATGAAAACTTCCTGAGCATCAGATTTTTCTTCTTGGTCTCTAATTCCGTGCAGGGCTTGATGGCAAAGTGGTGATATGGCATCTGGGGAATCAAGAGGACCTTCTCCGGTAAACCTTCCGGCCCCATTACCTTTTCCAGAGATAGATTTGTTGATACGATGTGTCATAAAATCCAAATCATCATCTCCCCCTTCGATTCTGTTTTATGTACGTTAATTGGGTTTCACTGAATGGTAATTAATAATCATGCAATTTGTATTTCCGGTATGGGTGAGACTGCCTCTTTCTTGTTGTTCTTTTTGTTGCCGGACTGCTTCAAATGAGCAGCATCTCGTATCCTAAATCCCGGCCCACCTAGGAAAGTTAGCACCATGGGTATGATATATATGTTGCTTCATTTTCAAAATCCCAGGCCTTGCAAATAAGATGTACTTATCCAATAATTCAGTAGAATCCATGCCAAAGCAAGCAAGTTATAATCTTCCATATGGAATGTTTGCCATATGGTTGTTTCCCTCTTGAATACACGCTGGAGTCACGGAGATGTGAATCTGTGACCAAAGAGATCGAGTGAGAGCCAGAGATGCTATCCACAATCCAATCCCCGCGCTCGCTCTCCCGCTTCCATCTTCCTCTCCGTCCTCTGAAGGCCCTCTCCTCTCCTCACCGCTCCGCTGCCACCACCACCACCGCCTCTGCTCTCATCGACCAATCCGCGCCTCCTGTATCCTCTCCCTCCTCTTCCCAGATCCTCTCCATCCGCCGCTCCCTCCTCTCCCGCGAGCTTACAGCCACCCAGCTCGCCGAGTCCTACCTCTCTCGCCTTCGCCTCACCGAGCCCCACCTCAACTCCTTCCTCCATGTATCTGACTCCGTCCTCCGGGAGGCCCAGGAGATCGACGACAAGCTCAGCCGCAACGAGGATGTGGGCCCTCTGTCGGGTGTCCTCGTCGGCGTCAAGGACAATATCTGTACGGCTGACATGCCATCTACCGGCGGCTCCCGTATTCTGGGGAATTACCGGCCACCTTTTGATGCCACGGCGGTGAAGCGAGTGAAGGAATTGGGGGGGATTGTCGTCGGGAAGACCAATATGGATGAGTTCGGAATGGGAAGCACCACTGAAGGTTCCGCTTACAAGGTTGAACCCTCACCTCTGTTTTCAAGATAGTGTTAGTCCTTCGCTCAGCACCATTTTCAAGATTTACTCAGGCGTGATGCGTCTGTATTCATTTTATTAGGTGACATCGAATCCCTGGGATGTCTCTCGGGTTCCTGGAGGGTCTTCTGGAGGTTCGGCTGCAGCCGTCTCGGCCAGGCAGTGTGCTGTTTCTCTTGGAAGCGATACTGGTGGCAGCGTGAGGCAGCCTGCTTCATTTTGCGGTGTAGTGGGTTTAAAACCGACCTATGGACGTGTCTCACGATACGGACTTATGGCCTATGCCTCATCCCTTGATGTGATCGGGTGCTTGGGATCATCGGTTGCTGATGCTGGGATTCTTCTCGGTGCCATCTCTGGTCATGATAGACTTGATGCTACAAGCAGTGATAGAGTAATGGTCCTTTCTGTTTACTTAAGAAATGAATCTGATATAATTTGCCTTACTGTTTGCTCAATTGCATGAATCATATCAAGTAAAAGAGTATGTAAAAAAGATCTTTTATTAGCGAACTCCTGAAATTGGTATTCAGGGTGTCCCTGATTTTGCCACTCACTTCACTTCTGCTGATACATTTGGAGGTAAACCTCTGGAAGGATTGCGGGTTGGTCTTATCCGTGAAACTCTTGACAGTGGTGTTGATGCTGGGGTAACATCTGTGGTTCATGATGCTGCTTCACACCTGGAAGAATTAGGGTGCACCATTAAAGAGGTAACTTCATTTCCCTCGTATTCTGTGTGATGGGGTCGTCTCCTTATGAACTTATTCCTGGACTTGCAGGTCTCACTGCCATCATTCTCACTTGGCCTGCCTGCCTACTATATCCTGGCATCATCTGAATCGTCTTCAAATTTGTCACGCTATGATGGAGTCAGGTAGCTCACAGCATTACCGATGCATCCACCTGCGTGATTATAATCTCCATGTACTGAATTATGCTGGATGTGTGTGTGTGTGTGGATAGATATGGGAGCCAAGTTGCTGCAGAAGAGCTGAACTCTCTATATGGGGATTCCCGAGCTTCGGGTTTTGGTGCTGAGGTAACTCAGATCTTGATTATCATTTCCCAGAATAAAAGGGAAGCCTTGTCGGTGCAAAGTTCAAACTTGAGAAGTCATTTATGATATCCATACCTTGATGTATCGTCTTTTAATTTACAGGTCAAGATGAGAATTTTGATGGGAACATATGCCCTTTCAGCTGGCTATTATGATGCATATTATAAGCGGGCCCAGCAGGTGTTCTTCAGCTATATACATCCATCTTGTTCAGTCACTTGTTTTTTTCCTGTGCTGCTCTTAATATGAACTATATGCTCCACCATATTACGAATCACAGAATCATTGAGTATGTTCGGTTTTCAGGTAAGAACGGTAATTCGGAAAAGCTTTAAAGCAGCATTGGATGAGAATGATATATTGATTTCACCCGCAGCCCCATCTGCTGCATATAGAATCGGTAGATTACTGTTGTAGTATCTCGAATCCTGCACTTTCTAAAATCATATTGGTAAACCTGCCCAAATGCTCTATTCATGATCCATGTAGGTGAAAAGAAGAATGATCCATTGGCTATGTACGCCGGTGACATCATGACGGTAAGCCTTCATTTTTTTCACCACTCTTCTGTTGTCAATAACTCTCACTCGCCCTAACTCCTTAATGGAACAGGTGAATGTAAATTTAGCTGGACTACCTGCACTAGTATTGCCTTGCGGATTCGTCCATGGTGGACCTGTTGGCCTTCCTGTTGGTCTTCAGATGATCGGCGCTGCATTTGATGAGGTACCATTAGCTTTCCCTGCATCGCTGTGGATTACAAGGCAA